>MJGA01000036.1:0-240178 GCA_001910725.1 Phanerodontia chrysosporium
CTGGATCACGGGATAATGCATGGATTGCGGGGACCACAAAGATATCGCGAATTATTTGTCCTACCCTATTCTTATTGCTCGGCGCGCGGGAAACCGCACCAACCGCGAGACGCCGATTATACCTGACACCCGGGCTATTTTACCGCAGCTTACCGCAAGCTGGAAAATATATTGTGGTTTACTGCAGCATTTTCCAGGCAGAGATTATCAGAATCCCCTGCTATTCCCATGGGTTTCCCAGCCTCGCACTCGGTATACATACTGCATACTAGTTCATATGATATATTATTGATGTATCTACTCCTCAAGCTGTCAATGGCGTCTTCGCCATGAGCACGAGCATCTCCAAGCCGATGTTCGCTGTGGCAATTTGTGTGATCTCGTCTAGCAGGTGGTGCTGTCAGCCCAAGGCTCATGATAGACCAAGCACATACAACCCACCTTGGGTGTCATAGCCCGGCGTAACCTCGACGATGTCCGCGAAGACGATCTTCAGGTCGGCCAGGCCAGGCCCTCCTTGTATGCGTAGTAGAAGTAGCTTCCGTGCGAGACGGGCACCTCCTCGCCCGGCAGCCACGGGCTGTCGGGGTCGTTCCAGTCGGTGGGCTTCTACGTGTCTAATTGCACGGTGTGAGCACCACTGCATGGGAAGGGCACATGCAACACGTACCGAGGTGGCTGTCAAAGTGGATGACGCTGCGAGTGCCACGTTAGATGTACTGAGGCGCATATAACCACCGGGCGAAGTGGCGACGCACCTCACAGGACCGTACACCTGCGCGACGCCGTAGAGCAGCGGGAGCGTGATTGTGTGGTCGCCGCCCTGCAGCACACGAGATGAGCAGCCGACGCGTGGATGCGAGACACGGGGGACACACCAGCGTGAGCATGCGCAGGTGGAACTTGCCGTCCTTCGCGATGCTCTTCTTGCCCGCGGCTGCTTGTGCCGCGCCGCGGAGGGAAGAACGCGCGAGGAGCGCGCTGTTTGCGATCTCGAGCTGGCGGAGCGCGACCTTGTTGTCGACGAAGACCATCGCTGCGGGTGCGGTGAGTAATTGGGAGGTTGTGGGTGTAGGAGCACGCACGGACGTCGCCACAGTCGACCACGTCTAGATGGTCGCTCACGCGCAGCTTCATGGGCAGGTTGATCCGGTCGACGCTGAGCCGCCGCGAGCCCTGGCGGACGCTGTTCAGGCCGAAGCACGCTCTGCAAGTATAAGTCGTGAGGAAGAGGTATGGGCTATGTGTGCTCACCCAGGGCGGTAGCTCGTAGCAGTATCAAACGGTGCACCTGGAGTACATCTCAGTGCTATGTACCAATGCAGAGGTGCGAGACTCACCAAGCACCGCACCGGTTGTGCACGCGCATCGTCTTGCACAGGTGGTCCCTCGTCTGCGATGTCGATGTCCTTCGTCTCGGCGGTCAATTCAGGGCGTGAGACTTCTGTGCTGATGTCTTGTGTACAGTGGGTTCAGAATTATCCAGCTGTATCTTGCCCGACAGCGGGGCCTTGGGCGCTGGTGCAGACTCCTATACAGGGAGGGAGGGATGAAAAAGACATAGTGATGGTCGAAGCAGAAGGAATGAAAGCGCGGAGTGTACGCGCAAGCAGCTTAAGTGACGCCCGGAAAGCTTTACAAGCCCCGCGTCATGGAGAGCAGCAACACATGCGCGGTTTCAACACAGGGCTCAGACTCAGTACCATGTCCCCATATAGTCGTCATGGAAAAGTCCCACTTAGGTCGGCCATTGGTCTTTCTATGCTAGCAAACTGTCAGCTGCTAGGTTCTGGTCCCGATGATTGTCTTGCAGCATCTTGCTCACACCCATGATATTCTGCAATTTAGTGAGGTATATATTATGCATCCGCAAGAGGTCCGAGAATATCTCGAAGCTTGCGAGGGAGAGCGAGACGCTGCGGTATCTACTGATCTCGCGCGGTATCTATTGCCGAACCGCGAGACGGGCGCTTTTCTCACTTTGTCCGCGAGCTACCGCGGCACATTTCTCTGACTATTTTGCTGATGGGGTAGGTAAGTGGAGTCGCACCAAGGGATCAAGACGAAGGACAAGTGAGTTGCCACAAACAAGCTTGTCGTCATATCAGATGGTCACATGATGCGTGCCCCCGCGCGGAGAGAGAGAAAGATGATGTCCCGGCGACGTGTAGGCAGTGTAGCAGAGCCTCTCTTCACCTGCTTGAATTTTCGAACAGTCTCGTATGTGACAGCTGGGATTTGCGGCGGCCGAGCAACTTCGCGGAGAGCGGACCAGTCCATCGTTGAGACGAGCCTGGGTGGGCAAGAAACAACGTTCCTGCTGTTTGACAGCGTCGATTGCGATGCACGACGGTATATTTCCAACTTTTGTAGTGATCATGGCATCGTGCATATCCAACACTGTCAAGGGTTGACTCGGAAGCGCGACCGTGAACGCTGGACAACACTAGATGCTACGTTGAGAATACCAGCAGCATCATCTTCTCGAGGGCCGACGCCTATGTACTCCAGGCAGGAGAAGGGCGAGTGGATACTGTGAGCTAGCACCGCATCCGGGGTCGTCAGGTGAAAAATTCCCAGTCTAAGAGAAATATCGAGGAGGACCTGCAGGATATGTATAATGCGTCCTCTTGCGGTTGCCTTGGAAAGTCGAAGGTGTCAGGCACGAGGTTTGCTAACTCGTGCCGAAAGTAGTGATACCCACGCGAGGTCAGGAGGTGTAGGCGGGTAGCGAAGGAAAGTGGGAGTGAGTCTCTTCTGCGCTGATACCGCCATCCGAGCCCGATGTGCCTATGGCGTCGTGGAGGTGAGAGAACAAGGCCTATGTCTTGTCGAGGTCAACTCGCCAGTCATGGCAGGAGAATGTATATAGACAAAGTGCGCATGATCTCAAGATGTCTCGTACAGTGCGGGTCTATCTTCACTTGAGTCTTCGTGCCGGGCTTGCGCTTGTAGCCATGATTTCAACGACCGCGACTCGGCGTTGAACGCTTCGTCGACATCTGAATTGGGATTGCAAAGATTTGCAATGAACAGGTGCCGGGTGACAAAAGGACTGTCCAGGATGTTGATTCAACCTGCCAACGCATCAAACCACTCGTTCCCGTCGAGACGAACGGCGTGATAGCGGAAAGGGCTTGACAATAAATCGTGCAAAATACGAGAGACAGTGTCGTATACTCGCCGTTCGTGCGGACATGGCGTGTAATCCTTTCCCACATGTCGATAGGACATCTGTCCATCGCGGGTGCGGTCATGGGGGTTGTTGAGCAAAGCATGCAATGAGCGCGATTTTTGAACTGACGTACATGCGAACAGCCCGGGGATCTGGAGGTTATCCAACGCCCCCGGAGACAGCGAGAGTTGCCTACAGTGTTGTAGACGATGATGACTAGCTAGTACCTGAGCAGCCTTCAGCTAGAGTGCACGATTGTTGAGAGGTAGCGTCCCCCTGCAGGCCAGTCGGACTGCTGGTGCTCGACTCATAAGCATGCGCGCCCGAAGTCCGGACCTGTAGTCACAGAAGAAGTGTATTCCGAGGATCCATGGCATGCAACGAGAGATATAGACCTGACAAGCCGCCCTTTGACGCAAGCAATATCAACGCCAGCAAAGAGAATCAGGTGACGTCGAATAAAGAGTGCGGTTCCACCACTCCTTGGGCCGTCTGGCGGAGCCAGACTTTCCTTCAGCGTACAGCCTACTAACGTTGTAGGTGGAAAATCTCTTGCGTAGAGCCGGACGGGGCTTGGGCGGTCGCTCGGGTGTCGAGGCCAAAGTCAGACTCTCCTTGAGCAGGTCGCCGGAGAGGACTGCCGCGGTTGACGAGGTGTCAGATCCCGGCGCGGGGGTCTCGAGCGGCGACGACGGAGAACTGGCTGTAGACTGGTCGCTGGAGAAGCTGCGCTCCTGCAGAAGGGATGTCAGTTTACTATGACGCAGCACATGATGGCAACGTACTCTGCACACTTCCCTCCATATGTCGAGCGAGGGTAGGCGAGGGGGGTCACGGGAAGTGTTGAACCGCTCGAGGGGCGATTCGGGTTCGACAAAGGTCTTCCGTGAAGCCTTGGGTGTCTGAGGGACAGGGAGAGAAAAGACAGTGTTCATGATTCAGATTAGTCCGTTGAGTGAGCGTGGGATAAAGGTCGTTGGTCGTGAGCGGTCGTAATAGTCGTGAAGAGAGTCGTGAATAGTCAGCCCGACGCGCGAGGCACCTTATATTAAGCTGCGGCTGACGGAGGCGAACCAACCGAGACGTAGATGACAGCGTCATAAGCTCGTTGACTGCCAAACAACCAGGTGTCAGATGTGTTTTCAACTGCGGCTGACAACAGAATAGTCAACGACGTGGAATCCTGGCTGGTCCTGAGAGGCATCCGCGGTAAGACCGGACAATGGACTGACGATAAATAACTAAACAAATACAATACCCATTACAATGCTCTAATGTGGGGTATCTCAGCAACTGGGCCCATTTATTCGATGACATTTTCGTCGTCACTATCCTGCTCTTCGCGCAGCCGCTCACGTCGTGCGGCCTCCTTCGCTTTTCTCGCAAGGTCCTTGTTAGGCTTGAGATCTGCGAGCGAGATGATCTTGTGACAACCAGCGCTCGGGCACTTTTTTCGCTCTGTGCGGTCATGCTTGAGGAAGTCGCGGATGGCGGAAGCATCGAATGAGTGTTTGCAGATCTCCCTGCATGCAAGTTGAGCCGATCTGGTAGAAAGAGAGGTGGATATACGTACGAGGTGAGAGGGTCCTCGAGCAATTTGAGAGTAAGAGGACATCTGTAGTCTTGGGTGACGCCTCCGACCTGTACGTCATCGTCATCGTCGCTGTCATCGCCTTCCTCTAATAATCGACATGCTGTGTAAGTATTTTGTGCAAGTATACATATAATCGAAGCGTACCTGCGGGAATGAGATCTGCAACTGGCGGCATGGCTTCGCCCGGATGTTGCACCTCCTGTACACGTGTTAGCTTTGAAAGAGCGGCGAGCAAAGCAACGCACATATATCGCCTGACGAAAGCTGACGTACTCGTCATGCTTGGCATACTTTTGACGAGATGTCTTCGTCTTGTGATCCTCGATCTTGTTTTGGACCGCAGTCTCATAACGAGAGATAATTTCCATCTGCAACGGTGAAGTTCTGAATATAGATCAAAACATGAATGCCTGGATACATACCACTGCATCACCACGCATGATTTGCTGGTACAGCTCGCCCAGCGTATCTTCATGCGCGCAAAGCTCCTTTTCCGTGTCGACCAACTGTCTCATCATCTTATCGACCTCACCCAAGTTCTGGCACGGCGTTAGCTACATGGCGCAAAAGACCGCATACACGTGCTCACCTTCTCGGCCTTTTCACCGTCAGTAAACTCTGCAAGCGCAGAGGCAATATCCTGTGCAGCGGCATACGCAGGGGTATGTATACTCTGTCTGATCTGGGCCCAGTCCTGAGCTAGACCCGTTAAGCGTCCCGCCTGCTGCCTGTCTACTGGCTGGTCCGTGAAGTTTGCCAAAGGATCGTCAAGCAAATCTTCATCGTTTGCAACATCTACAACCCCTTGTGGCTGCTTCCGCGGTTTCTTCTCCTTTTTCGCGTCTCTGACTCGCTGAGGCTGAGTCGCGGCTTCGACGTCGTCGAGCTCCTCGTCGCGCGCCTGTGTCGCAGAGGCGTCCTCTATGTCGTCCGTATCCTGCCTGCGCAGTCGCCGGGAAGACGTTGCGGCGGGCATCACTCAGAGGCGTGTCTGTTTGGGAAGTGGGGGATCAAGAGGACGACGCGAGACGCGACCGGGTTCCTCAATGAGTGGGCGAGCGCACGTGATAGACTTTAGGGCCGGCGAACTCGTGCGAGCCGACGGCGCTTTCCGTTTTCGTCGCGGGCGCCTCCCTCCCGCCGTCCGCTCCGTCTTCGACGATGTTCGCCGCCCTGCGCACGCTCGCCCGCATCTCGCGGCCGTGGGCGCCGTCCGCGCCGCTGCACGCTGCGCGCAGCCTCCTTGCTCCGCGCCCTGCACCGCTGGCGCCTCGTCTCCCTCTCGCCGCGCTCGCGCGTACCTTCCATGCCTCGCCGCCGTCCCTCGTCACGCTGAACCAGTCGACACGGCGGAAGCACAAGAAGAAGAAGGCGCCACCAAAATCGCCGCTGCTCTACGGATGCCCGCAGAAGAAGGGCGTCGTCAGCCATGTCTTCATCATGAAGCCCAAGAAGCCCAACTCGGCCAAGCGTAAAGTTGCCCGCGTGAAGCTCAGCAATGGAGAATCCATCCATGCATACATCCCGGGTGAGGGACACAACCTGCAGGAGCACAGCGTTGTTATGGTCAGGGGTGGCCGTGCGCAGGATTTGCCAGGTGTCCGGTGCGTACAATCATTGTGTTCGTGTTGTGCGTGTGTCAATTTATCTCGTATGCAGGTACAAGGTCTTGCGTGGTGTACTTGACTGTGGTCCCGTCGTCAACCGTGTGACAGCCCGCAGTCGATACGGAGGTAAGTTTTGTCATTATGTCTCATTATACACTGTACTTACACTTATCGCAGCCAAGAAGCCGAAGCAGCAGTAGCCTGCAGTGGTTTTCCTGGATATCATACCCTCCCACTTGTCATAGCTTCTCAAAAATGCTCTAATCAATCCAGTGCTTTCATTGAGATCATTGCGGAGTCCTCAGTGCGACATTGACAAGTGAAAGGGTCCATATGCAGGGGGTATACGAAGAATTTGCAGATCCGGTCATGAGAGTCATGGCATCAACCCACCCGCCTCCCTCAGTCTATTCTCTCTCTCCTGGGCTCCCCGTACCGCCTTTTCGATCTCCGTCTTTATCGCCCACACCCACGCGTCGCGCTCGAGCTTGCTTCGCGTGCGGTAGACCGACACCTTACGCTTGGCATCGAGGGCGGGCAGTGTGCTCTCGGGAGCCTTCGCCACAGGCCGGAG
The DNA here is from genome assembly GCA_001910725.1 of Phanerodontia chrysosporium. NCBI lineage: Eukaryota > Fungi > Basidiomycota > Agaricomycetes > Polyporales > Phanerochaetaceae > Phanerodontia > Phanerodontia chrysosporium. The sequence continues at coordinate 6,951 of MJGA01000036.1, forward strand.
CCACCATATCATGAAGAGTGTGTCCTCGTCCATGTCGTCCGACTCGAGCCCGTCTTGGTAGCGCCGCGGCAGCGGCGGGTCGTCCGGACGGTACTGCCCCTCGGGAAGCTGCTGTGCGGCCAGGTAGCCGGAGCACACGTACGCGTCCAGCAGATGCACAATTCCGCGTTTGCGGTGGTCCAGCGTCGTGCCCTTGATGGCGAATTCGACTAGATGCCCAGCGACGAGGACAAGCTGCATGTGCCTGCCATGAAGTCAGCAAAGAGGAAATCACAGCTGCAGAGCGGAACGCGAATACGCACTGATACTGTCCTCGCAGCCCCTTCCTCCCGAAGAGCCGTCCAGTCTTGCTGATGGGCCTGCACCCGTCAAGCAGGCACCAGTCGTAGAACCACGACAACTCGGGGGAGGACGCCTCGGGGTCTGCCGGTGCCTCCGGCAGCTCGTCGCGGTCGTGGTCGATGTGCTTGTGGGGCGTGATCCTCGGGCGGCCAGTCGCAACGTGCATGATGTCCATCTCGTTGCGTGCGTCGACCTGGTGGCGCTTTTTCCAGTACGAGATGAGCGGGCGCAGCCGTGAGATCCACTCAAGAGCGTATTGCGCAGAATATGCCTGGGATGAACGCTTAGTGACATTCGCAGTCGTCATGATATGCGGCACACCTCAAATCTGATCACCCGTCCAGACGTGAGCACGAGCTCGAAGGAGCGGCGAAGCCGCGTCTGCGACACATCTAACGCCTTCGCGAGGCCCTCAGGCCCGCCCGGATCACGATGGTCCTCTTCATCCTGCTCGACAGCCTCCCAGAAGCCGGGTGTGTCTTCCCACTGAGGGACCTCCCGGAAGGCAGAAACATCCTCAGCGTGCCGTGGGACGATTTGAAACGCGCGCCGCACCGCGACGATGCTCCGGAGGTCGCACAGGCCGCTTGCAGTCAGCACCTGTTGCGCGCCGCGGAGCGCCTCTGCCTTGCGCAACGCCTCCGGATCGTCCACCTCGGGCGGCGGCCCTGGCGGAGGTGGCGGGTGCGCTTGTGCGGCGCTCACGAAGAAGATGTACCCGTCGTGAGTGGACAGGTACAGGGCCTGTTTGAGGGTCGAGTTCGGCCGGATGCGTTCGAGGTACCCTTCGACGCCTGGTGGTTCGTCCAATCGGGTACCGTCTTTCAGGTGTATGCGAGTAGGGCGGTGTTCTTCTAGTCGGAGCTCGAGATGTGCAGGCTTTTCGGCCTGAGAGAGACGGTCAATACTCGTCGTATAAAGCACGAGAACAAACGCACCTGTTTGATGGACAGGCCGTACAGCACGGCCCAATCGCGATTCTTTCCCATCACGTCCTCGGTCTGCCAGACCCAGTCCAGCCTTGCATCGACGCGCCATGCTAGCTGCAGGGAAGCGCCCTCACTGAGAGCCTTCCCAATAACCGCGTCGTAATCCTCGACCTTGTGCAGCACCTGTTTGCACAGGTTGACTGTGTTTTCTGGAGTGAAAACCGTATATGCCTTGTTGATGGTGCTGAGATCCCCAGAGGGAATGCCAATCCGTAGTCTGGCGTCCAGTCGTGGACAGCGCAGCTCAACAGATTCCGGTAGTTCTCCGCCCAACCTGTGCCTAAACTTCTGTGAGAAACACATTCCCATGTTATGAGACAGGGTTACGAACCACAACTTCCAAAACCAGTCGACGGCCCTTGTGCGCGATTTTGTATTGAAGACAAAGACATTCGTCCCCTTCGATCCTAGAAGTATACGTCCCTTGAGCCGAGATCTGGCACGCAATGGCTTGTGAGGGCAGGACAGACAGAATGTGAAGTCGGTGAACGAGTAAAGTGACAGGCGTGTCCCCGTCTTCAGCGGTATGACGAACGCGAGCTGCTTGTGACCGACCATCCACTCTCGACCTGGAGTCCACTGTCAACGTGTGAACAAAATGTGGGTATAGGCGGCCACAGGGTATAAGAGTGTGCTCACGTAATTCCGGTACAGCTCAATGCGGTCCTTCCTCCAGGCGACAATATATTCTGACATATCATAGTACTGAACATGCGGCGTCACACGAGCCTTCTTGTCGTCAAAACCTGCACCAAGCGTAGCCGTCGTGAAGAAAACTTGCACAAGCATCCTATCTGGAGAATTGATGTAGACGGGTCTATGGTTTGAGTCGGGTGTGGCTTACCTCGCATGATGGTCTCGGAACTTTGGGTCTCGGTAGTCATAGCCTCCTGGGCAACCTGAGCTGCACTAGCACTTGTGACCTGCATTTGGGACTTCGTGCGAGCCAAAACTTCATTAGGTGGGGCAGGCTCTTCTTGAGGCGTAGGCAGTGCAGAGTAATGCACCATCTTCCCCTTCCCTTTGGACGGCCTTGGGACATGCAGATATCCCGACGCATCCTGTGATATAGAGGCGCTGGACAGAGCCGGTGCAGACTTGCTGGTTGTCACCCTCGGGGGCTGAGGTGGTCCGGGGTCGGCGCCTTCCAGTGCAGGCGGGTTTTCAAGGAGCGGTGTCGCAGAATTGGTACTACCTGGCATAGGGAGGTTACCATTGTGGATAGGGTAGGAAGTCCTGAAGAAGCCCGTACGTTGCGATTGTGCATACAGAGACCCGGCGTCGTGACCTCCTTCCAGCTCGGAAGGTGCAGTGACGAACGTCTCGTGTCCTGTCCCCGCAGTCGGAGGGTGCGCATGTCCACGCGCTGCAGAGCCGGTCGCAGAGCTCAAACGACTCTGCGCGGGAGTCTGGATGGTCCGTGTCGCGTCGAACACATTGACACCGAGGAAGACACCGACGTCGAACGAGGTGCCGACCCATTGACTAGTCGGCTTTGTCTCGCGGCGGCGGGCACGCGCCTTCGCCCACTCGGTTTGCTTCCACTTGCGGTACATCTCTTCGCGTATGTGACGCTCCTCGTCCTCGCTCCAGTCTTCCTCGCGTCCGCCCTGTCCAATGAAAAACTGGAGGGCATAATTTCGGATGGCATCGCGCACTCCTGCGTCCTCGTCCTTGTCTCTGTGCTGACGTGAGAAGAACCGTCGCCATCCCTTGGGGGCTTCTGCGAAGGTACTGTCGAGCTGGGACGCGACCTGTTCTGGCATGGGCCTATGAACCGCCTGCGATGCTTGTGTGGGTCATCTCGTTTCGTGACTTCGACCCCAGAGTCGATGGTGATGGGTGGTGGTACAGAGTTTGGGGAGACCATGGCCCTCCGCCAGGGTCAGCACCTGTCTGGTCTGCGAGGCCTGTGAGGGAGAGAGACAAGGGACGAGGATGAGAGGATGAGACTGAGACCATTCCAGCATGCCAAGGTCAATGATGCCGACGTCACAGCTCGCAGGCGACATCAGCCATCAGGGTCATCACCGTCCACTGATGCGCTCCCCAGCATTCGCTAACCGACCCCAACCACCCTCACCTGCGCTCATTTTCGCCATCCTACCAGCTCAGGACTAGAATTCACCAAACTCATGAGGCGGTTCTAGGCAGTCAATATTTCCCTCGCAAATGCTGGTAATGCACGAGGCGTTCTGCGCCGCCACACTTCGTTTCAAGGTAAGCGATCTTGGAGGAGCTCGCTAGGGGATTTATTCTCCACATGTACTACACGCCATACCCCTAATCCCAGCGATGCTTCACCACTGGGTTGTTGCGCCTAACCCACGCCAACGAAGTCCCACCTGCGCGTAGAGGGGTCAAGCGAGGTCACCAGAGCCGGGGGAGCCGTCGTGTATGAGCTGACTGAGTAGGAGGGCGGTGCAGCGGCTGTCGTCGTTCGCGCCATATCCCAAGAGAGCTCGCAGGAGAGCCCACGCGTAATAGCAGAACACGAGGCCGACGATGACATTGTAGAGGGAGACCTCTTGCCGAATGCAGTCGCGTAAGTTCGGATGTCGTTCCAGATGGCGTTGAGACATTCGCGCAAGGGTCGCCTTCGCCTTCTCCTTTCCAGCAAGGGAATGCACTGCTGTGCCTCCAGACAGAGCGAGCCGTAGTTCCAGTCTTCATACGCGGGTATCGCTTGAAGGTCCTCGATAGACCCGAGGCTGCTCAACGAGCTGAGAGACGCGTCGTAGCTGCCGCGGTAGTACGAGCTCGAGCTTGAAAACCCAGATAGCGTTGAATACGAGCTTGAGACACTGAGAAGACTTGTAGAGGACGGGATAGCACATGGAGGTCTGAGGGTCTTCTCGCGGTCGCAGGTACTGGAGTTCATGTTCGGTTTCGCGAGTTCAAGAGTCACCAGGGTCGACAAGCGTAGGGCGATGGGCTGAAATACACTCGAGGTAAAGACCACACAGGAACAGTCTTTGCGTGCGAGTGTGCTAGTGCTTCGTGGTTGGTTGTTTGTGTCTGCAGCAGGCGTGAAAGGCGGACATCTATCCTCGGTTCGCACCCCGAAATGGCAACTCTAGTCGTTCACCCGCTTCCGAATTAGACTGGGAGACAACTTGCACGATCTGGGCCCTTTCGATTACACTATCTATACATACAGGTCATATTTTGTCGTTGCATTCGTACTCGTTCATCACGGCGTTTACCCCTCACGTGCAGTAGATAGTGCCGATGTAAATACCCTGATACGGCCCGAGGTGGTCCAGAATGTTGCTATCGAAGATGTTCGGCACGGTCGAGATCGTGCACTGCGCGTCCGTCGCGTCGTCGTCGCCGGGGCACGCGACCGCGTTGTTCGGCGAGACGATGTGAATCTCGCCGTGGACATGCGAGTACCCGAGGAAGCGGCCGGGCACGATGGGGATCGGGTCCGACTCGTTGTTGATGCGCTCAAAGTCGGACACCTCGCCGTCGAAGAGCGCCGCGAAGTCGGGGTTCCCCACGCGCGGCGTGCCGTACGTGACGCCCTTGACGTGGATGTTCGAAGGCAGGTTCATCCGCATGAACAGCGCGTCGAGCTCGGCGAGCGCGCCGCCAAGCGAGTGTCCGATCTAGGAGGGGTAAGCAAGAGGGAGGGCGCTAGCTGTGGGACGAACGCACCAGAATGACCTGTGTCGCGCCCTTGGACGCGATGAGTCGCTTCGTTTCGGCAAGAATGGTCGGGGCGGTCGTCGCATGGGCGTTGACGAAGCCTTCGTGCGCTTGAACGTTACTCGAGATACCGGGGAATAGAGACGGGTCGAGGGTCGACAGGAATGCGTTTGCGTCCGTCAGGTCAGACAGGCTATAGTGCGTGATTGAGCGTCGTGACGCAATGTGAGTGACCAGCATGGACCTACAACTGCGTAGGGTCAGTGCCCTGGTGGGCGACGACCACTGCATTTTGTGAAGGCCAGTATCCGACGAAGACTATACCCCGCAGCGTTAGAACGGAAGCATATTCTACCTCTTGGTAGACCTACACAGCTGAATGCCGTTCCCATCACCACCGGTCAGGGTGGGCTGGAACCCAGGAATAGCCTGGCACGCCTCTGCAGAATTATGTCAGCAATCAGAGTCTAGCGACGGAGTAAAGCAAACAACTTACGCCCACACTTCCAGCCTCGAATGATGCTCGAGTCGCAGTACGCCGCGCGCGCAAACTGGGTGTACGGCGCAAGCGCGTTGAGCTGTGCAGACGACAGCGTGGTCACGCCCGCGCGGGCGACCTCGACATGTGGTGCGCCTGCTTCTGGGGCCGGCGCAGGGACCGCGGCGGCGTGGGCCGCGCCGAGCGCGAGCGCGAGGCACGATGCGAGGCGGAGCAGCTGCATCACTCGATTCTTGCGGGTGCGTGTGTGCCTGAGGGGGTGGCGGGGCACAGGGCGCGATTCGGTAGGCGACGAGAGGCGAATGGGTCTGGCAGCCGTCCTTGTTGTCCTTCCCCCGCCGCGCACACGCCCTTAAATACCGCGAGCCTGCGTCGTCCTGTGTCGACGGTTCGGACAGCCAAGAACCTTGCTAGTGCGCACGCGCCCCCGGCAGGGCTGTTGTCCGCGGTGGCAGCGGGAGCGTGAATGGAGGGGGCAGGGTCACATTCGCCCGGCCCCTCATGGTGCAGGGCTGTCCGTGGCCAATGGCGAGCACAAGGGCGTGCGCAGAGGGAATAGAACAGGCGGGCGGCATGTGATGCACGCAATTGTCTCATCACATCCTAGCGTGCCTCTGCGCAGAATAAGTTGGCTGAGGATCATCCATGGAATATGCGAGGGAAAGGGATGCTCGCCTTGTTTCCCAATCCGCCATTGAGACGGGGCTACGTAGCATAGGGTCTCGCGGAAGAAGGGCAGAACTAGACAGCGCCTTTGCTTGATTGCGTTGTAGATACGCCTTGAGATGGACCGTTTTCCACTCTGTCAATGTCAACCGATGCATGCTAGCATGAGGCGGCCTGCGGCGGTCGCGGGAGGTACGTCGGCTGGGAGAACCGAGACAGCACTTGCTGTTCTGATGCCCAGAGTAAGAAGGTTTAAACTTGCCTGCCCTGCACGCCAAAAATTAGAACAGAGTCTGCAGACATGGCTGCGGTCTGCTCACCTTCAGCGGTCAGGTCAGGACCAGGGTCAGTGACGGCTGCCGCGCGACGGCAAAGCGCGAGCTGCGCGTGCGCTCCGGTCAGGCGACCTGCTGCCACGCGTGCACAGGGCCTTCGACGGTGTTCTGCGGCCCTCTCAGCCAGCGCAAGGGATTCACATGGCAGCTGCTACCATAGAGTGCGGTTTTGAATGGTCGAAATCAGCCATTCTAACAATGGTATTCGCGGATCCTTCGCCATATCGGCCACAAGGGACGACCGGGCTGGTGCACGGATCTTGCTATCTCTGCAAGCCTTTCCTGCTGGAGAGATGTCTGAGTAGGCAGAAGAAAGATTGCTAGCATGTTGCCGTGCGGCGAAGTCCTACTGCAGGCAAGCGTTACAACGCGCTAACTGGCATCTCACGGCCACCCTAGCGCGTGCAAACAAGAGCGTAGCATTCCACGAGCACTCTAAGGAGATCTATGTGTTTGATTTCCATCTGTGCTTGGAAGAATAGTGAGATATCCCGAAAGATTGAACTAGACTGCAAACTCACCACCCCTCACAGCCTGAGCGCCCAACCCCGACAAGCCCCGCGAGCACTTGGCGATCTCAACAACAGCCAGGTCATCGCCCTCACATTCGAGACGAACACCCACATTCCAGGCCGACCGCAAGGCTCTGCCGGAGACGGAGGGGCAGGCGCCATGGTCGTGGCAAATTGCAAGCGAGGCAGCCCGCCTCGTCAATCTGAGATTTCGCCCACAGCCATGGCTCGCCCTCTGCGTTCGATCGAGCTGGAGCTGCGACCTCCGAGGAGGCGCGCAGCGCGGGACCATTGTCCAGCGGCGTGCGCAGCCCGCGAGCCGCCCAGAGCCGCCCGGTGCGACAGGTGTCGCTATACAGTCTCTGTCCTCGCCGCGCCCGGGGTCAGCTGCCCCCGGCGGACGCAGAACACAGGGATCAACAGACGTCGCCGCCCGCCCAAACAGGGGGACGCAGGCCCCCCCAGAGCGGCTGGAATTGGAAGGCGAGTAGTACGGTGACAATGTATGTATGTGCTAAGGCGCGGGCGGAGAGCGTCCGCGCATGGAATATAGATCGTACAACAGTAGGCTACGGAACGACGGGAGCAGGAGCTAGAAAATACAGAAAGAGGCGTCATGGTCGCATACAGATAGAGTCCGTGAGGGATCGCGGGCGGGGTGTCATGCAGGGACGATGCTTGCCGAGGGCGGTGCACCCGAGTGCTGCGCCCCGGGCGATGGCGGCGGTATACCTGCCGCGTAGCACGCGCGGTCCAGGGCCGCACGTAGTTCGCTGTAGCGCTTCCGCTGGTCTGCAAGACGTGTCAGGATGCATTCCACGTTGGGCAAGACAGGACTTGCCTGGGCATGGCCACATCGACATCAGATACTCGATAGGGCCCAGAAGGGCCTTCGCCACCTCCAATGCAACTGTGAGGCTGCGATCACACGTCCACAGCAGCAGCGCTCTGAGTAATGTTAGCAGCGAGGACGCCCACAAATCCAGGCGATGCTCACCTCGACACCTGCGACATGAACCAAAAGCCAAAGAATGGTCGGCGCGCGAGTGTGACATTCGGCTGGCCCGTGATCGTCTGCAGACCATACATCGTCCGCTTGGCGATGGAGGCCTGGTGCCTCAAGCCATTCCTCCGCCTTCTGCCGGTGGAACACCATGTTCGTGTTTCTACAGAGACATGAGCCGCCAGACACCAACATGCGGCGACGACCGACTTACGCGTTGACCTGGGGGATGAACCGCCTGAACTCGAACGAGATGCACATGCGTACGCTGGCGAGCGGCCAGTCAGAAAGCAAGGTAGCTCATTGCTGAATCAAGACTCACTTGAAGAGGTACTCGCGACCTTGGAACAGGAACGCACGCTCGACGCCGCAGGTATGCGAGTCGAGCGCCTTCTCGATCTTGTCAGCCTCGAGCCATGCCTGCACGGCAAACTGCGCCTTCTCCGCGTCGGTACGACTAGGGTCCCAGCGCATGCGCACGCAGCTGTGCCACAGGAGCATCGTCCGCATGTACAGCGCCCACACTGTCTCCTTCCCGCCAGCGCCCGTGCGCACGACCTCCTCGCCTGGAAGAGCAGGGCGTACTGCGTGCACAGTATCAGCATCGTCCAGTGACATGACAGCAGAGCGGAACGTACGTTCGCAGGCTCCATCAGCGAGAGGTCGAGCGAGGGCATGACGTTATTCGCCGCCGTGAAGCTCGTGTAGCCCGCGATCATCATGACGCTGCTCCACACAAGACGGCGGCACTCGTCCTTGCGCAGCTCGCCGTCGTCCGCGTCCTCGCGCCACGCCGGCGTCATGAGCCACAGCGGCGTGAGCTCGCGCGCGTGCCCCCAGTTGCTCCCGAGCGTGTACGCGCCGCACGCGCACTCGGGGTGTGCGCCCGGCGGCGCGGGCAGCGTGTGCGCGGGGGCGTGTGTGTGCGGGGACGCAGGTCCCACGCGTCGCCGCCCGCGGAAAAGTCGCCGGCGACCGTCGGCACCGCGCGCACGGCGAAGCGCGACGTGCGGTGGTCGCCGCGGTCGAGCGCGGCGAGCGCGAGGCTCCGGATGAGCGAGTCGAGCATGCTTAGCGCGCCGCGCACGCGCAGCGGGTTGTGCAGCGGGTGCGCCGAGATCTCGAAGAACGCGATGAGCTGCGGGTGCGCCGCGCGCGTCAGTGTCGGAATTGGGCAGGAATGCAGAGGGCGTGTGCACGCACCCAGGCCGCCTGAGCGAGGCTCTCGTCGATCCACCGTGCGTTGATGCTCGACTCGAGCGAGGTCTGCGCCTCCTGCAGCAGCGTCAGCGCCCACGAACGCCCGGCCGCGCCGTTCTCCTGCTCTGAGCTCTGTATGAGGTTGGCGGCAGCCAGCGCCGCAAGCACGACGCTGGGCTGGAGCGACGACCGCTTGGCGGGATCGAGCAGGCGGGCGAAGAACCGGGGGACGTTGAAGAACGAAAACCAGTAGTTGGACGCCCGGAAGAGGAAGCGCAGGTCGCCGGTTATCTGCTGGGACAGGCTCTCCCGCACTCCAGGCGTAAGGGCCGCGCCACCTGGGATGAGTGGGTGCGCGTGACTGGAGTACAATGCCAAAAGGGCGTCCCACCAGGTGTCGCGCGCGAGCTGCATAGACGGCTCTGCGCCGATGCCATTGGTCGACTGCTCGTTATCGTCGTCGTAATCATAGTCTCCGCTGACGTGGGAGCCCGACGACCGATTTGCAGAGGCATAGCTTGTAAATGGAGCGCCCTGTATGGGCGAGAGCTGCGTAAACTGCTGCTGCACGGGCGATATCTGAGTGGAAACCTAGACAAATCGGGTCAGCTCCGGCCGCGATGTAATGAAGGTGGAGGAGACTCGAGAGCACGGCATACCTGTGCATGGGAGTACGGCGGCTCGGACACAGTTACGAGCCGCTGCAGACCATTGGACGGATGGATGATGTCCCTCATCGACTGGACATGCCCGGCGGCGGCGGTGCCTATTTCGTCCACTTGCGCTGCCACGCTCCCCTGCTGCGGAGGCCGATACATGTCCTCCGCTCGCACGGTGCGTGACGAACCTGCCTGGGACGGTGCGAGCGGCTCGAGCGTGTACGCAGGCGCGAGGGCCGTTGCCGCAAGCGGTGGGACGCGCGGGTCAGCCTGGAGCACGTCGCCGGGGCCTGCGAGAGCCTGCGCCGAGGCCTGCGCAGCCATGGGAAGGCTCTTCTCTGGCAGGGGCCCGGTGTCCCGTCGACGTCGGCGCCGCACTTTGCCACCGTCGGCGCTCTCATGCGGGGGCACCCGCTGGCGCGAGCCCGGGTTCTTGTCGGGCCCCCGCCGCTTCGGGGCGGCGTCGTACGTGCACGGCGTCGCGTCGTCGACGCCTGTGGCGGCGCGGCGGCTGCAGTTGTGGCATGCGGGTTTGGCACCGTCGCACCGGATTTTGCGGGTTCGACTATGGGGCGGCGTGACGAATGGGGTCAGAGGAGGCCGCGCATGCTTCGCGAAGGGAGGTGCTCACCATTGGACGCATGCCACATAGACTCGCGCGCGGGGCTTCCCTTGGGTGGTCAACGGCTGGTCAGGAGCGAGCTCTATCCGAGGCTTCTCTCGTCGTTTGGTCGTAGGCCTCGTCGGCGGATGCTGTGGCCTGTGACCGGTGGAGAGGGAGTCTAGCTGGGTGGGCGGAGAGCGTGAAGCACTAGAACGTGAGGCAGCGGAGCGGTCGTCGGAGAGAACAGCTTCGTAGGCCCTGGACTGGTAGGCCGACAGAGCAGAATCCTCCGAGCTGGAGTACATGTTGCCAGGGTGCAATTGGGTGTATTGGTCGCGGTAGGACATAGAGGCGTGCTGATATCCCTGCGAGGCATGAGTGCCTCTTTCCTGATCGGAAGATGCCCCGAGAGAGCCGTTTGAGAAGAGACGGGCATGGTCTTGTACGGAGTAGGGCAGGTCAGGTGATGCCCCTGGCTGTGCAGCGTGTCTGCCGTCCGGGGACAGCGACGAGTGCGAGTGCGAAGGCTGCCTGGGCACGGCGTGCTTGAGGGGGGCGTCGCGCTCGTAGGTGTAGGAGAACGCGCTGCCCTGGAACGAGAGGTCGCCGGATATAAGAGAACGGTTGTCCGACGTAGGAAAAGGAAGAGCACCCGACATCAGTCCTCGGCTACGACCCGGATTAGAGTGCGACAATAGCTGGTTGTGGGCGTGAGTTTATGTCAATAGCACCCGGCGCGTTCGTGTTTCTGGACGCTGGCACGGGCAGGGAGCAGCACGAGGGGTGAGCGGGGGCGTCGGGGATGGTGAAGGGTGCAGACGAGGGACAAGGCGGGGGGAGGAGGCTGATGTAACACACATGCCAGCCGGGCGGATGTACGAAAGCGGAACGTACTTGCACTCCAGAGAAATATAAACGATAAATACGCAACGAGCGGTGTAAGCAAACGCCAACAAACTCTCCGCGGCGGAGACTAACCCTCTTTGGCAACTCCTAATCAACCACGGCCGACAAAACTGAGCGCACAGTCCGAGCACTGCGCAGCCTGCGACGACGACGGCCCAACTGCACGCCATCCCCAGGCTAGACCCGCCGCCCTGCCGCCCTTGATTGGCTCACCGAGGACCCTGTGGATAAAGCCTTCACCCGCCCACGCCGCGCGCGGTGTTCTCGGTCGACGATATCAGCCTCTCTCTCCCACCTCCGCCTCCACCAGCAACAACGCCCCGGCATAGCCTCGGAACGTCCTCCACGGCACCCCCAACGGCGAAACACAGCGAAACACTGGCGCAACCCCGCCATTTTTTTGTCCTTGACTAAGAGCTCGATCCCGCTGACGTATCGCGGCCTGCCGCTCGACATCGATTGTGCAGCTCGTCCGGTCGTCGGCACCGCGCATGCGTCGACGGAGACGTCCACGCGTGGCAAAGCGCGTCCTCGCTCAGCCGGTGTTCCCGCGAAGCCGCATCTTCCGCTATTGGGCACCGCCGCCTGCCGTCGTCACCACAAGTCGGTCTAGAGCGCAAGGGGTTCGCAGTGCGGCGTGCAATGACCTATCAGGGCGTACAAGAGCCATGCGCTGCTCGCGACCTCGCTCTCACCCTCTGGTGCCAAGGAACGTCCACTCTGCCGCAATTTAGGAGGCTGGCCTACACTGGTGCGTCACGCAGGGAGTGCTCCTTAGTCGCTACTGTCTTCGTGCTGGACCTCTCAAAGGACACGGTGGCTTCTGCGAGGGCATCGGACCTTCGCGGGCCTCTACATTCTCCCACCAGGCAACCCTTGTGCTCCTCGGCGCGCCCTGATCGCATAAATGAGAGTAGACCGGTGCTTTGCCGGTTGCGACATTCCGACGTACTTGGGATCCCACTCTCGACAGGCCCCTCTTGCTCGAGTAAACCCTACTTTAGTCTCGCACCATCTCCATATTCTCACACTGCCCACTCGCTCTGCTACTCAGTTGGGTTTCCTTTGTCAAACGCTGGTCATCAAGTTGGCTCCAGTTGGCAAATACGACCTGGTGGAAATCACTGCTGCCTCACTTCCACCACGACTACGCGTTATACAGCTCGAGAGATTGTCAATCTCTCGAGCTGTATAACACAATGTGGGACAATCGCCACTGTCATTGGTCATTGCTGGCGATGTTCCTCCGCAATAAGCTTGAGTTCATTGCGATTCATCACAAATGTCAACTAGACGGTACGCTTAACTGACCTCTATGCAATGTTATTTGTACAGAATCGAGCTCTGCGCGGAGAAAAGAGGAGGGCAACGCACAACATGAGTATCAGGCGTAATTCTGTCGTATGGAGCTCACTTTGCACCAGACAAGTCTCTCGTGCAGCCAGGACTCTGGCGGCTACATTTCACTAGACACATGCTCACCTTGTAGTCAGACGGCTATGCATGCAAAAATGGTCTTTGGAGAGCCTGCGTCGGCGAAGGGCCCAAGAGACCCGGATTGTCAGTATGTACGCGGCATTATCAAACCAGACCAAATTCCCTCCCTGTCCAAGTTAGACGTCGCTGACAGCCTCTCCAGAGTATATATCCTGAATTTGAAAACAGAAATTGAAGGTCTCCTAATGTCATGTCTGCAGATCCCTAGGGTATGCACTGTCACGGTGTACCTGACCGTCGTAGTGTCTAATGAGGGCTTCTTATCGCCAATGCCGCAATGGGGAGATTGAGGCTCCGACAGGAGGCCCTTGAATATTCCCGTACTTTGTAGCGTCCCTGGGCCCAAAAGACAAATTAACGACCCGTATCGCAGACTGTAGCAGTGTCGCGTATGTTTCTAACAGAACAGAATAGTCAATGTCCCCTATAAGCGTTTCCCGAAGTGCTGGAAATGCGCAGACCTGGGCGAAGCCACAGCCGCTGAGAGGCAACTTGCGTCGGAGCTTCGAACTCCGATAGTGATCTCAGACTAGCCATATCCTAGCACTCAACCGTGTACTGACCACTGCGTGCCATACAGGCTCCCTCGCCACTCTCTTCTGACTCTCATTCGTCACATACAACATCCGACAGTAGCAGAATAAGCAGCTGCGACAATCCATGGACGTGTCGCGGCTCATCCACAGCGAGCCGTCGCCAGAGGCGTCGCTGAAGCGCAGGGCCTCGTCAACGTTCGCCTCAGATGATTTCGAGGAGGGATCGAGCAGGAAGCGACGCAGGGAGTCCGATGTCGACGCTGGAGCGGCGGAGAGTGCGCCAGAGGACGAAACGCAGCCGCGCGTCGACGGCGATGCGCTCGCAGACGAGCTCGAGATGGAGCTGCAATGCGGGTGCTGCTCCGCACTCGTCTACCGCCCCGTCGTCGTCTCCCCATGTCAGCATTTCTTTTGCGGAAGGTGAGTCGCTGTTTATTATGCGTCTCGAGTGCGTTCTGAGTCGGACTTGCCAGTTGTATTGTTCTGTGGGTCAAGGTGTGTGGCGCGTCTGGACGCACACGGTGCTGCGCTTCGTCTGCAGGTGGCTCACGCGATGGTTGCTAGAATGGTGGGACGAACTGTCCGGCTTGCCGTGGCGTAGCCAACTCTGTGAACCCCTCGCGAGCACTGCAGACAATGGCGGACGTTCTCGTCAGGCACGCACCATCGAAGGCCCGGACGGCGAACGAACGAATGCAGGCAGACGAAGTATACAAGCCGAATATCACTTTTCTGAAAGTGCGTGTTGCATGTCTCTCTGAGCAGGTATCGGTGCTTACGTGTTCGCAGATCCCGACGCCGAGACAAGCTTCCCCTGAACCAAGCATCCCACAAAGCAATCTGAACTTTGTTCATCCATGTCCCCACTGCCACCCCGGCAACGAATGGGGCTGGGTCTGCCCACAACCCATCCCAAATCCTGACACCGATCCCGAAAGCGCATGGCATAGTGACGATGGCGCACCGCCGGGCCACGCGTACTGTGGCAATTGGTATGTCTGCGGATATCAGCCGCCTGACATGATCCTGAACGGATGTTACGTACAGCGAAAGCGTTCTCGCCCTGCGGGCACCATCGACCACGAAATGTGATTTCTGCCAGGTCTCGTTCTGCGGCATCGGCATCCCCGGGCGCTGCGTGGCTGCGCCTTTGCTCTCGCAGCACCTGCACGGCCTCTCGGACCTGGGCGACCTCATCCAATGTGGCGAAGTCTACGACATTTTTGACGGCAACACCGTCGAGGTCGACATCATGTTCGACTACCTCACAACGCAGCACCTGTCGCCCCGGCACATCTACCGGGAGGTGCGTTCTCTGCGCCGTCAGGCGCGCCCGCAAGCGCTGACCGTCCTGCACAGGTCATCGCGATGATCACCAGCTCTCCGCGCGGCTTCACGCCGCTCATCGAGTCCGATCTTTTCATGGACGTCCACCCGGTTGCCGCGGGCGTCGACCCCGACCCGAGCGCCCCGCGCAACCGGATCTGCCGGATGTGCGCGACTGAGGTCCTGCTCTGGGGCCTCAAAGAGTGGTGGGTCCACGAGCGCAAGAAGGGCTTTCTCGAGGGGCATATCCTCAAGCGGCCAGACTGTCCCGACGGCGCGCTGTGCCAGCGACAAAGGGACCATGGTGAGTGCGCACAGCCTTCGTCGGACATGTCTCGCCCCCGCGGCTACTGACAAGCGCGTCTGCCGCTTCCTAGCCCACGCAAAGGACTGTAAGCAGCTTGTCTTGGTTTTTTCTCCCTAGTCGCTCATCCTTCCGTTGTAGTCAATCACATCATTGGCCCGCGGCTGCAGGCGGACAGGCTGAAGGTCATCCCGTTGGCAACACCCACCACGGAACGATGACCATCCCGAGCGGGCGCTGCCGACCGCTGGCGGGTCCGGTGTCGGCCATCCTCCAGCGCCTGAAACTATCCCTACACGCTTCGCAGACCCGCCAGCTGACCGACGTGGGCCGAGCGAAGCTGAATACCATGAGATGCTGAAGGACCTACCCACCATGTCCACACAGCCCAACCATCTACCATCTGTGGAAGGCCTGGCGTCCTCGTCCTCGTCCTTCGAGGTTCAGGCCGAGCTGGATGCCGTTTTTGACCGTTCATGATTTCTCTCACACCCTCTCCATTCTCTGACATCTCATTGCGCATGCATTAGACCCTCTGCCCTCTGGGGAAAGAGGCCCCATTCATACCTCACGCTAGCTCATCCCAAACCGCTTTTCTCAGATGTACCCTCTCACCAGTTCTTTTTTCGCTGTCAACGTCGGATTTTCTGCCCCTCTAACTGTACTTGTACGAGTGATTGTAACTAAGCGAGCACATACATAGTTTTATCATAGTAATAAGCAATAAGCAGGGTTATAATAAGTCTCATGGAGGTATCCGCGAAGAGGATCAAGAAGCAGACGAGCAAGGAATACACATAAACCAACAGCAAAAAAACAATGAAACACGCACAATTACACCAGTTAATACACGTAGTTGGGGATAAACCCACGCCATTACAGCGCCAGACCCTCGTACATCCCGTTCTCCTCCTCAAACTGCCGCTGGCGGCGGCGACTGCTGCTGCTGTCGGAGCCGAGAGACTTGCGCTCGGCGGCGGCAGCGCGGTCGAGGGCCTGCTGCTGGAAGTGGTACGCGAGGCGCTCGCGGCGCTCCTTGGCCTCTTGCTTCTTGCGCCGCTTCTCCTCGGCCTTGGCCTGCTTGTCCGAGAGGCTGCTGGACGCGCTTGACACGCTGTCCGTGCGCTTCCCGCCGCGCGCAAAGATCTTCGAGAACGTCCGCGCGCCGCGCGCACCGCCGCCGCCTGTGCCGTGCACCGACGAGCCCCCGCTCGAGATCGTGTCCGTCTCGCTCCAGAGGCACGGCGGCGGGATGTCCTCCGGCTCCGGCGTGTGCGCGCGGCTCGAGTGCACGAGCGAGTCCTGCGAGGCGCGCGGAGGATACGGAGAGTGTGGAGGTGGGGTCGGCGTCGGCGTCGGGAGCGAGTGCTGCCGCGACTTGGGCGGCGAGAGCGTGTGCGGCGGGAGCACGTCGTCGAGCGTGAGCGCCCGCTCGAGGCGCGACCGAATGAGCTCTTCGTCTGGTGCCGCACCCTCGAAGATGACGCCGAGCCCCGGCGCAGGCGAGGCCGGCTCGAGTGGGGTCGGCATGAAGGACGCTGTCGAGGGGCTCATAGGAGGGGTGCCCGCAGCGAGTTGGAATGACGGCGCGCGGCTGAGCGGCGGCGTCGAGAGGGATGCGATGCTGTAAGACTCGGATGTCGCGAGCGAGGGCGTGTCGCTGAGGTAGCGCGGGCGGAAGCGAGGCAGGTGGAAGGCCATGGACGTTGGCGAGGTGGACAGGTACGCGCTCTCGAAGTAGCCTTCGGAAACCTCTGTGTCGGGTGACAGCTGATCGGATGCCGCAGAGGACATGGAAGACATGGGTGTGAGAGAGCGTAGGGAGTGCAGGTCGGACGCCGGGATGGAAAGTCTGTTCGGGTTCGGACTTGCCGGCGCGAAGGGGTGCTGCATGGGCTCCGGCGGAAGGTCCTCGGTCTCAATGGTGGGAGAGAGGATATCAGCCAGTGCGACAATGTCCTCCTCGGTGGCCATTGACACCATGCTCCCCGTGCGGACGTGTGCCGTCACGGTCTGTATCGGAGGCCGGGCAGGACGAGCAGTCGCCATCGGGTCCGCCGCGTGTGTTGCCAGGGGTGTCGACGGCTGCGAGGCGTAGCGGGGAGCTTGATGACCGGCAGCGCGTGCAGGCAGCGTCGTGGGTCTCCGTCGCTCGATTGGCGCTGGCTGAGTTGGGGTGGGCGGCAGTGTCGTGGCATGGTCTTCGTTGCCGGTCGCAGTGTTGCTTGAACTCGCACTATCATTCGAGCGGTGACCCATACGAAAACTGCGTTTAGATTCCTCCAAGAGCATGGCAAGATTCGACTCTGATAGTATATGATGCAGAGACACTAAATTAATACGAGGCGTTGTGTGAGCGGGTATCGTCCATGCCAGCGATTACACTCGCTGCCTACCAGTACCATTGGTATACTCCCTTCCAAGACCCATGGCGCCAGCGCCGTCCGATTGTTGTTGCATATACGATGCGTCCGACATGCCACGAGGTCGTGCTGCGGTCCTTTTCTCGGAGGAGTGACCCCCAGGACCGGAACCGCTTCCATTATGTTCGTGGTGTCGGCCTCCTCCCGACCCGTCCTTGTCAGACCGATTTCGCCCCGCGTTCGGTCGTTTTTGGCTATATGCCTAGATAGAATGTTGGTATCGTTCTACATGAGGAGAAATTGGCCTTCAGGGTAGCTCACCATTACCACGCGTAGTGCCCTGTGACGCAGTCGGTAAATAATCCTAGCAACGAGTTGACAGTCGAGCTCAACTCACCTAATCTGCAGACTCCTACAGTTGCAAAGCGTGGAAACACCGTAGATCCCGACCGACGTTGCGAAAGTCAAGGCCCGATGCATAGCGTGCTTGACCAGCGATTGAAGATGAGGCAAGTCGTACGTACTCGAAAGTAGCAGCAGTTGACTGAGAACAGCGGGCGCGTGCTGCAGAGGAGTGAGCAGCGCCATAGAATACAGGTATTGCAGGAACGCCAATGTGATCGGGTATGGTTCTGATAGATGGAATGCCCGGGGAGTCAGGCGCGGGTCAGGGCGTTCTTCGTCCTTGTCGGAAGCAGCATGGACATCGGAAGCGGCAGCTCTGCGCTGGTAGCTGGAACAGTCTCGATGGCGCGCGCGGCGGCCTGGAGGAATAGCTGACGTTGCTTCTTGAACCACGGCCAGCGGTCTTCGAGCAGCTTGCGCGAGCACTTGATCTTGCGGCCATCATCACAAACTATCTCGAAGTCTGCAAGCACGCCTTCCTCGAGCGCTGCAAGACCCAACTCCTGCTGTGGGATGTCGATGACAAGTGGTGGGGGCTGGTAGATGCCGAACGCCTCCAGGTCGATGACGATCACATGGTCCCAACTAAGCAGACGGCGGTTGTAGTCTTCCACAAGATTGCCGTGACGGTTGCCGAACACCAAATACTTGTTAGCCTCTGTCCAGAGACAACTGCGGAACCAGGATCCACTCGTGCCCGAGAGCGTGCTCCCTGGATCTATCCGTGACCATGACATGGTCACTAGGTCCAGCGCCCAGATAGAGAAAGACTGGAAGCTCTGGGAGAGGTATGTCCCTGCGACAATGAAGTGCGTGCCAAGAATCGCGCCTGTCGGAAAACGTAATCCCGGAGGGAAAAACTGGCCGGTCATCGCTGTTGAGCGGTCCGAGACGGTGAAGTCATTGTTTGGCAAGGGCGTGAAGACTTCGAGTTCGCGCTGTACGTCTGTGAACTGTATGGTCGTTAGCGATAGCCTTAGTCAGGTGGACGCAGGACCGTTACGTACGTTGTAGTTGCTGAACAGGAAGATGTCACAAGGGAACTCGTCCGTGGGATCCGCAGAGTACGGAAGATGTACCAGGGTGTCCGGCTGAGTAACATCTGGGCTCGGCTGGGCGTTTGCATGGGTGTTGAACCGTGCACCTGGGGGGCCGAGGTGGGCAGTACTCCGACGCTCCTCCTGCGGAAGGCGGACACGCTTGTCAGCAGTAACGGCAACCGAACGATAAGTTCCACAATGTCGTGGGTAGTCACGACGGATAATCCAATCCCGAGCGATAGGTCGAAGACATGGACATCATCTAGCCAGACATTGTTGAGATCTTGTCCGCCAATGATGAACAATTTGTTCGCGGTGACCGAGGAGAGGTGGGCGTAACGCGCTTTGGGAATGGGTGATGATGGGGAGTAGTCTTTGGAGGGCACCCAGCGGTGTGTGGAAAGATCGAAGAGGCGCACGTCGTTGAGGACGCACAAGTCTTCTGGGTTGTCGGAGTGGAGACTGATGGCCATGCCGCCGAAGATGATGAGGTGGTTGTTCCCTGGAAAGACCCGACATCAGTTGGAATATGCGAAGAGAAAGTGTGAAGATTGCAAATGATTGACACCGAACGCGTCGTCGTGAGACATGAGAATAGTCACACGACGAACAGCGTGCAGGGGTGAATCGTAGCGGGGAGGGGGAAGTTGAAGCAAAGTACGCACATGCATCCGCGCTGTGGAAGTAGCGAGCCTGAGGCACGTCATCCTCTGGAGACTGGATAATCTTCTCCCAACGCAAGGTCTCGAGGTCGAACATGTAGATGTCCGACACCATCTTACGCTCTGCTACAAGACGACCGCCCTGTGAGGCAGTGTGAGCTGGCCGCGCGACATCGGACAAGACCAGCACGCACGTAGAGGTACATTTTGGAGCCTACCACGGTCGTCGACGCACCCTTTCGCGAACATGAAACGTCAGCGGGCTGCGCGTCGATGGGTTCCGGACGGGAGACTTACCACCAGCTTGGGGGGAACATCTCCTGAGGTTCGGCGGCAGAAAGCGGTGAGGTCTGCGATGGGGTACATGGCGCACCGCCCTCGACGAAGACGACGACGGCAAGAGGGCGAAAGGCGACGTGCTCGCTGGGAGGAACGAGGAGCGGGGCAGCTGAAGAGTGGTAACGGCGAGAGCAAGCAGCCAGGAAACACTTTCTCGCGAAGTCGCGTCTAATCTCTCCCAATCATAAAATTTCCTATCGTGGCATGTTATTTGCAATTATTTGCCTGCGATCTCGGCGAGCTAAACCCAATCAGGAAACCGGTTAAGAACGATTATCCCAGCTTCTGTCCGCCACAGCACACGGTCCTCTTCCTCCGCGGCTCACCCTGCAACGTCAGCACAACCATCCAGAAACCTCTGCGAGACGTTTCACAGGGCACGCAATATATGTCTTTGATGTACCCACCGTGAGATACGCCCAAAGTTTTCAGCACAGCGACCATCGGTACCTGAACGACCGGGAATAGCCCTCGAGGGACTCGCATCTTAGCCCCGATGGACTTGTGCTCGGCCGTACATCGCAACACCTCCCTGCACTGCCCAGCAAGTCTGCGGTTATCTGTTCAGGCACGGCAGCGAACATCGCCCGCGATACATAACGATACATTTCCCAGGAAGTTGGTCTTCGAAATCGATGCGGCTGAACGAAGCTCGGTCAGCAGAAGTGGTCGTGTGGCCAGCGTTTTCGCCGCAATAATAGATACACATCAGTAAGACGATTGCGAAAGGTCGAGGAGTATACCACGCAACAAGGGCAGACCCTGAGATAGACTAATGCTGTTCGAGAGCTCGAGGACGCCCCCCATAATTTGCGGCAGCCAACGACCGCGCAGGTTGTTGATCGAGTAGAATGGCGCAGAACTCGGTCGACGAGATCGAGTCAGGCACCGGATATGAGGCGCCTCGCAGGTGGTTATCTCGCTGCTACCGCTGCAGTGTGCCTTGCGCCAGACTCCAGCCCTTTTGCTGGGTTACGGGCCAGACCAAGCATCGCCAAGCCGCGGAAGAGCACCGCCAATCGATGAGGTTCTAATGTAAAATTGAAATGTCATGAATTGTTGTCCAAACAGTGACATGACTCGAAGGACAGGCATACTAAGCCACAGAGAAGCCGGGATCCCAGCGCACATGACAGTCATAGCGATGAGAAATAGCGAGGCATTGACGATGAGCGTGAGGAAGCCCGCTGCAAAGCCGTTGTGGCGTTCGGTATTCAGGATTTCTAAATGCAGTCATGACTCGCACTTCGAATGCTTCCACCGCTTTCTCTGCCAACGTCCCTCTCCCGCCGCATCGCTGCAACACTCTCCCTCCCAAGGATACCCCCAGCGCACGCATTTCGCACACATAGACACTTTAGCATGGACGTCGTCATTCCCGCGCCCGACCAGCTCAAAGTCGTGAGCCACCGGCAGTATGACCCGAAGGAGAGCATCTCGCCCGCGACCGTCTCCCCGAACCCGTTCGAGCAGTTCCGCACGTGGCTCACCGAGGTGCGTGAGCAGGTCCTCGAGCCCGAGGCGATGTCGCTCTCGACTGCGAGTGCCGCGGGCGTGCCCAGCAGCCGTTTCGTCCTCTTCAAGCAGCTCGACCGCCGCGGCTTCGTCTTCTACACCAACTACACCTCCCGCAAGTCCCGCGAGCTCGCCGAGAACCCGCACGCCGCGCTTGCGTTCTATTGGAAGGAGGTCTCCCGCCAAGTACGAGTCGTCGGCCGCGTTGAGAGGCTGTCTCGTGAGGAGAGCGAAGAGTACTACAAGAGCCGCCCTCTCGGCAGCAGGCTCGGTGCCTGGGCGAGCCCCCAGAGTGCAGTCGTACAGGAGGGAGAGCTTTCGAAGAGGCTTGACGAGGTGAAGACCAAGTTTGGTGTTGATGAGAGCGTGAAGGAGGCAGACGTACCCCTTCCCGAGTTCTGGGGCGGCTGGAGAGTGATCCCCGAGTGCGTCCTCACATTGCCATTTCGCAGTCGCTTTCGCTTACACCCCCTCAGTGAGATCGAGTTCTGGATGGGCAAGCCTTCTCGTTTGCATGACCGCGTGCGGTACCTCCGAGTAGAAGGCTCTTCCGATGACGATCCGCAGTGGACGATCGAGAGACTGGCACCCTAGAGGGCACGCAATAGAGTCCATCACAACGTGTACAACATCAATCCTATCCCGGATATCCTGTCTACAGCGAATAAATACCCAAAGGGCTATACAGTACAAATTACATAGAAAGAACGGCCATCCTCGCTCACAGGAAAATGCATTACCGGACAAGAGAAACAGAGAAGAAAGTCGGGAATAAGAGTATCAATCCAGAGACCGCAAACGGTTCCTACAGCCAGCTCATCCAGCTGCTATCCGCGATGTCCGCACCAAGCGGCACGGCAGAAGCGGACGCATAGTCGCCATTGTACGCTGTTCTGGGCGCAGACGACCATGACATGCCCCGCGCACGGCCTGGCAGCTCGCCAGGCGCGCTATACGAGCGTACATCCGACTGCGCATGCATGATCGCGCCGACGGGCCGCGGATGCGCGTGAGGTGGAATCCCGACGGCAGGCACGGGTCCGCCGCGGTCGCCTGGTCGAGGCACCGCCGCAGGTGCGGGTGCGCATGCTCAAACGGGTCTGTGATGGCGGTGTCCGCGGGCGAGAAAACGTCGCCGGCGGGCGGCACGATGCGCCGCGCGAGCTGGGAAATCTCGTCGTTCATTTCGTCTGGCGCCGTGTGCACGCCGCCGCGCCAGTTCACGTAGTGCTCGCGCGCGCGCGGCACGAGCTTGTCGAGCACCTGCTATTGTGAAGTTGGCACCCGTCGTCAGGCTGGCAGATGCTGATGGTACTCACGAGATACGAGGCCACCTTGGGCACCTGTTCGCCGACTGATTTGAACAAAGTCAGGACCTTATCGAGCTCCTGCAGCGCACGAGGCGCGATGCCGAGGGACGGAGCGCGGGACACGAGAAAGCACAGTGCACACTACCCGCGAACCTGTCAGCCTACGACGTCCGACGTCCGATGGAGGAAACACGCACCGCAGCAGAGAAGCAATTTGACCAGAACACCACAAAGCGCAAGCTAAGCGCCGACTCCCACGAGTGCAGCGCATCCACAGTCCATATCAGCTTGCACGCGCTCGAGTAGACGGCCAGGACGGAGGGTGCATAGCGGTGCTTGGTGCTGAACTCCTGTGACGACGTCAGGGCCTGGGTGAAGTAATTCCGGTGGAGGTGGAGAAGCGCTGCAACAATGATGCCAGGATGAGTGCGAGTGCAGACAGCTTTGACAGGGCCTGCCTACCTATCTCACGCGTGCACGCGGTCATCGCTTGCTGCATCGCCTCGTTCGCCGTGACCCGGTCGTTGTCGACCATCTGCAGCATGGGCGGGACGTCAAATGTGCGCACGCGATTGTCGAGCCCGAGGATGTCGGTGTAGCTCGTCGGCTGCGTCGACGTGACGCGCTCGAGGACCGGGATCATGCAGTGCGCCAAAAAGCTGTACTGCCAGTGATGATCTGCGCGGGTGAACAAAATGTGAGACACAGTCGGGGCGCCGGGGCGGAATCAAGGATAGTCACTGACACTGCGCGTCTGGCGAGTCCCCATTGAACGCCGGCTGTCTGGCGTCTACATTGCGCATGCATATCGAGGGCGGGCGGCGGAGCATGAGGGCCTGGCGTGCTCCGGTGAGAACCGATCAGGAATAGAGCAGCAGGCTGCACCGCTCGACGCAAGGGACTCACCAGCCGCGCGTCCGCACCGACAAGATCCCAGAAGAGCGTCCGCCGTTTGTCTGACTCCTCGGGAATAAGCTTCGACCTAACCCCATCCCGATCTAAACGGGGCGCCAGTGTGAGCAAACGTTGGCGGAGAGGAGGGATCCCGTCCGGAGTACGTACGAATACCGATCTACGCGCGCCCGGATTAGGACAACTGCAGCCGCGAGCACGAACGAGAGCCTCACCGAGTATGCCAGCCTGGTCGCGAGTCCCTGCATGCCATAGCTGTCAGTCGCGGTAGCTAATGGCGAAAATGAAGCTTATGGGACCGACCATGATCCCCCATGCGTACTCCATAGCCTTTTTGTTGTCGGAAAATGTCAGGAGGTACCATTCCATGAAGAACTGTACGAAGTGTGTCAGCTCCCGCCGGACCGGTCATTTCGGCATTGTGAGGCAGAACTCACAAGGGCGTTGACAGCGTCCAGGCTCGTGTCGTCCATAAGAGGCACCTCGCACAATGCCGCTCGGGCGAGATTGTGGTACATCTCAGCCTTGTGCCTGTCCGGACCTTGGCGTAGGTCGACCATCGTACCTATCGCGAGCACCATGAGGAAGAGACCCAATCGATGAGGCAGCAATGCGGATAGCGACGTGGTGTAGACGCTGTGTATAAGATTAGGAAGGAAAGTCTCGCTCGCGTCCGGCTGGTGTCTTGTGAGTCCGAAGTCAGTGTATTGCCGCCGAGCGCGCCCGGAATGGACGGAAACCAGTACTCACTGCCAGAATGCGTTCTGCCGGGCCTGTTCACACAGCTCCTCGGCGTCTTCCCGTCGCGGAAGCATGTCCCGGAGCCGCTGCCGCATGTCGAGGTCCAGCTCGTAACATATTGACCACGGCGAGGGAAATGCACGGGACAGCCTGGCGAGTTCCGGAGAGACTTCTGATGGTCGCAGGTGATAGTGGGCGACCGGGGTATTTGAGGTAGTAGCATACTGCACGGCGGAGTGAGAGGTCAGTATGCAGCTCGGGATGAAAGGCCAGCTCGCGAGGGAGAGACCAACCTCTTCGCCGTCCCTGGAGGAGGCTGCGGGACTGGTACGGGTGTGATCTTCAGTCCTGCGTTCGGGGGTTGTATCATGGACCATCATCTGCTGATCGATCCCGAACAATTCGGGCGACTTCTTGATGAGCAACAGCTCTTGCCGCAAGAGGGGATGCTCCGAGGGAGATAGCTTCGAGTTCGTCGACCGCAGCGCATCCTCGAGCTGCTGTATGCGCTCGCTCATGGTCTTGATTTTGTCGTGAAGCTGTTCGGTGTTGGCGAGGATGAACCTGGGAGAGTGTCAACGGGAACGCATGGACCGAAACGGGGGCCAACAGACCTGCTGCCTTTCCCCCCGGTGAGGGCACCCTCTGGGCATATCTCTGCACACCCCCGCTTGCGACAGGACTGACACGGAAAGACGCGGTCGCACTATGACGAGCGGGGTCAGGCATCACATGGTGGCGCACCGGGTATCGAACAATACCTTGAGCTTTAATCTGCCACGTACGTCGCCATGAGCAGGAGCACCAGAGGCCGAGGACGGACGACGCACCTTCTGCACTCGCCGCAAGAGAGCGGCCGCTTCCTGCCCTTCCTCGCGCTCGTCTCGGCGTGGTCATCGCCCTCCAAGTGGACTCCGGACGGACCGGACTGGGGGTTATATGGGCGATGGCCGTCATCCCCTTCTTTGCGCTGTCTGGGACGTTTTAGGGGGCGCTGGTCTGCGCCGCTGTGGTCTACCTCGTACTCGACGTAGTCCATGGCTGGGGGAGGCGGGGGTGGGCGGGGGAGAGAGAGCTTGGACAAGGAAGTCAAGTCCGAGTCCGGAGATGGCTCCCTTGCCTATTCGAGACGGACCGTTTTCCATCAGCCAGCAGGCGACGGGCCAAGCGCCGGTTCCCCCGCCAGCCAATTGCCGCCACGACCGCCCTCCTCGGTCCCTCTGCTGCAGCCATGATTGGCCGGGCCCCCACTCGACCCCCTCGCCTCGCGTTGCCTCACCACACGCTGCCTCTCGCCGTCCGCACTCGCCTCGCCCACGACACCGCAAAGCCCAAACACGACCCATCCGGCCAGACGCCCGAGCCCCAGGAGCACCGCAAAGCCTGGTTCTGGACAGCCCAGAAGCTCTCCAACTTTCTCGTCATTCCCGGTGCGTGCCCCCGCTAGTCTTCTTCTCAAGATCACCGCTAGACCCGCGCGTGCTCCAGCCGTCTTCCTCTATGCCATCTTTGTAGCAGACTTTGGCGAGCGCGAGCACGTCTTCAGCCCGGTGAGTCGCCTGTCACGCTCTGCACCGTGTCGCCGCTCACCTTGGATCCAGCCCAGGAGGTGGTTGCAGCAACAAAAAGATGCGTTCTTCTCCTTGACACCCGAGGAGCGCAGACTGGCTGAAGAACAAAAGAAGAGCGAGTCTCTTGACACCTCGAAGCAATGAAGAGTGTTGCCCCTCGGGATGTGATACCCAACATACTCAGGACCGATATCTACATTCAAAGCGCGCTGCCTCTTCTCGCCCGAGGCAAGCATGCTTTCGGCCGCACCACACCCGTTGGCTAGAGCTGTCCGCAAAAGCTGTCGGCCTTGATGAGATAGAAGCCGTTGCATTATCATTTGTCGCGCGGTAAATCGTGTATTCCTAGCCTTCCGGTTGGCCACAGCGCAGAAGTAGATCCCCAAGCCGACCAATGGCCTTCTTCGTTGTAGATAGAACCATTGCTACTGTATATTTTGGGGACTATGGCTGAGGTCGCCTTTCCGAGCAAGGATTGTGGATCAAAGCCACACTGTTTCATTCGGAATATAGCAGCACTGGTGCAGTCTGGTGTCCCACCTAGACCAGCCAATTCGGATTGCGCGTATTTTGGCCCGCGAGTGGGAGGGCACGAGCCTCGCGTTGGCTTACGCAGCCGCGGTCGATGATTGGTCGAGAGCACACGTGAGCGCTTCAAGAGTACCCCGGCTTGCACGGTCCTTCCAAAACTAGACATGCTCCTGCCTTATAAGCCCTAGTCTTAGGGTCTGATGTGGTTGGCCGCCACCGCGGGAGTCCCAGAAGAGACGAGCCCTCGAATCCTGATCGCAGCGGTGCGCGGCGGCGAACATTCCGAATCCCGTCGTCACGCTGACGCGGTGAAGATACCCCTTTAGCTGCACGAGAGCAGTGCGGTCGCACTCGGACGGCAGTCGGGAGGAGACGGGACGCTCAAACAATGAAGCTTAGGCCTGTATAAAAGGACAGGGCCCGGTCTCTGTGCGGCCAACGACCAACCACGTTCTGTCCATTGCCTACGCTACCCATGCTACGGACAACCGTCTATCGCACGGCAGCCCTCCGTGCGCCGTCGCGGATCGCGCTCACCATTCCCGCCGCGTCGCGGCTTCTCCTTGCCACATGCCCCGCGCCTTCTCCACCGACACCGTGAACCGAAACTCGCTATCCGTAAAGCCGACGGATGCAAAGGCCGTAAAGGGCCAAGAAGGTTTACACCGAAGTGCGTCCACGCTCTGTCATCGGGCTTACGTTCCGTGCTCACCAGTCTCCCAGGGGACCTCGCACCTGAAGAGCAGCATCCCAAGGCCGAGGGAGGTGCTCTGACCCACCCAGACGCTACGAGTGTCCAGCCCCTCATCCGTGGGGATTGGGTGCTCTTCCACCCCGTGTACTCGGACGACGAGCTCAAGGCTGTCCAGGTGCGTCATCCGCCACAGGCGCTGCATGTTCAGGGTCGGCTGAGACCTCTTCCCACAGGTCGTCCACCGCCAGCCGAGCACATTCTCAGACAAGGTCGCGCGCGGCCTCGTCAAGTTCGCGCGTGCCTCGTTCGACTGGGTCTCTGGCTACAAGGAGAAGAGCGTGCCGCCCGCGGCGAACCTGTCCTCGAAGAGCTCCGCAAACAGGGCTACGCGCTCACCGAACACCAATGGCTCTCTCGCATCCTGTTCCTGGAGAGCATCGCTGGCGTGCCCGGCATGGTCGCCGCGACGCTTCGCCACCTCCGCAGTCTGCGTCTCATGGTACGTCTCAGCCGCCCCTGTGTGAGCCCCTCCGATTGACCATCTTGTGCAGAGACGTGATGCAGGCTGGATCCACACATTGCTCGAAGAGGCCGAGAACGAGCGTATGCACCTCATGACCTTCATGACCATTCGGAAACCATCCATCTTCTTCCGTGCGCTCGTTCTCGGCGCCCAAGGTGTATTCTACAACGCCTTCTGTGGGTAGTTTCCCCGTCTCTGTCTGACATGTGCTAACTTGCACCCTAACAGTCTTGTCTTACCTCTTGTCTCCTAAGATTTGCCACCGCTTCGTCGGCTACCTCGAGGAAGAGGCCGTTCATACCTAGTCAGTACCCTCGTCGTCATTCATAGACCAAGTTTAGCTCACGCCGGATTAGCACGCGGTGTATCACCGACCTTGAGAATGGCCGGATACCCGAGTGGTAAGTTGAGCTCTTCTGCGTCATGCTGTGAGCACGCGCTCATGCTTTCATGCAGGGAGAACAAGGAGGCGCCAGAAATTGCAAAGGATTACTGGCGGTTGAAGCCGGACGCGAAGATGGTGGATGTCCTCTATGCTGTCCGCAGCGACGAGAGCACGCACCGGTTTGTCAACCACAGTCTGGCGAACCTTAACTACAAGACGGATATCAACCCGTTCGCACTCCGCGAGCCTGACATGCACGTGAAGGGTACAAAACTTGGGTATGTTGCATGTTCGTTTCATAATACATGTGCAAGCTGACGGCGCTACGTTCAGCTTCGAGCGAGAAGAGGCTGAGCAATACGTCCAGGAGTCGCACAAACTTCTGGGCAGGCACTAGAAGCCTGTATATCGCGACTTTCACTCACAGGATCTCATTGGACGCTTTCATATTGCGACTATAATTATAATTGTCCCAGCTCACCTCATATAGTTCACCATAGACGGTTTCGATTTCGCTGTATCATAGGCTCTACTCTTCCTCATAACTATTCTTGTAATGTACCGTAACGTACAGACACAATAAAAGATACAGCGCTCGCTTTGGAACATCTGCGAAGACGGTCAACTCCGCATTGCGATGCATACTTAGTGTTGAGCAGAGAGACGGGACCAGTACTTGCAGCTGATTGTCGCGAATCTCGTGGCGCTTGTCGGCTCCGGCGAGATTGATGCGCCTGATGCGCTCTTGCGGGGAAAGCGGGCGAGAGCATTCTTGCCACAGACCGCGATGTCCACCGACCGCGCGTACCTCAACCTCGTCAGCCACCTCAACCGACAGTCGACCACCCTACCTCTCACCACCATCCTCGGCTCCGTCGCACACCACCTCGCCCGCGTGCAGCCATCCGCGACGCCGCTCGCCGCGATCGTCATCAGCAGCCCGCTCTTCCGCGCGCCGTCATACCCGGTCCTCGATGGCCTGCTCACCGCGTGCCGTCATGCAGTGCACTTCAAACTCAAGGCCCTCCGCGACGAGCCCGCGGGGCTCTTTGCGCGCGGCGTCCCGGCGCGTGCCGCGGAGTGGGCGGCGCAGGTCCTCAAGGGCCTCCAAGGCGGGCACGCGGTGCTGCGGCTGGCGTGCTGTGCGGGCCTCCTGCAAGGCATGGCCGACACCGAGGAGGAGCTCAAGCTGGGAGGGAGCGCGGTGAGGCGAGGCGTGGAGGAGGAGTTTGTCGTTGCACTGGCGGAGGTGGTCGAGTACGCTTCTGCGTCCTCTGATCCCTGGGAGGCGGAGTTCAGGTCGAAGGCACAGCGCGAACAAGGTGTGTCTAGACAGAGTATGCCTGCACTCGCAATTCACGCCAGTCCCCCTACAGACGCAATTCCTGCGGCGCTCGTCATTGCGTCTCGCTCGCTATCGTTCGTCGCCTCGCACAGGCTGGCAGCACTGCCGCTTCTCAGCCTCTGTCGTGTACTTCAGTCCTCGCTCACGGAAGCGTTCCGGGAGGGCACGTTCCTTCAAGGGCTGCACGCGTCCGCCGTGTCCTCTGGGGCCAGGAAGCTCTCAATCTCCGTTAGTACCCCATACACTTGCAGCATCGATGGCATCCGAGACGTGTCGTTCCGCAGGCTGATTCGGAGTTCTCCCGCAATGTCGACCAAACTGCGAAGGGTCTCCTGCTCGCGCACATGGCAACTATTTCCGCCATGTATGCGCGAGCTATCGCCGTCCTAGCGGACAGCCGGTCCTCCGAAGCATGGCTAGCCGTGTCAGAGCTTGTGTATACGCTTCGTCAATTGACTGGTGCCGTAGAAGATGGGTGGTCTCAGAATCCGCTTGCAGGTGTAGAAGACGAAGAGTCTCTTGGTAGGCTGTGATGTGCGGCTCTTGAGACTATGGGCTGACCTCCTAGCTAGCGCTTCAGACGCAGGAGCTCGCGGTCAAGGTCTGGACGATCCTGAAGACTCTGCTGTTCACCTGCATCCGTCTTCTCCAACAAGTGTTGAATGTTATCTTGTTTGTTCCCCATGGCCCGTCGGTATCCTTGTTGGAACCAGGCTCACAGCAACTATCGCCATTCGAAATAACACACGCGACGCTCAAGACGCTGTCTCAGCTCTCATTCGTCCTACCGCGCTTCGGCGGTGTCTCGTCCACTGCGTCATCCGCGTTGCCTGAACTCCTCAAAGCATTCTACACTGCGCTCGACGTCCTCTCGACATCACCATCGGAGAGCAGGGTCCTGTCCGAACCTTGCAGCAAGAAGTAAATTCAACGAGACAGAAAGGTAAATGCACCTCGGTCACCGCCAATATCTGTCTGACGCTGATTGTTCCAGGGCTACCTAGCAATGTTGTGAGAGCGAAAGAAGCGTACGCATTGGCCTGCGTCGAGCAACTTGTCCCAGTGCTCGATGGGAAGACCATGAGGGACGACGTTTGGCCAATGTGCGAGCCGTACGTGCCAGGGTGACGTCTGTCCAATCCGTTACTGACGCTTATTGTGCAGGCATCTCAACGACCCGCAACATCGGGAAACGTACGAGTCTGCGCACAGCGTGATGCTAGCTATGTTCTCTGCACATGCTAAGAAACGAAGAGCCGGAGAGTCGCCCAATGCTCTCTCTACGCCGCCATCACAAGAAGCCAATGCCAAAGCTGAAGCATCGGTTCAGGGTCGGGTGCGGGAGATGTCGAGGAGCAGCAGCTTCCCTTCGCCGAGCAGGTCGTGCCCGCATACGCCAAGTGTCTCATTGATGTATGTGTCCTTTTCTCTCCTTAATCATAATGCAGATTCTGACCGCTCTGCGTAGAACTCGTATCCACACAAGCTCAACACGACCCAGCTCTGTATGGCATACGCTGCACTGGTTGGTTGTGCCTCCGTCTTCGGGTCATCACGGACAAACGCAGCACTCGAAGACGGGGCAGGCAGAGTACGTACACCGGAAGGCGACGCGTATGCCTGGTTATGCATAGAGCTCCTGCTGGACGCTATCAAGGCCTACACGGAGAAGCCACTCGGGGAGGGAGAGAAGGAGCATCAGCAGAAGCTGCTCTTGGCCCTCGTTTCGACCGTCCCCTCTGTCTCGCTGCGTCTGCTCCCGAGGCTCCTCGCGTCCATTGTCGACGCGCTCGAGTCGTGCTCTGCATCGCCGCCAGTCGATGAAGAGCAGTTGCGGGACGAACGGGACGCGCGAGGCGAGGTGGCGAAGGCCCTCTTTGAGGAGCTCCTCAAGGTCGGAGACGATGAGAAGGAGTATGCGATGAGGTGGTGGGGCGAGCACAAGGCGTGGCTCGCGGACTGGGTCCAAGGCCGGCAAGGGCGGAGGAAGGCGCGGATGACCATGATGCGGAGGTGGAAAGCCAGGTGCCAACATCTGGGAAGGGGAAGGAGCGCGAGACCGCTGCACGGCTGTAGGTCACTGACTTCATGTTGTAAGCCAACGATCAATCACCATGAGGTGACTGGCCACTAGCAAGCGACGGCTGCCGTCAGGCTTGCTCAACAGTGGGGGCAGGTGGTGCGTTGCGCGTCGTGCTTGAAGCTTGAAGCTTGAAGTTGTGCATGCACATGGGCATCATAAACCGGAACGTTGTACATGTTGTGCCCCGACGGTCGCTACGCCGAAGTGTCGCGTCAGTTCCGCTCGCAATTACCCGCCCGGACATGCCACCTCTGGCCGGGCACACACCTCCAAATCTCTGGAAGTCAATCACGGCAGTATTTCGCCTCGAGTTCGTACTCCCCATTGGAGCGATCTCGTGTTGTCTTGGGACGTGAGCGTATGGCCTCACGGCCTCGATAGGGGAGCATCGGACAAGGACCTCAACACAAGTCCTCGTCAACACCATCCGAGTACGCCATATAAAACTAGTCTTCCCGTGCAGTCATACGACGTGACGTGAGAAACAGAGTAGATAGGCAGAGCCACTGGTGCAGTGCGCATGATCGTGACGTCCGCAGGAACCTCCAGGTGAATCCCGCCCCCGTTCCGCTTACTGTCGTGGCGTCCCTCAAACTCGATATCGGAATTCAAGTCTGTTTCGTGTCTCAGCGCAGCAGATACCGCCCTTCCGTCTCTTATAATCCGCCTTTCGGCGGGCACTGTCATCTGATCCTGGAGTCGTACAGAAAATGGCTGAAGAGAGCAAAGGTAGAGCGTACTGACCTTCAGATGATGTACAGGGCTGAGCACAACGGCAGTGCTGGTTGGTGTCATTGGCGGGAGCGGTCTCTACCACCTGGACAACCTCACGTTCATGTAACGTGGCATCCAGTATACTAAGAGCAATGCAACTGATTTGATACATACAGCAAGCAAGTCAACCCCGAGACGGTGCGTGGGGTCGACGACATGCTCTGAGGATGCTGACCTGTACTCCCAGCCATGGGGCTTCCCTAGCTGTCCGATAACGATATACGCCCTCCCCTCGGGCACGCAGGTCGCCTTTCTGGCCCGCCACGGCGCCGGAGACCTCGGCCCATCTGAGGTGCCCTCGCGCGCAAACATCGCGGCGTTCAAGTCTCTCGGCGTGCGCGCCGTGCTCGCCTTCTCCGCCGTCGGCTCGCTGCGCGAGGAGATCGCGCCGGGCGACTTCGTGCTGCCCGCGCAGATCATCGACCGCACGAAGGGCGTGCGCCCCGCGAGCTTCTTCGAGGACACCTCCGTCGTCGCGCACGCGTCCTTCGGCGACCCCTTCAGCAACCGCCTCGTGCACTGGCTCGAGGACCGCGTCGCCGACGTCCTCGCCGCACACGGCGCCGGCGCCGCGCTCCACCGCGACAAGTGCATCGTCTGCATGGAGGGCCCCAGTTCTCGACACGCGCCGAGAGCAGGATGTACCGCGCCTGGGGCGGCGACATCATCAACATGAGCGTCCTCCCCGAGGCCAAGCTCGCACGCGAGGCCGAGCTCGGGTGCGCCTGCCTGCCGGGTGTTGCTCCCGATTCTGGCTAACGACGCACCGCAGATACGCGCTCATTGCGACCGCGACGGACTATGACTCGTGGCGGAGAGCGAGGAGAGCATCACCGCGGCCGAGATATACAAGGTCCTCCAGACCAACGCGCAGCTCTCGCGCACAGTCGCGGCGACGATCCTGGACGAGCTCCATGAGGCCGCCGAGGAGGGTGGCATCCTTACAGAAGAGGTCGGCTCCATGAAGTCGTCGATAATGCCTCGGTCGGGGAAGCAAAAGGACGAAGACAGACACAAGCTCGCGTACATCCTACCCGGTTACTTTGACTGAGGCGACTTGCAAGGCGGCCTCCCGGCGTTGGACGAAGACACCTCGCTGTGGGCCGCCAGGGACGCAAGATAGGACATGGTAGAATGGACTTTCAGGTCGTCCCCGATGTACATGCACGGGACTCAGACGAGGAGGACGATCGTGTTTATTGTGTTTCATATCTTCATCTAGCCAATTTGCGCGAAATATGAACGTCCGCAGTATCGAAAGTCACTGCCGGAGGACTCACATATCACAAGTGGACTTGAGACAAGTTTCGCGACACAGTAGTCCATGAGCTCCACAAGCCATCTACGATGCTCTGGTTGCACTTATGTGCCCGAGACATGTACAATACATCGGAACCGGAGAGAGTAAGAAGAGGGGTGGAATGTGACGACTGCCTCGGAGGTGCTTGGGGCAAGGGACGAGCACAGCACATGACACCGGCAAGCACTGGGCGGTTATACGTACGACGAGGGGCTGAGGGCAGCTCTTGCTACGCGCCCTCTTCCTTCTCTCTTGCTTTCGCAAGGAATTTTTACTTGAGGCAAAGGAGGGGAGGCCGTCGTCAGTCATGATTTGATAGCTTCCAAGATGTACATCGTGCGGGAGGGGAAGTGGGTGTTGAAGCCAGGTTGAAGCAACCCTTGTTGTTGGGAGCGCGGCAAAGGTCAGGTACTGACTTGCGCCCATCGGCTCGGACGATACATAGACACTTCAGCTTCAGCACTGAAGCGCTCAGCATCAACAGCAGCAGAGTCGGGGATACACATGGGTGCATAGCGGGTCTTGAGGTGTGTAGGGCGAGAAGGCAGGAAAGGTTGCATGTCGTGGTCGCTGGTGAAAGGAAACCGAGGCGGCAAAGCCGAGCGTTGTGGCGTCCCGACACCTTCCAATTACGGAACGTCGGATCACTTGCGACCTCCGTCTCCTTGCCTCGAGCTCCTCACCTTCACATATTTCGTCTGCCCCTTTTCCCATGTCAGCACTCTCATAACATACACAACATAACGCTCTGAGGCAGATGTTCCCTTGAGAATGTCCTCAGCTCCACCTGTTTCCCCTGCATGGTCACGCAGAGCATCGCAACATCTCCAGACCGTTCGCAACGGGCCCTCAGTGTCCGTGATCGAAGCTTCGCTCTAGGGCGGCACGCCTGGCTCTACTGGAAGGATCAGTAAACAGTGTCCTGGTGTCACATGCTCAGCCTGGTGAGGTCGCTCTCGTTACGTCGTCTGGGGATCGCTTTGTCTTATTATTTGCCCACAATATCAGGAGTTTCGGTCCGCGACAGCTGTAGCTGTATATATGCATGGAAATATACCAACACAACAAACATAGTTTTGTGACGAGCTATCATACGGCCGAAGGGAGCTGATCTTTGTCAGTCCCACGTCTCCATACGCTCCTGGCTCTTATCGGCAACAGGTCGTCCCACGCTTCGCCGCTGGAGATCACTCTAACAAGGTATGTGAAGCGACGTGCATGCAGCTCACGGCGGCGCTCTCTAGATTTCTCATGGGCTTCGGGTTTCGGATCCGGCCCCAGGTGCCGGCCTCTCATGGCCTCAAGCATTTCATTCTCGACCTTGTAACGTCAAGCGCTATAACCGGGAACAAGGGGTCTCTGGAGGACAATCAGAGCGTCGGTCGCGCGGGCGTCGAGGAATGCATCAGCTCGTGTGCTCAATTTGAAGCCGACAACAGTGAGTCGGGGTGTCTAGTGCACCATGTCACTGCTAACACCAACCGTAGAAATCCCGTCCATCCAATGATATAGCCAAGCATCAAGCCTCCGTCATTGTACAGCGTGGACGCCGCGTGCTATTCACACATTCCTTGTCAGATTGTTGCGGTGCTCGATGTTCAATCTCTCCCCGTCGGCGTCATCCTGGCCGTATAACACCGCTCAGGTGCCAAGATACAGATACCGCCCGTCTGCAGCATGGTCTCACAGAGCCGAGCAGAGCTCATCTCCGAGTGCGTCCATGCCTGGCCTGCACAGTCATCACGACGCCCAAACCACTCGCAGCGATGTTTCCGCCCGCGTCGCGTTCGCGTTCGGAGGTACGGGTCAACTTCGCGTCGAATCGAGTGCGTCACGGCCAACGCACGCCTTTGGGGCAGGGCTGTCCATCTACGAATACCTGGTCACTTTCAACATGGAGGTCGCCATCGTGTGGCAGCGCAGGAAGACGGCGATGTCGGTCCTGCTGCTGAGCATCCGCTGGGTGATGCTCTTGAATGGCGCACTGGCGGTGGTGCCGCCGGTCATGTCGTCTACGGTACGCCAGGCTGCACGGAGATCCATCATGCACTGATAGGATGATACAGGAGTAAGCTGTGGACGGAGCATTTCTGCTGCCATCTTGCCTCATGCGACTGCTAGATACGTGGCTCAGCAAGTAATGCAAAACGCGCTGACACTGACCGGCTTCATTCAAGTTGCTGGTGGGTTTCTTTACACGAAATATACACCGCCTGCTTACTTACCCTTGCCTACAGTGTTTTCTATGCTACGAGTACGCGCTTTCACCAGCAAAAGTTATATGCTCCCCGGAATTGTTCTGATACTCAGCTTCACGCCATTTGTGACGAACATAGTCAGTCCTTTCAAGTACTGCTCCGGACGGCGAGAGACTCACGGTCGCTCCCAGTACACTATGACTCATGGCGTGTTTACTGTAGTAGACTCCTCGTACCACTTCGTTACGCCAGGCATGACACCATCCCAACACAAACAGTGCGTACGCTCGAGCTTTGCGACGACACCGCAGCCTCATGCATCCTGCACAGAAGTGAGTCCGCTGAACCTGGGACTGCGAGCTCCTGGTGACAAACGGGGTGCCAGTGTCTGTCATGACGAGATGCGCCCTGATTCTCGCGGACGCGATCGTCTTGGTCGTGACATGGTCGAAGATGTTCCGCCAGAGGCGGATGGCTCGAAGCGTGAACATGGACGTGTTGACGACGTCCTTCCTCGTCAACGGGGGTGAGTGCTCGTGCGCTGCAGTGCGGGCGACGCTCACCAGCAGAAAGGAACGCTCTACTTCATGTGCGTCCCAGCCTGGCGGCAACGCCTCGTGTTCGCTTCCGGCTGACATCGACAGCGCCCTGCTCGCGATGAACCTCGCCGTCGTCGTCGCCGACACCACCGTGCGCGACGGCCAAACGCCCGAGTGCTATCCGTCGGTGCTGACCGTCCCACAGACGGCGGCCGGCGCAGCCACGACGCAGATGCTCGCATACCTGGTGCGCACCCCCGGCACAGCGGCCTTCCGCGGGTCCGCCTCTGACGCCGCGCTCGCAGCCGCTGGTCATCGCGTCCCGCTTCCTCCTCAACCTGCGCGCGTGCGGCGACGTGGTGGGTGCCGGGGACCCTTCGGCGCTCTCTACACTCCGCTTCGCGACGTTGGACTCTCCTGAAACGGGCGGAGAGGCGCTGCATGGTGTGGACGAGGATGAAGAAGCTGCGAGTAGTGCATGGACTGGATGCGCCGAGGTCTATGAGCGCACGACGTGAGCAGAGAGGTGAGTGCTGATGGTGCCGCGAGGCGGATACGAGTCTGAACGGCTATGATGCGCATTCTGTTCAGCTGTGGCGGGCGCGAAACACTCCGTTCAGACAGTCCGAGTCTCCTGAGGTCAACTCGGTGGATTTCATGCCGCACTGGAGACCTGTCTGCCGTGGCAGACTTTGGTGGCACGACAAGGGTTTGACTCGACCGTGCAGAAGCAAGCGACCGAGGGCGATACCAGGAGATCATGGAGGCCTTCACGGAGAGCAGCACGGAGATCAGGCGACGAAGGCCTCCCTACCGAATCGTTGGAGATTGCGGGTGCGAGGCTTGTACCGTTGGAGTTGAGGATTCGCGAGGCACGGTCTTTTTCTCTGAGGCTTATGAGGCCGGCATAAAAGCACAAGTCTTGTATAGCAATGCATCTAGGCACGGCCTCGGCACTGGAACTGCGCTACACCGCACCACACCAAATCTACCGTATGCTGTGCCTGCGAGACCCGATGCGCGAGATTGTCCAAACCGCCCTGGCGCGGGCACGGAATGCCATGCAGAAAAAGGTGGGTCGCATGGCGACTCTGGACAGGCGCGCGCCGGACCTAGACGTGGACCATCAGAACGTGCGGGTCTGTATCGCAGACGATGATGCGCCACAAAGGCGCGCTTCGGTGTGCGCGACTGGACCACCGAGTGTGGTGGTGACATGGTTTGCCGCGCGGGCCGCACCTGCGGGAGATGGCTCCCAGAAGGGTAGACGTAACAGGGACAGACGACCCTGGCTGCCCTTAGGGTAGGCATCGGGGCATGCCCGAGACGTACAGGGCCTGTGGGAAGTTGATTCTTCCGCTGCCACAGCGTGCGGCGGAGAGCTATTGTTGTGCTCGCTGAGAGTAACGTTGGGCGAGCAACCCTGGACGATAGGCCGAGATAGCGACGAGGCATGGACGCGGTGACGGCATGTCCAAGGGCCTGCGAGGATTCGCAGGGAGCGCGTGGAGGACATGCCTGGCCAGGGTCCCATCGCAGCGATAAATGAGATATTGGACGGACATGGGAAGAAGGATGATCCGAGTCGAGGGATGCATTGGCCAGCTGCGCTGAGCTTGAGCTTGTCGGCGAAAACGAGGCTGTAATGTCCTTTGGTCTTGTCCGAGTCGCGCTCTCTCTCTCTCGCAGCCTCGGCCGTCGAAACATGTTCGGAGCGCGCTTTTTGAAACGGCAATGTGGACTCCCGAGGCGGACGCGGACGACGGGTGGGGCGCGTGGCGGG
This sequence comes from Phanerodontia chrysosporium, assembly GCA_001910725.1. Taxonomy (NCBI): domain Eukaryota; kingdom Fungi; phylum Basidiomycota; class Agaricomycetes; order Polyporales; family Phanerochaetaceae; genus Phanerodontia; species Phanerodontia chrysosporium. The sequence goes on from MJGA01000036.1 coordinate 44,993, forward strand.
CGAGGTGTTCCCACGCCCGACGTGAGCTGAGCTTCGCTGACAGCTCGCACGCTATGAACCTTGTTCTCGAAGAGCGCTGCAGCGACGCCCGGGACAGCGACGACGACGACGAGGGCGACGAGGGCGGGCAAGGGTGGTGACGACGCCGCGGACAGCGACTAGGCCAAATGTGGTGTACCGGCGACGCGCTAGCGAGAGGGAGTGACAAGTGACGGGAGCCGTTGTGTGGCCACCTCCGTCAGCTGCTGTCTTCCATTCGTCCGCCTTACCGTGCCGTCTGTCATTCCCCTCCCCTCATATCCACTCCCCTCGCGTTCCTCTCCCTCCCTCCCTCTCTCCTCCTCCTCCTCCCTCCCTGCGTGAGGCCTCCGGGCTCTGTCGCCATCCATGCCGCGTCCCCAGGGCCCGTCCCAGGCAGGCACCTCCTACGCGCGCCCCGTGCCCGTCAAGCCTCCGCCCGCCCCGCCCCAGCCTACGCAGCCCGCGACGGTCAAGCTCAGCTCCTCGGGCCTCCGCAACTTTGCCTTTCGCCTCACCCACCCCCCAGAGATCCCCGCGGAGCTCGTGCACTCGCCCGTACCGCCCGCCCAGAGCACCTCTGCGCGCGAAAAGGGCAAGGCCAGAGCCTCCTGGTGGTCATGGGACTCGTGGGGTATCCGCATACAGCCCCACTACGAGGTCTCCCTCGAGGACGTGCTCGCCCGCAAGCACCTGCCCCCACTCGGCTTGAAGGACTTTGAGGAGTGGTTGTTGTTTGTCGATGGCACCCCAGAGAATCTGTGAGTCCCACAGTTCTGACCTCGCAAGCGTGTCCGCTAAAGTCATCCCCATTAGGTACTTTATCCTCTGGTTACGCGAGTACACCGCGCGGTATGAGCGCTGGACATCGTCTCTCAAATCCGCCGCGTCCAAGAAGCACGCGAAACGCAAGCGCAGACGTTCCAATGACATTGCCTTTAACGCCCATCCTCCGCCAACCACACCCCTCCAGCCTCCCCCATTGCACTATCCGAACCCGCTCCAGCCGCCAGCCGGCCATCACTTTCCTTCAAGCCGTCCCCGCCCGTTCCCCTCCCTCGGGGTTGCCATCTCATCACTATCGATACCCGCTCCCCAGCTGCCCACCCATGCACATTCTCAGCCATCCTCTCCCACAGTCGTGCCGTCTCCCACCTCGCCAGCTACACTCAACGACACTGCTCCAGGCCCTGAGCTTCTTGATCCGCACGATACAGACAGACGGTATCGCCCGTATGCTCCCTCGCCGCCGCCCCTGCCGCCTAATCCGTCTTTGGCACTCTTCTATCTACGCGCCAAGGAGACATTCTTCGTACCGAACGCGCCGTACGAACTCAATGTCGGGAGCGCGGTCCTCGGTGCGTTCTTCACCAGTGAGGAGGAAAAGGTCGACGTCAAGCGCGACTCGGGCAACCCGTATGACGCTTTGAGGAACCTCAGCAGCAGAGACTTTCAAAAGATGATGCAGGGCACAAAAGGCCTCGGAGGAAAGCTGCCGCCACCGCCCGACCCACAAGTGTTTGCAGAGCTCAGGACATTATCGAAGCCCGCTCAGGGCCAGTCTTGCGCGTCTCGTCGTTGCGACCTACAACAACGTTGGCATGTCTCGCGCCTACTGTGGAAACGCAGGTGGCCTAGTCATCGGTGCCACTCTGAGGTGCGCCGTGTTCGTTCCTGATGTCGGTGACGCAACTCATTGCGAACTCCAGCGGTCCGCCGCTTGCTGCTTGCTTCTCCCTGCATGCCGCCCGCTGGTGGCGCCTCCTCGCTCTCCCTGGAATGTGGCTCGGCTTGACGATCTTCATTTGTGCGCTCTACGGGGTATGTACAATGTCCATATGTTGTGTTATCGGTGCTCAGCGATGGCATGATAGGTCTGTATGATGATCTACATCTTTGGCGACCTCCGTCAGTTGCGCTCGTTTGAGCTCGCACGCCCGGCGATATCAAAGCCAAAGCCGCTGAAAGGGGATCCGCTGCGCATCCACCGCGATTCGCTCAAGAACGGTACGAGTGAGAAGGGCCCGGACAGTCGGAATGTGTCCAAACCCCCTTCACCGACGGGTGTGACGTTCACAAACCCTTTCCCAACCCCTGATGCCCCGGCGATTTTTAGGACGTCGCCTTCGCAGAGCTCGGTGTCCCCCGCTTCCCAGACAAGTCTTCCCGGCTTGGACTCCGTTCCTGAATCAAAGGCTGTTCCTCGCAAGATGAGCCTGCCAACAGGCCTCTTCTTTGGGAGTCGCGCACGCGCCGAGCAGGAGGAGAGTGAGCGCGAGCGGTTCATGAGGATGTTGCGTGAGGCCACGACACCCCTCACGCATCCACCCGTCATGCCGTCCCTCGCAAGAGTGCGGTCTGCGAGCGTAAACGACGCAGCCTCTGGTGACGAGCACCCAATCACGGCTCCAGCTCGCGTTTACTTTGCCCAGGGACAGCGCCGGTCGCTCGATGGCGCTGCGCTCCAAGTCGCGAGGACAAGGTCTGGAGAAGACTACAGTGACGGCGAGTATGCCACAAGCTCCTCGTACGACTACTCCGACAGCGAGTCCGACAGCGACGGGTCTGACGAGGAGTCGGTCGACCCTCACCAGTTGCCGCGCCGGCGTCGGCGCAGACGGCGGCCTGTCATCGAGGTGTCGGACGCGTTCTACGATGAGAATCCCGCGCCCGAAGGCCCCGCGACGGCCCCAGCGGACTGGTTCCCAAGCAGCCTCGAGCGCGCTGCTCGCATGAATCCTATCCGCGATTGCCCCGGGCCTGTGCCGCCCCAGTCGTCCCACTTTACATCCTCGAACGCGTCGTCCCACCTTACATCCTCTCGCGGGAGCGCTGCGACGAACGGACGCAGAAGGACGGCACCTGCACCTGACCCGCTCTGGCCCGACTACGACGCGAGCAACGACAACACCAGTGTCTGGGCAAAGTGGAAGCAGCGCGACGCCGAGGACACGCGTCGGGCTGAGCGCACGGAGCCAGAGCGCGAGACGCTGCCCGGTACGGCCATGTTCATCCAGCCGTTCACATATGATGCCGCCGGCGACGCAGACGATCTCGAGAAAGGCCTGCGCCAGCGCACGGCCGGCGCCGCGGGCGGCAGTCCCGCGTTCGACTTTGACGGGCTTCCACCGCGCACGACGTTCTCGCTCACGCTCAAGTCATCGCCAGCGCGCGGGAAGGGCAAGGACTCCGCGCGCGCGAGCTCCCCGACGCCGTCGCACGGCGCAGGCTCGGACCTCGGCAGCGCGATCAACATTGAGCGCTCCGGATGGCTCGCCCGCCGCTGGTGGCGCCTCCTCGAGACCATGCAGCGGCGCTGCGGGCCTGAGAACGTCGTGCAGGTGCTCCGCCGCCAGCGCGGCGGTGCGCGCAGGGGGCCGCATGCTGCCGGCGAGAAGCGTGCCGAGGGCGCGACGTCGAGAAGGCCGCGGAGGAGACTGCGCGCTCGAGGGCGCGTGAGCACGCCGAGTCCGCGCCAGCCCCGGCCACACGCGAGGCGCATGGCTGGCGCGCACGCGTGCGGCGCGTGTACCTGAGCGTGCCCGCGTTTGCGGCGCCGCTGACGCCGGTGCTGAACCCCCTCGTCGGTCGCGCGCAGTGGGAGATCGTCGTGCGGAGCGCGGCGCTCGCGGCGGTGATCAGTGTGTGTATCGTCGGGGCGCTGTTGGGGGTGCCTGAGTAGGTGGTTCGTGGGTTTGTGGTTGTCGCTGCAGCTCGCAATCGCTCGGTGTGGTGTTGTCGTTTGAGGTCTTTGTGTCCTGTTAATACGCTCGTTATTTCTTCTCTTCTTCGCACGCTTCTGTTTGACGTACGCACGCACGCTTTCATTACCGCATTCCTTTCTCTCGCAATCCTCCTGCAGTTCTGCAGGTTGTATATACCCATCCCACGCGCTTTCCCTCCTTCCTCTGCAATGTTTTGCTCTTTTTTTGCCGACCTTCTGCATCTGCGTTCACGCGTCTGTTCTGTTGTATCCGCTAGCCGTGGTGGTCGGTATACGCTCTCTTTTGCTCCGGTCGGGCCCTTCTGAGGGGTTCAGTTTGTGTTGTTGCAGGTAGAAGGAAAGTAGAAGCAGTAGCAGGAATCGTGTAGCTGTGTACGAGTATAATATGTTGTTGACTGTACGAACTCGCTACTTACATGCAGTTTGCCACCATGAGACGCATCGAGGCCGCGGCGATCGTGCTATGCTTTGCAGGAACGAAGCCCACGGATAGCTGACGGAGCTCCTCGCCTTGGCTCCACATGCGTTGGGATACTCATGCATGCCAATGATTACTCCGCAGAACCATCATGGTAAGTTTATTGGAGGTGTAAATACAAACGTTGAACGGGTCAACAGCTTTGGGTATCGTAACGCAGTCGGATGGTACCCTTCCTCTGTGCGACCACTCGACCACCCTTGATCGTCGTTCTGTCGTAGCATGGATTGCAGACCGTGTCTTGGATGCCTGAGCAACCGTGCAGAATCACAAAGTCTGCAATGTCCCCGATGCGTGGCAGCAGCGACGACGATCGCGCTTGCCCAGTTGCCGCATGTGCAACACTAGTCACAGACCTCTGCAAGGAGACGACGTCAGAAGCAAACTCACAGACCCAACACCTAGCGTGCTCACCAGCAACGTCCCACAGGCAGGCGTCGTCCCTGCCTGGAACAGCGCGACGCCGAGGGGGCAGAGCGCCAGCGGGTCCGGCGGGCCCTGCGGCGTGAACGCGTTCGCGACGTTGTTGACCGCCATGGCAGCGTGCACGCCGTGCTCCGCGGCGAGCCGGACGACGTCGAGCGTGCCGCGGGGCACCACCGGGGACAGCCCGCGGCCCATCATGTAGACGTCGCTCTGCGGCAGGCCGACGAGCGCCACCGGGAGCCCGCCCGCGCCGACCTCGTGCGCGAACCGCGCCCACTCTGCGGCGGAGAAGAGCGCGAGGCGCGTCGCGTGCCCGACGCACACTGTCCGCCCGCCGCCCACCGCCCCGCGCGCATGCGTGTGCGCAGCTCGGAGAGGAGGAACCAGATGAGCGGCGCGCGGCTCGCGTCGAGGTTGTAGTCGAGGTGGAAGTCGGCGTGCAGGCCGTGCTGGTGCGCGAGGTCGAGGATGAGCCGGATGTTGGCCTTGGCGTGCTCGGTGGTGGGTTCGACGTATGGCGCGGAGCCGATACATGAGATGTTGCTCGAGGCAGCAGCCTCTGCGATAAGCCTGTAGTTCTCGCCTGGATCGGACGAGGAAGGGGAGGGGAACACAGGGTCCTGTGCAAATACTGCAGTGTTTCAGTGCCTCGAGTTATGGATGCAGGAGCGCGCTTCACAGGAGATCTCAACATCACAGCTCTCCCTGAATGCCCGCTTGAGCTTCTGTGCTGCGTCTAAGCACGCGCTGCGGACTGTCGCGTCGACCTCGACGTGTGCCCGCATGCGTGTCACACCGGCAGCGACGCTCTCGACAATGAGACGTCGTCCACGAGCATATAGATCCGCTGGATCGGAGAGAAAGGCAGCTTTGGCTTGTGCGGTAACACTCAGGGCCTCTGCAAAGTCTCTGTAGCGGGCATCATGAGCAATGGGCGGCTGGATGAATGCAGCAGGAGACATACCCTTGACGAAGCTCACACCGATCCAAGAGGAAACATTTATCGAGATGTATATGCGCATGGCATAGACTGCGTAGAGTTGTTGAGTCAAGATCAGAATTGAGAAGGGCCTCCTAGTACCTAGGGATAAGTAGACCCTCGCCTTCGGCATCTACCACTTCGAGCTCGGTGTCGCCTTGAGGTGTAGTCTCAAGCTGTGCAGCATTATCAACAGACGAGACCTTTCCATCCACGATGATTATGTCGAAGAGAGTGTGGGCATGCTCGGTGTCTTCATATGCGAGATGAACGTTGCGGATAACGAGCGTCGAAGGCATCGTTGCGGGAGCAATCAGACACTGTTCGCTGATTGGCCCACAAGATTGATGCGCCTGATGCGTCCGATGCGCAACATACGCGTCATATAGCAACTTGCGAGCCGTCGAAGCCGTCGAATGTGACACAGTACTAGTGAGCAGCGCGCCATCATAGTTGACGATCGCGCAAAGCACAATTTCAATAGTTGAGACATATCCTACATACATTGTTCTACAAATACACATCCAGAGTATCCTTCACAGAGCAAGTTCTGAGCTATCCTCTGCCTCACAGGTGGGCAGTCACTCGCCCTGCCGCAACAACAATTGGTCGAGCCTCCTCTGCTTCTGCAGCGGCCCCATACGCGATCTCGGCATCTGCTTGGGGCCTGTTCTCTCCGGCTGCCTTGGCACGCAGGAGGTCCTGCAGTGCTTGGTCTAAGCCGCCCTCTTCGACCCATCGTCGGAAGACCTCGAGGTCGGTCTCCGAAGTAGGCTCGCCGGTTGTGTGGGCCCAGACGGCGTGCTCCAGGAGGTACAGCGACGATGCAACATGTGAGAATAGGATAAGTGCCGGGCGGAAGGCGAGCGGTGGAGGACGTGTGCTGTACGATGCCTGCGTCTCGTCGAGACCCTTGCGCAATGTGGCGAGTGGTGCCGATAGCCGACGTGCCAAGCTAGTAGGGCAGGAAGATATGATAGAGTTTGCCCACTGCGAGTGAATTCAGAATATAACACTGCGGTGGCAGAAAAAGAATCGGCGTACATTGATAAAAGCATCCACAACTCCTGGCTTAGATGCCGCTCGGATCATATCCAGGGCGAGGACAGTCACTGTCCCTTCCCAGATCTTCTCTACCCAGGCATCCTTGATGATTCTGCGCCAGGCATGTCAGAGCAGACCATACGTTTGTGCACTAGCACTCACGTCCCCAAACCAGCCTCCTCCATGTATCCCTGGCCACCCAGGAGAGCCATGCACTCCTCCATGACATAGCTTGCTCGGTCCGACGCAAATGCCTTCACTGCAGGGGTCATCAACCGCAGGCGGTGCGCCTCTTCCTCCGTCGCGACGCCACACTCGCTCTTGCCGAGGAGGAGCACCGCACCGAACGTCATGTGCGTGAGCGCGCGGTACACGACGTTCGCCTTCGCGAGCTCCGCGACGTGGAGCGGATGCTCGCTGAGCGGTCGGCCCGCAACGCTGCGCACGCGCGAGTACGCCGTCGCGATCGCGAGGCAGCGGCGCAGCGAGCCGACGGACGTCACCGCGGAGTGCACGCGCGTGATGTTCAGCACCGGTGCGATGAGCCGCACGCCCTCGCCCGGCGCGCCAAGGCGGTAGCCCTCCGCGCCCGCGAGCTCGAGCTCGGCGGTCGGCACGACCTTCGTCCCGACCTTATTCTTCAGGCGATGGATCCGGATGTTGTTGGTCAGGGCAGACGGCCGCGGCGCACCAGCGGGGCGAATGAGCGGGCGCCGTAGCGGCACGAGGAACAGGGAGAGCCCGCGTGAGCCAGACTCGGCAGTTCCTGTACGTGCGAGGGCTACGGCGACATCGCTGTCTGTCGCGCTCGAGAACCACTTGAAGCCGTCGATGCGGTGTACTGGGCCATACGGGCTCGTGGCGTCCTGCACAGGCGTCGCGATGGTCTCGGTTTGGGAAACGTCAGAGCCCCCAGGACGCTGTCAATCAGAATGTGAGATGTGCCAGCGAGACGATACGTAGGGGATCCAACCTCTGTCATCCATTGGCCTGCGGTGAACGCAAGTTCGGGATCACGACTACCAGCAGGTCAGAAACCGCGGAGTACACCCGTGTATGAAATTCTTCACCTGATGAGACGTGACAGCACGTCCCGCTTAGCGGCCGGGCTTCCAATGAGCTCAAGGACTGAAGCACAGATGAGCCAGATGAATGCAAGACTGAGGGTACCGCCTACCTCTCGCAACACCATCCGTCATCGCCAACGGGCAGAAGATCTGCTTGTGTCAGCAACCCTCTTACCCTTGCACATACACGCATATACGCACCACACTCGACGACCCCGACGCCAACATATGCTTCGCGAAGCCATACACACGGCTGTGCGCGCCGTAGCGTCGTTCGTAGAAGATGCCCGGCACGCCCTCGCGCTGCATGCACGCCTTCAACGCGCGCCAGCCCTCGCTCGTCTGGAGATCGTCCACGCGCCGGCCCCAGTGGTCATACTGCACGATGCGCGGCTCGGCCGCCTTCGCGCTGAGCTCCCACAGCTCTGTTGACCTGTCAGCGCGAGACGCGGTGTGAGGATAGGGTAGCAGCACGCACCGGCGAGACCCTCGTCTCCGAAGCGCACGAGATCGGCATGTATCTCTGTGTGTGCATCCGCAGGCAGTAGCCGCTTGAGCAGACTCGGCAGGACACTGTCCGTCGTGTAGCCGTTGGGTTCGGTGTACGGCGTCTGCAGGGGTGTGTCGTCAGACTCGTTACACTAGGAGTTGCTGCATTACGCACGGGCTGGAAACCTTCTTCAGCACGCATGGTAGATGTCGGTCAAGGACTGTCATGGCTCGAAGATGCAGCTGCCTATATACGTCGCAAGCGTCGGGAGCAAGTTACCAGCCGGACTCAATCATGTGCGATAACCCAAGCACGACCGAAATAGGACAGCCATCTAACGTACTTTCACCGCAAGCACCATGTTTCGAACAGAGGATAAAACCACGGACGGACGACAATGCCGCCCGGCGCAGTGAGCGTGGATGGTGAAAGCGACAATCTCAAATTGCGCTAGCAACTGTAGGTCGCAGAGTATCTAGAACTCTAGGTGCGTTTGATTTACTCCAACTAGCTACCCCGAGACCGACAAATGGACGTCGCGAGCGCAACCGCGCCTGAACCCTTTTCTATTGTACAACGCCGCCCGAGGCGAGCAGCGACAGGCCCCAGGCGCTTTTCTCCGAGCTCCTGCAGATCCTGCCGATGCTTGAGACAGCCGACTACTCGGGTTGACCCAGAATGATGTGACACGGTAAGATGGATGAAGGTGATGGACAATGCAATGCGAAAGCGAGGCAATAGGAGACGACTGAGAAGTGGAGACGACAGGAAACGTGGAGCGACCTTTCAAAGCTCCTTGCCAGTGTCGACCTCGACACCGGAGTCGCTCGCGCTGTGGTCGGGGAAGACAGGGCGCGTGTGCGCAAGGCCGTACGCGTTCTTGTAGAAGACGATGTCGCCGTCATCCTCGACGAACTTGCACTCGCGGAAGACGCGGTACATCTCACCCCAGCCGCTGGGACGACCCTGCAGCTTGATACCCGCCTGCTCGAGACGCTTGCGGAGAGCGTCAGCAGCCTCCCAAGCGTGGTAGTGCGGGATCTTGCTGTTGACGTGATGCAAGACATGGGTCTCGGAGATGCCGTGTGTCGTAGTCGCGCCGATCCAGCCCATAATGGTACCGAGGTCACCGAGGAGGTTGCGGTCGAGGGTCGAGAGCGCACCACGAGGGAAGGTGAACTCGGACGCACGGTAGTGAGGAAGGAGAGGGTCGGTGTGCTGGAGGAACGTGATCAGAATGAGCCAGTGGTTGACCCAGAGGTATGGCGCGAGGTAGAGGCGGAAGGTCGAGCTGAAGCCGAAGTGGTAGATCGAGGCAGCGACGGCGGCTGCCCAGAAGACGACGCCGATGTCGGACATGACGATCTGCATGAAGTGGTGGGGCGAGAAGATGATAGACTTCGGGTTGAAGTCTGGCAACCATCAATCAATGACAATTAGGCGTGTGAATGATAAAGTTACTCACGGTTCGTGCCCTCCGGGTAGCGCTTCTGGCCAGACGCGTTGGTGAAGAGGTACATCGGCCAACCGAAGAGGAGGTAGCTAGCAGCACCGAGAGCAGCTGCGAGCGGGCTGTCGCCGATGGCCTCCCAAAGCTCCTTCATGACCTCCTGAGTAACGGAGGAGCCTTCCAAGTTCTCTCCTTCGGGGTTGAACTCTGGCAGGCCGCGTTGCGAACGTGTCTTGGGAACGAAAACTTGGTCCTGAGTCATGTGCGCGGTAGACGCGTGGTGCTTAGCATGACTGATACGCCACGAGTGGTAGGGCACACCAAGACTAAAAGACACGAGTCAGATAAGGATAATCAACAGGAGGTGGACAGGAGACGCACGCGGAGTGAAGGAACCAGCCGACGGTGTTGTTGATGAACTTTGACTCCGAGAACGCCTGGTGGCCACACTCATGGGCGACGACCCAGAGGCCGGTCATGACAAGACCATTGGCAAACGCGTAAAGCGACCAGATCGCGAAGCGAGCAAAGGAGTAGAGGTAGGGGCTGGGAAGGCTGATGTGCTCAGGCGTGACGAGAGCATCGAGGTAATCCGCGGCCTTCCAGATGCAGCCGATAAGGAAGAAGTCCCAGATGCTGTCGACGGCGTGTCAGCACCGAGCGACGCGTCACGATGCGTGGAACGGACGTACACGTAGAGAGAGGACCTGAAGGCCGACCGCTCGAAGCAGTGCTTCCTACAAGGGCAAGGACGCGTGAGTTTGGAGTGAAGAGGGACGAAAGGAAGGTCTCGACGTACGGGATGGCGGAAAGGAGGTCCTTGATGGTCAAGTCGGGGATAACGAACGTGTCCTGCTCGACAGTGACCCGGCCGTTGCTGACGGTGGTCTTCATGGTGTCCTGGATGGTCTAGGACGCGCGGAAAACGAACGAACGGGAGTCCTCGCGGGGCTTGCTCTCCTGTGAGGTGGCAGGGCGAGGGCAGAGAGGAAAGGGAGGAGGCGAAAGAGCGAAGAAACGATTGGTTCCCTGCCATTTTTATGGGGAAGAGAAAGTGGGCGCTTGCTCGCTTCTTTCGCCGCTCTTGGTGGTCAAGCGCCGGGGATCAAAATGCCCCAAAGCGCATTGATGTTACCCCACTCCACCGACGCTCTTGCTCTTTCTTCCGTCGTATGTCGACCGCGGACTGCCCGCGGACATTTCACAGCAACTCGCGGCGGGCCGTCGCCAGCACCGCGCGCAGAGACACCGCGTCCAGCCCGTGAGACAGTGGTACGTTCCATTGGGGCGAGTCGCACCACTTGCGGACTGGGAAATATACAATTCCACATGCCTGTCCTGTCGCGCAGCGAGACTGCTCGAGACTCGGTTCACCTTTCTTTATGCACGTGTCGGCGATAGTGCTTGGCATCCGGGGCGCCCCCCACAAGAATATATCCTGCCATTTCCGACGCACTCCGAGGCCACGGCACTGCAAGGTTCGTCCTCACGTACCCGCATGGCGTGCTCAACCAGCTGCCGACAAAACAGGCCTATCGCCGTGACAGCAGGCTTGCATGTCGGCAACAGCGTGTCCGACATTATTCCAGCGTCCAAGCGCGCCGTGGGGCTGTCTACCTTTTTCACACACTCGATAGGCTCACTCAGGGACTACTTGGCTATGGTCGACTCCAATGCACTGCCAAATCTTACATTCCAGATGTAATGACGCTCGGATCTTTCGCCAATTCATAGGCCCGGGCGATTGGTCCTGCAGGTTACTAAGACGTGTGTCGGCGCGGACCCTATGTCTGAGCCTTCCCGCCGCGGCGCACCACTCGCCATGTTTGGCGTTCTTTGCTACCAGCCTGTAAGTACCATATCCAACTGGTCGCATTCAGGCCCCGCTCATGCCGTGCTTTAGTCTCCTACCTTGCTGGAACGCACAACTCCATAGTGGAGACGTGGAGTCAGCACGCGCAACAAGTGCCACTATGCGTCGCACACCACCTGACAGAGTGCGTTCGTTGGGGCGCACAAGCGAGGACCTCGAATTCGGGCTTGGTCACTGTCCCCGAGGCTTGCATGGACGAGGCGCTGGGGAGGTGCTCTCTTTGGACCCGTGCAACCCCAGCGCATCGCTCATGTCGTCCTTCTAGTGAGCATCAGAGGCTGAGTGTCCCTGAAATGATAAATCAGACCTCGTTTTTGTGCCTCGCTCGGCCCGAATCGAACAGTGTTCGCCCCGTGAATGCACTGTGGTTTGAAAGGACCGTAGACGATTGGATCCAGGGCCCGTTCATCGTCGTAAGCAGCATATTTTGCCTTGTGATTCGTCTATCACTTCCTAGATCATACTGATGTGAGAGCGAGCGCAACCGTGTATAAGTTTGCCAGGCGGAAGTTCGGGACCTGCGGTGCAACTGGAAGCTCACAGACCAGCCACCGCTCAATTCTAGACGGAGGTTCCCGGCCGCATGGCACCGGCACACATGCCTCCACGATATAAGCATAGACCGGCGGGCGAAACGCTATGAAGACCGAAGTCTCTGAGGAGACGCACCGTACATATCACCTCTTCAGCTTTGTCACCTTCCATCGGTCACGAAATGTTGAGAACACGGCTGAGTATTGGAGATAGAGCAAAACAACGCCCTCCGGCCTGCGCCTGGTACGTGGTTACCGGACAACCTCGGCGTTGAAACGCGTCTGCTTCCGCCACGGGCTCGGATCCCCGCCTTCCTGCAGGGTCCTCGGATTCTGCCGGACGCCACAACGTTGACCTCTTTTTTTTTTTTTTTTTTTTTTTTTTTTTTTGTGTCTACGTGTTTAGAGTGCTACCAGCGGCGGGTAATGTACACTGTGGAAAGGGCAGAGAATAATGGAAACGGTAATGCAGGGAAGGGCCCGCGGGCTCTGGCGAGCGGGGCGGACATGGGGCGCGGCATGAACGCGCGAAGGCCTGGCGCGAGCCGTAGCCTGGGGTGTGGCGGTCAGGGGTCTGCAGCTCCGTCAAGCGGCCAAACCTCCTCCTCAGAGTCGGGTTCGGTGTCAGAATCGAGGTTCAGCGCGTCGCACCTGGGCCGGCGCGGCTCGAGGGGAGCCTCCGCGGGGGCAGGGGCAACAATTGCGTCGGGCGCGGGGGCGGACACTCCCGCGGCCCGTAGGACGGGGTGCATCCATTCTGGAAACGGGGGCAAGGCTGCGTCAGCTCCGTGGATGGCAGCATACTCCCGAGCGACTTGGCGCAGCGGGTGACGATGGGCGGTGACCCAGTCGCCGAACGGGGTGTCCGACCGGGCCCGACGCCAAGCGCGATGCCAGCGACGGCGCGCATCCGTCATTTGGCGGAAGAACAGCCACACGGGTGACTGCCATCCGGCAGCACCCGCCTGGCGGGCAGGGAGGACAGTATCACGGATGTGTCCCATAAGGTCCTGCCACTCGAAGGTGCCCACAAGGGGGTTGAGGGAGAGGAACTCTTCAACCAGGCTAAGCGTGGCGCGCTGCTCCTTTGCCTGAAGCTCGAGCTGCTTGCCCGCGGCGATGAGTTCCAGCCGGCGGTGCCGCGGAAGAGCAACAGGGGCCTCAAGGCCCTTCGGGCGGATCCAGTACTCACACTCGTAAAGGGTGTGGTCTCGCGTCTCCGCCACGCCTGTGCACAGGCAGTCCCGCGAGCCTTCGCGGTTGAATTTCGCGCGGAACTCCCCGCAAGGGTAGTGTCCGGACAGGAACCGAGTGAGCCGGGCGTACTTCCGGTGGTTGGCCCCAAATTTCCCAAGGAAATGGTGCCGCCGGGAAGGCTGAATGAGCCGGTGTTCCGCGCGGAGAAGTAGGTTGGAATGTCCCCGGTAGTCGACCTGGGACATGTGGCGTCGCCACGCTCGGTCAGCGCGCTGCATACCCACCGCCCGCGCCGCCGACCATGAGACATAGTCCGGCTGCACAGTGCGTTTGGCGGCGTCGCCCGCGAGTTTGTCAACACGGGCGTTATACCGCGTGGCGTGCGTGCGGCACATCTCACTGTCGATGTGTGAGGGGACCCAATAAACTGCCACCTTGTGGCGTGAATCGCGGGCGAGAAAAGTTTGGACCCGCCGGGAGGCCAGGATGGACTGCATCGCGGAGGGCCCATGTCGGCAGGCAAAGATCGCCGATGCGGCGCCGACATTATCGACGAAAATGTTCCATGTGAAGGAGAAGTCCTCCTGCTCACGGTGCGCCGCAGCTGCCGGACTAGCGTCCCAGGCGGCCCACTCCCGAAACAGTGCGCTCGTGCCGCGGTTCAACGCGATCATCTCCGCATCGAAGACGGTGACGCGGCCGCACGCGCGGCTTCCCTCAACAATCGGGGTGGACGGGGCCGGTGGCCGCCACACGGCCCAGGCTGCGCCCGTGGCCTGTGGGGTGCTGGCCGGTGCATCAGCGGCCGCCACCATAGGGGGTGAGGCGGCACGCGCGGATCCATCAGTGACCAGCGTGAGGGACAGCGGGTCCTGCACCGCCGCAGTGGCGACCGGAGCGTAGGTGTCGTTGAACCACGTCACAAAGGCGGGGTCGGACGCGCTTTTACAGGGGATGGAAGCGCGATCCTCGGGGCGCAGGAAGTGCAGCGTGAGCTGCCCGTTGTCGCCAAACCGATCGAATGGGCGGAAGCCCGGCAGTGCCAAGGCGCTGGTGGCATTGAATCGCTCGTCGCAAGTAGGGAGGGTGCGATGGACCCAGGTCAGGGGCGAGGGTCGGTGGTTCGCTCGGGGGGGTGGTCGGTGCGGCTGGAGGTCAACCGCCCCCTGCATGATGCCCCGGTCGAATTTTGTCCGGTGCCAGTTACGCAGATAAATCTGCGGGTCCAGGTTATGAGCATTCGGCGTCCATATCTCAGGGAGGTAGGCGCGAAGGGGGTGGCCGAGATGCAGGGTGTGCACACGCAGGCATGCTCGGTGCATGAATTTGTTGATCTGCTCGCGGATCGGCAACAGTCCCGCGAACATGTCGAGCGCGCCGATGGGCGTGGTGCGGAACGCCCCGCAGATCCAGCGCGCGGCGCGTGACTGGGCCTTCTGCATTTCGACCGCGGCGTACTTTTTGCGAGTCCACTTGGGGTCCCACCAAAGTTGGACGCCATAGCACATGACTGGGAGGACGTTGGCAATGTAAAGTCGCCGCCGGTCCTGCGGAGTAACCCCCCGCACAGAATTGCCTAGCATGCGCAGACTTGACACTGTGCTGCACGCCTTCGTGCAGTAGTGCTTGATATGCGCACGGAAGGACAGCGTCGGGTCAAGGAAGAACCCGAGGTAACGTACAAGAGGCTTGGGCCATATAATGGCCTCGCGGCCGGGGGTGCGCACGGTGACCGGCGGCCCCAACGGGCTGTCACCAGGGTTGGCCCGCCAGGCCTTGCGCCCACGCCGGAAATAGATGAGTTCGGTCTTGGACGCCTCAATGGCCAGGCCGACACGGGCGAGTGTACGGGTGAGGATCTCCACAGCGAATTCGAGCTTCTCCGCATTGACCTCCGCCATAGTGCGATGGGCGGGCACTTCGCTCTTCCGAGAGAACACATGGAGAAGCCCGTCGTCGACGTAAAACTGCAGCGTGGTTCCCGGGAACTGCGCGTTGATCGCTGTCTCGACGACGCGGATTACTGGGGCCAAGTACAAGTTGGCAAGCACGGGGGACAACGCAGAGCCCTGCCCCACGCCGGTGCGCATTGCGGCAGGGGACGTGCGTACCCCATTGAAGAGGAATGTGGTATCACGGCCCCGCAGGTAATCCTCGAAGAAGTCGACTAAAAAGGAGCTGAACCCCTGTCGCCGCAGGATGCCACAAAGGACAGCGTGGTTGATGGATGGGTAGAACTGCGCGACGTCGACAAGGATCGCTGCGCTCTCCAAGCCCTGGTTCCACGCTTCCGTGACGAGGTGAACGAGGCTAACACCAGCGTCGGTCGTGCTGTGCTGCATGGTGCCGCCAAACTGGCCCGGGTGCATAATGCCTGCGGCCTGTGCCAGGGCCTGCAGCTGACGGGCAAGTACCTTCTCCATCAGTTTCCCGATGCAGTTGAGGAGCACAATCGGCCGATAGGCCTTAGGGACGGAGTAGTCTGGTTTTCCCGGTTTGGGAATGACAACCGTGTGGGAGCATTTGAAGAGGGCGGGGAACGTGCGCCAGCGCACACAGGCCTCAAACAGCACCGCAACACGAGATAGAAGGGGGACGGCCGCGCACGCCAAGGATCCGTCGTCATTGAACCGCGCATTGTCATCTCGGATGATGCGCTTCAGCCAAAACCACCCGATACCGTCGGGGCCAGGTGCAGACGAGTTGCCGGATGCCCGCAGCGCCTCCGCTACCTGCGTGCCGCTGAAGACAGCGCGGCCCAAGGGCGCGCGGGACTCGAGATCCTCCAGGAAGGAGGGGTCCACGCCGTGCTCCTCGGCCGGTGTGAACTGCTCCTGGAGGAGCGCTGCGAGGCGGTCAGGGTCGACCACTGGCACCCCGTCGGCGTCCCGAAGGGCCATGTTCGCAGCCTGCTTTCGCGGCTGAGTCCATGGCACCGCATCCCAGATCCGGCGGGGATCCATGCGGGCGATTTGTCCGTCGAAGAAGGCACGCTTCGCGCGGCGCATCGCACCGCGTTTGCGGCCGTTAATCAGCTCACACTCAGCCTGTAGGCCGTGAATGGCAGCCGTGGTCCGCTGCACCGTCTCAGCGCAGGCGTCAGGGGCGCCGCCCTCACGCTCAGCACGGTACGCAGCGTCACGCTCGCGTTTGAGCTCCCGCATGCGTTTCTGGCAGGCCCGGAAGGCCTCGTGATGCAAGGTGCACTCCGCCGTCCACCAGGACTTCGACCGCGCACAAGGGTCGCTGAGCGAGGAATGTAGGTTCCAGGCAGCCTGGAAGCTATCCCCAACGTGCCTCGCCGCCGTGGCAACGTCATCGGCCGACGTATACTCGTCAAGCGAATCAGGCAGCAGGCGCAGGGCGTCCTGGCATGCCGCAACAAAGAGGGCCCCCGCAGCACTGTCTCGAGCGATGGTGCGCCGCGGCTGAGGCAGAGCTTGCACCGGCAGCGTCCACGTGAGGACGCAATGGTCACTGCGATGACGCTCGTCGGGTCGGACACAGAAGTCGTCAGGGAGAACGTCACCTGCTGACCAGAGAAGGTCGATCGTGCCTGGACGCTTCGTGTCATCGTTTGAGATCCATGTGGGCGGGCACCGCACCGTGTCGTTTGCGAGGGTGAGGCCGAGGTCCAGCTCAGCTAGCTCAATGAGCTCCTCGCACCGCGCAACAAGCCGGCGCTCTGCTCCAGGTTCACGCATGCCCGCGTCCCACTGCTCGTGGCGGAGGTTGAAGTCACCTACCATGTAGGAGACGGCAGGGACATGCTCAACGTGCTCGCGCAGGAAGTGCACTGCGGCTTGTGTTTTTGAGTCATTGTAGACAGCAAGGATATTGACGTCCCGATCCTGGACGCGCAGGGTGACGCAGAGCACGTCGCGACACGCGCCTCCACGAAGAGGGGTGATGCGAGGCCCCAGATGCGCCCAGCGCCTGTGCACAAACACGCAGACCCGCGCGTCCGCGGATGCACGCAAGAACTGAAAGTTGCGGTGGGTGACCGAGCCGACATACTCATCTCCATCCCGGTTTGTCGTAGACGCGACGTGTTTAATGTAGCCGTGGAACGGCTCGGTGAACACGAGGATGTCGTCATCCCGGTGCCGCTCAAGGCAGTGATTCATGTTCTCCTTCGAGCGCTGGACATTGGCGTACACACACCGGAGCGGAGTGGGGCCAGGCGGGGCGTCAGGCCTGCCCTCAGGCTGTGCAAGATCATCGCGAACGCAGGCAGCGTTGCCAGCGGGCTCGCCACCGGCCCCGTCACGGAGGGCATCATAAGCCTCGGCACGAAGTGCATCAAGGTTCAGAGGCGGGGGTAATTCGTCGTCAGGGCTCACGGACCCTAGGGGACTGCTATGCCGCGGTTCACGCGGTGAGACAGGGGAATGAATGCGGCTCTGTTCGGTACTACTCATGCGGTATATACAGGCACTGGGCAGACAAGATGTCATTGGGCGGGCGCGGTGCGAGCCGCGTCCAGGGCAGGAACCATCTCGGTGTCGTCATCGGCGATCCCCAGGCCCGCCGTGCGATCCGCGAGCCGGGTGGCCAGGGCGTCCGCCTTGCGCTTGCCGCGCTGTACATCGCGAGATCCGCCGCGCTTACGTTGAGCATCCTCGAGTTCGGCCACGGAGACCTTGGGGGGGTGTGCCGCCATCCAGGGTGCGTCAAATGCATTCCTCGCCCAGGTGCACGTGCCGTCGCGAGGGCCGTGCCCAGTGCAGCTGCAATTGCCGCACGACAAGTGTGCTGCCGTGCGCGGGCACGGGACGGAGACGGAGCCGGTGCGCTCTCGGTCCGGCGAACACTCCACGCAGTAGGTGTCGTGGAGCTCCTCCGGGTGAGGCAGGTGGCACACGACACAGTGCTGATGTTTCGCGCGGCAGGCGGTGATGTGGTGCCCCCACATCAAGCACCGCGCACACTGCGGTGTGCGCTTAGCTGGCGTGTGGATCGCCAGGGAACACAGCTGGCCCCGATAAGGAGGCTCTTCTTCTCGAGGGAGCGTGCGCGGGAGCCGTCGGCCTCGTCATAGATGGCGAATAGAAGCTCGCCCGTGCCACCGATGACATTGCGATACTCGGGGCGGGGATGCTGCACAGGCAGGAGTAGGTTGCTTGCTACCACTGCATTCACGCCCTTGGCAGCAGATTGCCCGTCGCGGATGGCCTGGAAGACTGACTCGAACGGGATGCGCTCGCCGCCGGGGCGCTCACAAACGACGTCCCGCGCGAGCATCTGGGTGATCGGGATGTAGAACCCGAGGTCCAAGACCCCGTCCCCGAACCGAGTCCGGTGGTTGCGCGCGAGTTCGTCGACGACGGCCGTAGCCGGCCTGGCGGCGAACGTGATGTCAAGGTGGGACCCGCGGACGTGCCAGTTGACACTGACAACCGCGGGGGGAGGGTCGTCCATTGCGGCATGGCCGACAGCAGCATGTGCCAGCGCGACAGCCGCCGAAACGGCCCGGAGGTCGACGCGGAGACTGGCGGCGACTGGGGACGCGTAGTTAACGCGGACGACTCGCCGCGCATCGGGCGGGGGGTGGTAGTGCACGACATGGGTGCGTTTTTTCTCCTTCGCGGGGGCCGCGGCGGCCTCGGGAGCGGGAGCCGGAGCGGCAGGGAGGCCTGAGGGCGACGCAGCCGGCGTGGGGTCCGACACTGCTGCCAGCACCGTGGTGGCAGGCTTGGCGGCCTTGGGCAAGAATTCGAACTCCTTCGCGAGCGAAATGGCGGTGGGGAAGTGAGCAGCGCCGCCCGTGTGGGCCATGAGGGAGGCCGCCTCGGCAAGGGTGTGCCAGTCGGAACCAGGCTGGACAACCAGCGCGAAACTGCCGTCGGGGGCAGGCACAGGCGGCCCATCAGGTGCGGGCAGCACCGTTCTGGCCTTCTTCGCCGGTGGGGCGGCCGACACGGGTGTACCCGGCGTGCGAGGTGCCTTGGGGTCAGCAAACAGGGACCGTTTGCGAGGGCCGGAAGGAGGTACAGCCGCGGCCGCCGTCGGTGTGGCAGGGGAGGGAGCAGCGGCAGAGAGCGAGGCCCCGACGACAGGGAACTCGATGCGAGCAGGCTCGGCAGCCGGGCGCGGTGGGGAGCCCGCAAAACGCTTGACAAGCTCGGAAGGCAGGCCTCGGAGCAAGCTGTGGGTGTCGCGGGTGATGGTGACCACTTGCATGACAGAGGTTTCGGTGCGCCCGATGCACTGCTGGATCGTGCCGTCCGCGACCCGGAGGGCGCGCATCGCCGCGGTGAGCTCGCTGTGGAGGTCGAGCTGGCCGCGGAGGTCTCCAATCACCGCGTTCGCGTCAGCTAGCCGCGCGGCCAGCAGGAAGTCGGGGAAGGACCGGCGGAGGACGATGTCGTGATGACGCGCGATCTCGATCCATGTGGCGAGGGTGCTGTGCATAACCGCGCAGAGCAACGCCAGGGGTGCCGGCAGGGAGTTGGCATCCGCGTCGCGGAGCAGGGACACCGCGTCGGTGGAGTGTGCCGCGAGGGCGTCGTGCACCTGCCCGAGGAGGCCGGCGGCGTGGTGGAACGCAGCGTCCGCAGCGGCCGAGCCGGTGTCGGAGAGCGACGAGTGGGACGATGTCATGGCATCATCGCCGTCGGCGTCCACGGCGGGTGCGGGTGCAACAACTGCGTCTGCAGCAACAGTCGCGTGCTGCCGCAAGGTGAGCGGATGGGTCCCCGGCAAGAGGGCAGTGCGACTCACCACCGCGCGAGTTGCACGAGGGGTAGGGCCAATATCGCCCGCAGCGGTTGCCAACGGCGAAAAGCGATTGGACGGGGTGTTGCCTGCCATGAGGAAGAGCTGCGAAGGGTGCACGGAGGGGCTGGCAGAGGCGACGAGGCGAGCTCGCTGGGTCAGGCGTCCGCTCAAAAAAACACGGCGGGGGCCGCCGCTGGGCGGCGGGCAATGCCACGTGAGTCCCGCCGGCAAAGCCGCAGGAGCCAATCGAGTAGCGCCGTCAGCGCTGGGCGCGGGGCCGCCCTCCGGGCTGGGTAGAGCCGCGCCGAACCGGGCGAAGTAGGGGGTGCGTACCCGAGAAATCTGGGCCAGAGCTATCACACAAAGCGAGGATGTACGCCTGCGCACGGGCGCGGGCAAGAAGTGTCTATTGCGTGCACAATATTGCGAGATGCAGGCGGGCGGTGAGCCCAAGCCAGCAAGGGGGCGGTTGCCGCCCCCGGGGGCCGAATCGGCAATCCCCGGAGCACGGACGGACCTAGGTGTGTCCGGCTGGGGAGCGCCTGAGCCCTCCCCACCGTAAAATTGCGCCCCAGGCGCTGCGTTACGAAGTACTCTACGGGAGGAGGGGACCTTGACTGAATGGTGGGAAACTACAACACAGGGGCGAGGAGGAAGGGGAGGTGGGCAAGAGGGGCGATACAGCCCGCCTGCCCAGCAGGTCGGGAGGGGAGGGAAGGCGAAAAGGGGAGGGATGCGTCGCTGCACGGGCGTCTAAACGAAGGAGATGGTGGTACGAGATCAAGGTGTGACTTGCAACGTTGACCTCTTCATCCCCGTCAGACGACATACTGTACCCGCCAGCGTTGACTGCACGGTGGTCTTTGGCAGAAAGCACCCATGTCTATGAAGGACTGCTTCAAGTGATCGCTGCTTTGGGGCTTGAAATATGGTCTACTCAGCCAGAAGTCTCCGGATAGTCTAACGTAAACTGGCAAGTGGCGAGCTTGTTATTCCACAGACATACATGGTTTCATTGACACTAAGATGTACAGTCTTGGGGTTAGGCAAGATGATATATACATTTTCCAAGCTTATCTGAATCAAAGCCGTAAACACTACACTCTCATATCCGAAGACAATGGCATCGTGCGGTCATAAGATATCGTTAAGGGAGGCAGAAATGGTCTACCAGTAACGCTGGCCGCGAATCTTGAAGTCGCGCTCCTCGAGAGTGGCGTTCTTGCCTACGGGAACAGGCTCGGTCTTGGCGGTTGCGTTCCTGAACGTGCCATGCGAGCTGCCGGACGCAGGTGCGTACCACCAGAGCGTGGTGACGCCGACGGGGAATGTGTACTGCGCCTGCATGCCGCGGAACTCTATCGTGGTATGCACGGGCTGCGGGTTCCATGACGTGCTCGCGCTGTCGTCCCAGTTGAGGACGACGAGCGAGTAGCGGAGCCAGTCGCTCGGGTTCACGCGGTGCGTCACGTACGCGCCGACGCGCAGCGCCCAGCCGAGGTTCCCGCCGACGCTCACGCCGATGCGCTGCCCGAACGGCCCGCCCGCGTCCTTCGGCACGATCGCCTTGCTCGCCTGCGCCATCGCGTAGAACTCCTGGTTCACCGTGTAGCTCGACCCGAGATCGTCACCACCGGCCGGCACGGCGGGTTGTGGCACGAGTTAGAGCCCGGGGTCTCAGGCTGGCCGTTTCCGTCGAGCGCGAGATTCCACATGAGCACCGCCATGGAGTTGTGCTCCACAGAGCCGATGTAAAGGTTGTCCATGTACCACTGGTCGAGCACGTCAGTACTGCGGCAGGTGCCACGCGAGACGACTCAGACGAACCTTGATGTCGCTCCACCAATCAGAGCCATAGGAGCCAGTGCACTCGGTGAAGTAGATCTCCTTGTTCGGGAACTGGTTGTGGAAGGTGTCCTGGTTGCTGTCGGAGCCGGAGTAACAGTGGAATGCGACACCCGAGAAAGCGTTCGGGGCTTGTTGCATCTGTAGAGGTGTTAGCCTGACGCACAAGTAGATCGTCGTGCAACAGAACTTACGATCTGGACGGGGTAGCCTCCTGCATCGCCCCAGTTGTGGTCGTAGCCGACGATCTTGGTGCCGGAGAAGCCATTGTTGTTCATGAGCGTCCGGAGTGCAGTCGCAATCTGTGCCTCCTGGCTAGCAGTAACAATGGCAGTGGGGTATGTCGGGTTGCTGTTCTCAGGCTCGTTCTGAAAGGCACACATGTTAGCCGAGAGCGCGCAGGGATGGCGAATTCCGCGCTTGCCTGAATGCCGATCTACGATGTCAAGGAAGAATCAACATAAAGGCACACAATGGTCAACAAACGCGCTTACAGCGTACGCGGTGATACCGTGGCTCTGGAACCCCTGCAAGCATTTCAAGAGATACTGGGCGTCTGGGACCAGTAAGTGGGAGTCAAGGACAGCATACATCGCGATACTCACAGACGTTGATGTACTGGTTCAGGAAGTTGCCACCATTCATGGTACCACTATCCTTCATCCAGCCGGGCTGCAGCTATGTCTCAGCGACCGCCTGGTGAGACATTTAAGGGTCACTTACGGGTGACCAAGGGAGGAGGTGGACCTTCAAGTACGGGTTGATACTCTTGATGTCATTGAGGACGGAAAAGACGTATGACGGAGCCTTGTTAATGTTGAATTGGCTCAGGGAAGTATCGCCCGCAACGTCATCATAGCTGTAAACTGGGTACTTGTGAGCTTCCATGCAACATGGCAGGCGTTAATGGCACTTTACCAGAAGCGGAAAAGTCGGAGGCACCGAGCGGGACACGGATGTAGGAGAGACCGGCACCACCCTTGCCGTCGGTGGCTAGTACGAGACATAATTAGTTCAGACCGTGCCAACGGAGTTCCCGACTTACGATCGAAGAGGTAGCCGAGGATAGACCAGTAGGTCGCGGCATTGGAGCTCTGGCAGCAATGTAAGTCTATTAATCACGGTCCCAGGGGAAGAGTCATACCTTTACGTTGTTCAAGAGCTCAGCAGACGAGTCGGCTAATGACATACCCGTCAGCGCATCATGTACTAACTGAGGCGGACCCCGAATACGCACTAAGCGAAGCGCCGTGGCCAACCATGGACTGGTAGACCTGGCCGTCGTTCACGACGATGTCGGCATCGCCGATAGCACCGGGCGAGACGAAATTAATGGGGTTACTGCCTAGGTTGGTGTAGGTGAACAGCTGAGACCGGTCCCACACCGTGGCGTACTGTGCGGGTGTCAGCATGTGTCGGGACGGTGACGATAGAGGGTACTGACAATGTCGTAGATCTGTTGCGCCGCAATAGGGAGCGCAAGCGAGATGAAAGACGCAGCGACTGCGAAAGCTCGCATCCTGTCTGAGCCGGGTGAGCAGGAGGGGGTGTGCTGAGGAGTCGCTGAGGTCAGGCCCTCTTGTGACGAGGGTTTATATCTCTTGGCGGGTCCATACCCTGGAGACGCAAACATGCGATGCATTTGGGTCGGTTTCCGCTCGTGCGTCACCACGCGGTACGACAAACTGGCCGTCATCTGGGCTCCTCATGTCCTCGCCGAAAAGGCGGGTGAGACATTGACCCTCTGAGAGAGAGTTGTCAGGCGGATGCGGGACAACGTGCCAATGACGAGAGGACATACGGTACATTCGGCGGAACCATGCTGCGCAGTGGTCATGAGCGTAGGATAGTACCTGGAGAAGAATGGTCAGCGCGGCAGAGTCGGGGAGGGCGTCGCAGGACAGAGCGACGGATTGGGTGGTGCCACGCGTGCAATGGTGAGGCGAAGAGGAAATGATCGTCGTCGGCTGCGAAAACACTTGGGCCGCGGATGTGGAAGGCGTCGAGCTGGAACTGTTTTTGATGTGCTGCAGCGGAGAAGCGATGGTGGAGACGAGGTTTTGGTGGAGGATGTGCTGAAGACGAGACGGCTGGGCGTGTTTTTCCGTCGCTCTCACCTGCAGAGAGGGATCCCCAAGAGAGGATCTTCAGCTCGCTGGGCACGCGCAGAGGGCGAACCGCCAGAAAAGGGATCTTCAGGTTCGTCCTCGGCCTCTTCGGCGCCCGCCGTTCCGAGTCCGATCACGCATCCCACGCGAGTCACACGTGATCGTTCTGCACAAGTCGCGTTTTGGTTCGGTGCACACGTCGTTCACACCTCCTTGCTCACCGCCATCCACGTCCTGCTCGCTGTCCTCGACGTCGCTCGTGTAGCGGAAAACAGCGGTGCCAGAGCCCCCCATACACTGTCTCAGACTCGCTGATGTGCTGCTTGTGCTGAGTCTTTTCGTTTACCATCTCGACTTCTCGACGTTCTACGCCGGCCGGCAGCGACATCACAGCAACTCCCGACGGATACCGCGTGTATCCCCGACAGTAGATCTTCGTACCTTGCAGTTCGGAGCACTATATCTGCACGTACCACATGCCACCTCACTATCCCCAGAGGATCGGGAACTGGTGGCTCGGGGAATGTCTGGGTTCAGGCTACTCTGGTGAGTTTGCACCCAAGGCCATCCCCAATGTGTTTTGTTTGTGGACCGAAAAAAAAACGATTATGGCTTGCTTTCCTCTTGCGCTTGACTGCGACGTTCCCCCGCCACGAGCCATGTGTTGTGTCATCAGAAGGGGCCGCCGCCTCCATGATTGCGTCCTAGGTCCTGTGCGCTATAGGTTACCAGTCCTTCAGGACCCGTGGTTTACGCCCCTCACATCGGAGACACCCATTTTTGACAGAGCTTCATCGGTCTGTACCACGCTGCTCATCTCTGATGGAACGGTTCACTGTTTTTCGCATCTCGCATGACTGCCTCCGGTCCAGAGTCACACGCCTCACTCTTTGCCTTTGCCATTTGCCCCCTCTGCTGTGACATTATCTCGCCTTGAACCAGAATGCTGACTGTACGGTACAGGCGCAATCTTCAAAGCCACCAACATATACACACACCAGGTGGTCGCGCTGAAGTTACAGGTCCTCGACCATGAATGTCCTACGAACCGATACGAGCGTGGCTTCTATCCAACCCTGCAAGGAGGGGAGGGTATGCCTACATTGTACGCGTCAGGCGTTGAAGCTGGGTTCGACTACCTGGCCATCTCGCTGCTAGGCCCTAGCCTAGACTCGCTCAACCGAAAAAGCGGGAGGAGTACGATGGATCTCAGGAGCGTATGTTGCATTGCTATGCAAGTGGTCGGTATCATCCTCTGGAAACTGGGGTCTCCGTCGTACTAACCCTCGTTTCCAGATTTCTAGACTGGAATTCATGCACAACAGAGGCATCCTGCACCGTGACATCCAACTTGGGAATTGCGTTATTGGCTTGCCCCCCAACCACCAGAAGATCTACATGATCGATTTCGGATTCTCCAAACGTTACATCGACCCCATTACCGGGAAGCACCTCGAAGACAGCAACAAGAAGCGGGACTTCATTGGCAACTACTGGTTCTCGTCCGTAAATGTACACTGCAGAGGCAGAGGTATGCTTCTCATTTTCTTGCCCTGAAACTTCGCTGAATTTTTATTGGTGACCCTCGTAGTTCCAACTCGGAGGGATGACATGGAAGCCCTTGCTCTGATGCTCATCCACCTGCTGACGCCCGGAGGCTTGAGCTGGACGCGGAACGGGGTTCCAAAGACCGAGACCGCTCACACGCGACTCAAGCGTGAGAAGATGAGCGCCACACCAGAGGATCTATGCCGCGGACTGCCCGACGTTTTCGAGGAGTTTCTTCGGTATTGCAGAAGATTAAAGTTTGCCGAACGCCCAGACTACGAAGAGTGGAGAGAACGGTTCATGGACTTGGCTGTCGAAAACGGGTATCCAGAGAACGACGCCTTCGTATGGCCGCCGGTTGACCCAGAGGTGCGGGAATCTGTCCAACCTTTTGTCCATGCGGATGCACTAATGGGTCTACCATGTAGCCAACCGTACACGCCACGCCTGCGAAGCCGACCCGTCCTGCCAACCCGCAGAGGCTGGAAGGCCTCCTAAAGGACCTTGCCGACCTGCAGCTGACTGAGCCTCGGCAGATCCTAGGCGAACGTGCCAACGTGAACAATGTCCCACAAGCGGCGCAGCCCAAGAAAACGAAATCACGAAAACCCACCGGAGACAGCATAGTCATCATCAGCACCGATGGAGAGAACGAGACCGCCCCCAAATCCGCCCGCCTCACCAAGGCCGAACAGCTCACATTGCTCACGAGCACGGTGCACGATGCCACTGACAACACCATGCTCTCCAGCATCGTGCGGCACTTTGCCCAGGTACTCGAGACGAGCAAGTCCAAGTCGCTCACGAAGGAGGGCTTTGCATTCCTCGATGCGCTCTACAAGCAGCTCGCAGACCCGTCCGTGTACGTGCTGCCCATGCGCACGTCGCGCACGCGGAGCGGCACGCAGCAGGAGACCGCGCCGAACGAGGCGGACGCGCGCCGTGCTAAGATGGACAAGCTCTACGCCCTCCGGCGCGACGTCGCGGCAGCCAAGAGCAACCGCATGCTCGCCAAGATGGTGACCGAGTTCGGTACCTGCATCGACAAGAGCCGGGGGCGGACCGTCACCAAGGACGCGGTGGGCTTCCTGTACGGTCTCGCCGACAGGCTACGCGCGATGCCTTGACATTGGGACACTCTTGGCCGCCCTGGACTATTTCCATGATCTACGACACTTCATCTTCATCCTACGAGTACACCAACCATATTGCCCCTTGTTCTTGATTTGTATCGCAGTGTGCGCTGTAGCATCTCTATTTATGAATGGCTTGGGCTCCGAGGCCCAGCCTTGGTAACGGCATGCGAACCGACGGACGGTTGCAGTCACGAGACGACTTTTTACTTTGTGGCGGCGGAGGATCTTGTGAGTGTCAGGCGGTTGCGAGTCTCAGTGCAAATTCGTCGGTGGTCCGCACTGACTCCTTCCGAGTGTCCAGCCCACGCGTTCTGTGAGCCTATCTCCACGGGGTGTCTCGTCGCTGCCAAGCTTTGCAGCAATCATGCATGACCCCTCTGATCGACGAATGAAAGCACGGCACACTTGTCAGCAGGTCTTGCCTCAATATTGTGATTTGAAGAACGGGGAAAGGCGTCGATGACTCCGAACTTCAAAATCGAGACGAAATTCGGTGATCGGGAGCAATAGCATCCAATTCCGTTGGTGCTCCAGTTGGCTATCATTCCGTGGACGTTGCGCGAGGGCAGTCCGGTGGATGCTCGACGCTCGTGCCACCCCTCCGTGCGCTGGCGGGCGGGACGAGCGCCTCCAGCGCGCGCCCTCCGGTCGGGCCGACAGGGTCGACCGGCACCCGTGACTGGATTTTCCTGCCGCGGTCGGGCCGGGGCCGCTGTCCGTACGCGGACCGCGTCGAAGACGATATCCAGAGGCTAGCATAAAGCGGCCACCTGCGACAAGACATGACCGACACAGACACCTCATACGTCCCCCACCCCGACGCGCACAAGACATGACAGGACACTCCAACGGTGTGAACGGCGTCGCCCGTGCGCGGACTCTCTCACCCGGCATCTACGCACCCATCCCGACCTTCTTCAAGCCGGACACAGAAGATTTAGGTGAGTCGTGGGAGTGCCCGCTCTAAGAGTACGAGGCCTGACACCGTCTCTCTCAGACTTGGAGCCCTTCGCGGCGCACATTGTGAGGCTCGCCAAGGCCAACGTCCGCCCGCTTATCGCAGGCTCGATGGGCGAGGCTATCCACTTGACGCACGCAGAGCGAACGACCCTCATCAAGACTGCGCGCGCGGCTCTTGACCATGCCGGCTTCCCGGATGTGCCCGTCATCGCGGGCACAGGCACCGGCAGCACGCGCGAGACTATCGAGCTGTGCCACGAAGCTGCCGCTGCGGGTGCAGACTTCGTTATTGTTATCGCAAGCGGGTACTTCGCCGGCGCACTCACAAGGGACGCGCTCAGGGCGTACTTCGTCGAGGTCGCGGAGAAGAGCCCACTCCGGTCATCGTCTATAACTGTGCGTTTATACTTAGCGTCCGCCTCTGCTGCAGCCCTGACTGGTTTCGTAGTCCCTGGTGCCAGTGGAGGTATTGACCTCGACTCCGACTTGATCACTGAACTCGCCGAGAAATGCCCCAACCTCTGTGGTGTTAAACTGACGTACGTCACACCCTGGGCCTCTTCCGTATGAGGAGCTGACAAGCCTTTATTAGCTGCGGCAACGTCGGCAAACTCACTCGGATATGTGCGACTGTCTCCGAGAAGAGTTTTGCATTGTCACACCCGCGGAAAAACGCAAACGCGCCTTTCCTAGTCTTGGGTGGCTTCGCCGACTTTATCCTGCCGTCTACTTTCGTGAACGCCCACGGTGCCATCATCGGTCTTGCGAATGTAGCCCCTGTAAGCAGTGTTATCGCATTTCTAATGGTCGAAATGCTGATATCCAAATACACAGCATGCCTGCGCAAAATTGTTCGAGCTATCTGTCGCTTCTTTGGCAGACCCGTCGTTACTCCCGAGGCACAGCGCTTGCAGGGAATCGTCGCACGTGGTGACTTTACCATTGCGAAGACGTCCATCGCCGGAACAAAGGTCTTGCTTGACAAGCTGTACAGCTACGGCGGTCTCCCGCGCAAGCCACTCCCACCTATGCAAAGCGAGGCCATACAGACGCTGTGGGAACACCCGCACGTAGTTGAACTCGTCGCGGCGGAGCGCGAGCTCAGCGGCAAGATTGCGCAGTAGAACGCATTGAATGCCCACGATGCCACGAGCAGCGAGCTCGTTTCTGGGTCATCTTCGAAAGTTACGGATGGATCGCTTGTTGTATCATTACATTACGTTGTATCATCTGCCTGTGCGTGTCAATAACACATTTTAGAGCTCGTTTGAGGCCTCTCCCATGTACTCGCTGCACGAGCGCTGGCCTTGTGGCGTCTGATGGGACCAGACCCTTCTCACGGTTGTAATCTTCAGACGACTCTTTGGATGCCGCATCTGTCCCCCTGACTAGTTCTCTTGACGATTTCTACTCCATTCCCAGGCTCCCTTTCATGCGCTCAGGCGTGGTCTGTACATCATGTAAGGCTGTGGCGGGCGACTAAACCTTGTGCAGCTGGAAGCAGCCGTCGGGCACCATAGCCTGACTTGTTCACAGTGCCTGGCTCGCAAACTGCTGAACGGATCTACTCCGTGGCGTATATGTCCTGCTATGACCCGGAACTGTCTTGGGCCTTTACAGCAATCTCAGTTGTACCATATACGATGCTTCTGGCTGCCTTTCGTTTGCAAGAAAGAAGATACTACAAAATACACTGTTCGCTGACACTTGTAACAGTTTGGACACCGCCATATTGCGGAAGAGTAGTTTGAGGTTTACCGAGTTCTGCCAGACCTTCCCGCAGCTGCCATGAGCGCCGGCACGGTGCGTAACTGGAAGTATATTCAAATCGTGCATTGCAACTCGCTGCTTATCGAAGGCTGGTGGGCTTGGTCGCCCAAATACGGTCGTGAATTGGATCATGATGCATGAGCCTCACGCGGGATTCTGCCCGGGCACATGTTGTCCATTCCTACTTCTACAATTCTGCTTGGTCTCCTTGATCGCTGTGCTCGTCTGCCGCATCAGCCCCGTGTTCGAGTGGTACGTCACCACTTCCGGGGCTGTGTGTCACCCATTCTGGCACTCTAGATGCAGACGTGCAGTAGCTATGGCATAGACTAGGGGCACTATTGCGAGATCATCTCCGCGAAACACGTTCCTGATATATACTGATGATTCGTGACACATGCATTATTCGATGGCTATGCAGGACAAAGTTTGAGGACCGAGTAGGACCGTGAGGGCAACTTGCAAAGTGTGTGCAAAAGCTGAAGGCTTTCGCAAGAAAAAGAAAAGCAAATTAGGGCTCAGCCGGGAATTGAACCCGGGACCTCCTGCAGTTTCCCCAGATAACGTGGGGGGTTTGAACAACCCGAAGCAGGAATCATACTACTAGACCACTGAGCCGTGAATGTCGCGAGGATGCTGACATACAGTGCGCTGTGTTGAGTGTCAAGAAAGCTGTCTTCCCCCAGAAATGACGCAGTACATGTTGAACCCCACGGCAGCGAGACGTTGTATCTTTATATTCCACTTATAAAGTCGCTGTTGGGAGTGGGGTGTCCAGGTTGGACCCGACGAGGCCTGACGAGGCCTTACGTTGCTACGTAGTTTGGTAGCGCCGAGAGGAAACGCGCGCGCTTCGGTCTCGCCCCGCCCTGAAGCTACGTTACACTCTCCCTATCACCCAACGACTCTTGAGGACGGTGCTCTCGGCGGGCTCGACGTGTCATCATCCTCGCCATGGCTCTAGATATCTCGAAACCCATCGCGTTCTGTGAACACCTTCAACTGTCAAGTCTCGGCGTCCAGCCAGCATCCATCTCCTTCCAGGTGCGTATACGCGTACTGTGCTGCGCCGAGAGCACACTCGTTGCTCACGATCCCCTCTCTGCAGACCCTTACTCTCGAGTCAGACCATTTCATATGTGTACGGGAGAAGGTCAACGAGCAGAACCAAGTCGTCATCATCGACCTCGCGGATGCCAACAATGTCCTCCGCCGCCCAATTACAGCGGATTCCGCAATCATGCATCCACACAAGAAGATTCTCGCGTTGAAGGGTTCGTTGTCCTTCTTTTCTAAAATATGGCAATACTCAGTCCTGTATAGCTGGACGAACTCTGCAGATATTCAATATCGAGACGAAGCAGAAGGTCAAGTCGCATGTGAACGACTCCGACGTCGTGTTTTGGAAGTGGATATCCGAGACGACCATTGGGATGGTCACAGAGACTGCCGTATATCACTGGAGCATTGCCGACCAGACGTCCCCACCGCAGAAGATCTTCGACCGCCATCCCACTCTGGTCGGTGCTCAGATCATCAACTATCGCGCCAGCGCGGACGAGAAGTGGCTTGTCCTCATAGGCATCTCTGGCAACACAACCAATCCGTCCGCGTTCAAGGTTAAAGGCGCAATGCAGCTTTACAGCCGAGAGCGGGGCGTTAGCCAACCTATCGAAGGTCATGCCGCGTCTTTTGCCGAGCTTAAGTTAGATGGACATCAGCACGTCACGAAGCTATTTGCATTCTCCGTTCGCACTGCGGCCGGTGCGAAGGTGCGTATCAATTTTGGGCTTCGGGAATGTTAGTCTAACATGGGCTGTAGCTTCATATAGTCGAGATTGACCACCAAGCTCCTGACCCGCCCTTCACGAAGAAGGCTGTCGACGTCTACTTCCCACCGGAAGCTACAAATGACTTCCCCGTCGCGATGCAGGTATCCAAGAAGCACGGAATCGTCTACCTTGTCACGAAGTATGGGTTCATCCATCTGTACGACCTCGAGTCCGGTGCATGCATCTACATGAACCGCATCTCAGGCGAGACCATCTTTGTCACTGCCGAGCACGAGAGCACACACGGGATCATCGGTGTCAACAAGAAGGGCCAAGTTCTCAGCGTGAATGTCGACGAGCAGACCATCATTCCATACATCCTTACGACTCTCAACAACACGGAGCTCGCCTTCAAGCTTGCGAGTCGTGCAAACCTACCCGGAGCGGACGACCTGTACATCAAGCAGTATCAGGCGCTGTTTCAGAGTGGTCAGTACGGCGAGGCCGCCAAGATTGCGGCGAACTCTCCTCGAGTAAGTGCCGTGAATGTATGTGTGGACTGCTGATCTTATATCCTCCAGGGCATTCTGCGTACCGCGCAAGTCATTGAATCGTTCAAGACGGCGCCGACGCCCCCTGGCGGTCTCTCACCCATTCTCCAATACTTCGGCATCTTGCTCGAGAAGGGAGAATTGAACCACCTGGAGTCTGTGGAGCTTGCGCGGCCAGTCTTGCAGCAAGGTCGCAAACAGTTACTCGAAAAGTGGCTGAAGGAGAACAAGGTGCTTCGTTCTTTGCCCTGCTCTTCTTTATGCAGGCGCTCATGATCTCACTACAGCTGACCTGCAGCGAAGAGCTCGGCGACATCGTACGCTTGCATGATCTGACATTGGCGCTCAGCGTGTACTTGCGCGCGAACGTTCCCAACAAGGTCATTGCGTGCTTCGCCGAAACTGGCCAGACGGACAAGATCGTTCTCTACTGCAAGAAGGTCGGCTACACGCCAGATTACATCGGCCTGCTCCAGCACATTATGCGCACAAATCCTGAGAAGGGCGCCGAGTTTGCTGCGCAGCTTGTCAACGACGAGAACGGTCCGCTTGTTGACGTTGAGCGGGTATGTGTCAATTGACAGAGCTGGATTCTTTACTCAAATTTGGAATTGCAGGTTGTAGATATCTTCATGTCTCAGAACATGATCCAACCCGCGACGTCCTTCTTGCTCGACGCCCTAAAGGACAACAAGCCGGAACAGGGTCATCTTCAGACTCGTCTTCTCGAGATGAACCTTTTGCACGCCCCTCAAGTTGCGGACGCTATACTTGGCAACGAGATGTTCACGCACTACGACCGTCCGCGCATCGCTAACTTGTGCGAGAAGGCTGGTCTTCTCCAGAGGGTGAGTGGCCCGTGATCGACGAAGACCAATCCATCTCACTGAGAACTCCTTCAGGCTCTTGAGCACTATGAAGACCTGGCAGACATCAAGCGCGTCATCGTGCACGCAAGCGCGTTCCCCATGGACGTAAGTGACCTAGATTAATGTCTCTGGGTAACACTCACCGTCCTATTACACAGTGGCTCGTGAATTACTTTAGCCGTCTCACGACCGAGCAGTCCATGGCATGCTTGTACGAGATGCTCCGTGTCAACATACGACAAAACCTGCAGGCTGTCATTCAAATCGCGACGAAATACTCGGATATATTGGGTCCCGTGAAGCTTATCGAAATGTTCGAATCTTTCAAGAGCTTCGAGGGTCTCTACTACTATCTCGGGTCTATTGTCAATCTCAGCCAGGATCCCGAAGTGCACTTCAAGTACATCCAGGCGGCGACTCGCACCGGACAAATTCGCGAAGTCGAACGCATCTGTCGAGAGAGCAACTTCTACAACCCGGAGAAGGTGAAGAACTTCCTCAAGGAAGCCAAGTTGTCCGACCAGTTACCCCTCATCATCGTCTGCGACCGCTTCGGCTTTGTGCACGATCTCGTGCTATACCTGTACCAGAACGGTCTCATCAACTTCATCGAAGTATACGTCCAGCGGGTCAATTCAGCTCGTACTCCGCAGGTCATCGGCGGGCTACTCGATGTTGACTGTGACGAGACTACGATCAAGAGCTTGCTCGCCTCAGTCCCCGGCAACTTTGCTATCGACGAGCTGGTGCACGAGGTTGAAACCCGCAACCGACTCAAGCTAATCCTTCCGTGGTTGGAGGCGCGCGTACAAGCTGGAAGCCAAGATCCTGCTGTCTACAATGCGCTTGCAAAGATCTACATTGACAGCAACAACAACCCCGAGCAGTTCCTCAAGGAGAACAACGTACGTCATGATGGTCTTGCATCTCGTTTTGGTATTGATGTCGTTCTGCGTTAGCTTTACGAACCGCTTGTTGTTGGCAAGTTCTGCGAGGCGCGCGATCCCTACCTCGCCTACATCGCGTATGCAAAAGGATTCTGCGACGAGGAGCTGATTGCGATCACGAACGAGAACTCAATGTTCAAGCAGCAGGCCCGCTACCTCGTCAAGCGTCGCCAGCCCGAGCTGTGGGCCCAGGTACTCACTCCCGACAACATTCACCGGCGTCAGCTCATCGACCAAGTCATTGCAACTGCTATGCCTGAGTCAACTGATCCGGACGACGTCTCCGTCACAGTCAAGGCCTTCCTCTCCGCTGACCTCCCGATCGAGCTGATCGAGCTGCTCGAGAAGATCATCTTGGAGCCCTCTCCGTTTAGCGAGAACAAGAACCTGCAGAACCTCTTGATGCTGACAGCCATCCGTGCGGACAAAGGCAAGGTCGTGGGCTACATCGACAAGCTGCAGCACTATGATGCGGGTGAGATCGCGAAGATTGCCACCGAGCACGGGCTGTATGAAGAGGCCTTCCTCATCTACAAGAAGTATGAACAGCATGCGATGGCGATCAACGTGCTTGTTGAGCACATCGTATCCCTCGACCGCGGTGTTGAATACGCTACTAAGGTTAACAAGCCTGAGGTTTGGTCGAGGTTAGCGAAGGCTCAGTTGGACGGGTTACGCATCAAGGATGCGATCGGTCAGCAGATTCTCACCTGTTGATTGACCTACATTTGCTCATTTCATTTCTTGCAGATTCGTACATCAAAGCCCAGGATCCTACTAACTACGCAGAAGTCATCGAGATTGCTAACCGCGCTGGAAAGCATGACGACCTCGTTCGCTTCCTCCAGATGGCCCGCAAGCACCTCCGCGAGCCTAAGATTGATACCGAGCTCGCGTACGCGTATGCCAAGACCGACCGCTTGCATGACATGGAAGACTTCCTCAGCATGACGAACGTCGCGGACATTCTCGAGGTCGGAGAGAAGTGTTTCGAAGATGAGCTCTATCAAGCAGCCAAACTGCTCTTCACAAGCATCTCCAACTGGGCTCGTCTCGCAACAACGCTCATCTACCTGGGCGAGAACCAGGGCGCCGTCGAGAGTGCACGGAAAGCAGGCAACACACAGTGAGTGACGCGTCAGTTTATTGCTGTCGCCATAGCTAACATGCGATAGGGTGTGGAAGCAAGTCCACGCTGCATGCTTGGAGAAGAAAGAATTCCGCTTGGTGCGTAAAGCCTTGTCCGGTCAGAGGACGGTCTAATATTGGCCATCCAGGCACAAATTTGCGGTCTCAACATCATTGTCCACGCGGAGGAGCTGCCTGCTATCGTTCAGGCGTATGAGCGTCGGGGACATTTCGACGAAATTCTCCAGTTGCTTGAAGCGGGTTTGAGTCTGGAGCGTGCGCACGTGGGTACTTCCCTCTCATGTTGACCAACTGCATTGATAGCGTCTCCTGTAGATGGGTATCTTCACTGAGCTGGCAATCTTGTACAGCAAGTATCGCCCTGAGAAGCGTAAGTATAATCCAGGTACATGTTGCGCTCGTGCTGATCATTCCCGCTAGTCATGGAACACTTGAAGCTGTTTGTGTCCCGAATCAATATCCCTAAGGTGAGCTTTGTGATAGCTGTTCTTGCCACCAGTAGTTGAGTATGTGCATAGGTTATCAAAGCCGCCGAACGCGCCCATCTCTGGCCAGAGCTCGTATTCCTGTACATCAAGTACGACGAGTTTGTAAGCATTTATCTCCGTACCTCCACGACGACAGTGCCGACGCTTCCTTAGGACAATGCTGCCCTCGCGATGATCGAGCGCTCCGCTGACGCCTGGGAACACAACCAGTTTAAGGACGTCATTGTTCGAGTGGCCAACATTGAGATGTGAGTGTCTCCTCTGTTTGCTACCTCATGAGAACTCATATGCCATTGGCAGCTACTACAAGGCACTCACGTTCTACCTGCAAGAGCAGCCTACGCTCTTGACTGATCTTCTGAGCGTGATGATCCCTCGTATCGACCATACTCGTGTCGTCAAGATGTTCAGACAGATCGACCATATTCCTCTTATACGGTCATACCTCATTGCAGTGCAGCATGTGAGTCGTAGATACTCCGTACATTTATGCAGTACTCACATTTTATCTCGTCTTCAGCTCAACATCGAGGCCGTCAACGACGCGTACAACGACTTACTCATTGAGGAAGAGGATTACAAGACTCTCCGAGACTCGATTGACAGTTTTGACAACTTCAACAACATCAGCCTCGCGCAGCGGCTAGAGAAGCACGAGCTTCTTGAATTCAGGAGGCTCGCAGCTCACTTGTACAAGGTGAGTACTTTGCTGCGACTATCGGAAATGGATATTCATAAGTTCGGTGTAGAAAAACGGTCGTTGGGAAGAGTCCATTGCGCTCTCCAAGCAAGATAAGTTGTACAAGGACGCGATGATCACTGCAGCTGTTTCTTCCAGCACGGAGGTCGCCGAGGATCTCATCAGCTACTTCGTTGACATCGGCAACAAGGAATGTTTCGCCGCCATGCTCTATGTCTGCTTCGACCTTTTGCGTGAGGACGTCATCGAGGAACTATCGTGGCAGCATGCCCTCAACGACTTCTACATGCCCTACAAGATTCAGAAGAAGCGTTCGCTCATCGACCGGCTAGCGGCACTCGAGAAGCAGGTGCAGGAGCACTCTCAAAAAGAGTCGCAAAAGGAACAGCAAGAAGCCGAGGCACCCATCATCAACCCTGGGATGAATCGTCTCCTCATCACGCAGGGCAACGGCTACCCTGCTCAGGCTCCGCCAATCCTCAACGGTATGCCCACGGGTATGCCTCCAATGGGTGTCCCTCCTGTAAGCCTGGCCACCCTCCCTCACGTGGATGTTACTCACCTGACTCCATTCCAGATGATGACCGGATTCGGAGGCTTCTGATGTAGGATCTCTTTTGCTGTCGAGTAGGCCTAGTATATATTCATTATGTGTGCGTTCGTACTTCGGAGACTACTTATCCCTTGTTCCCTGATCATAACAGTCTCGGGTACGAGCATCCTGTGAGCCGAAACTGTAAACCTCTACGCAACAACGCTCAGCGAAACAGAAAGGGAATGCGTAGCGTTTATATAGCAGTACTATTGTAACCGCTTAGTCTGTGGGCCGGCCTCTTAAATTCCGTAAGGGGTACTAGTAACCTACGCGTCCCCCACTTGACCTCCCCGTTCGCGATGCTTTTCTTGGCTGATCTAGTCCACTGCCCGTCACTGGGACAGGTGGAAATTCTCAAAGATCACGTTTTAGGTAGGCATTGAATGTCTATCCGACACTCTGTGGACGAAGCCTGACGACATTGCATGACGCGGGCCCGGTAGAGGTCGATGCCAGGGGCTTCATAACATACATCCAGCCTGCGAACTCTCCACCTTCGCAGGTCAAACTGGAAAGCTGCGAGTTCGTCCACCGGGTTCCTCAAGGCAGCTTCTTGCTCCCAACCTTTTGCGACTTGCATCTTCATGCCCCGCAATTCCTCTACCAAGGAACCGGACTTCACCTGCCGCTTATGCAGTGGCTCGATGAGTACGCTTTCAAAGCTGAGGAAAGGATCGACAACGACCCCGCACTTGCTCGCCACGTCTATACTCGACTTGCGAGACGATTAGTCGAGCACGGGACTGGGGCTGTTCTCCTTTTCGGGACGATCAAAGAAGATACGAAGTGAGCATGCCGACTGCGTCCGACTGTATGTGTATCTTACTACCGTCAACTCAATAGCCTCATCCTCGCGCAGTGCATGAGAGCTGCTGGGATCCGCGCTTTCGTAGGCAAGCTCTCGATGGATAGAAATTCTCGATCGACTTACATTGAAGCATCGGCGCAAAGCTCACTCATTGCTGCGCAGTCGTTTGTCGATAAATGTTGCTCTCTTGAGGACGGCATCGAGCCACATCGCCGACTGGTCGAGCCTGTCATCACCCCACGTTTCGTCCCAACGTGTTCTGACGAGTTGCTCCATGGTTTGGGTCGTCTCGCGCAACAACGCGGGCTGCGAGTGCAGAGCCATATGGCTGAAGCCCTTGACCAGGTGAAATGGGTGAGACACGAACGGGGACGCGAAGATATGGATGTCTTTGAGCAAGTAAGTCTCTTTAATTTATCTATTCCTCGTCGTGCAGCTGAGTGTTGATGCGACTCCAGAGCGGCCTCTTGACGACTCGAACAGTGCAAGCTCATTGCACATTCCTCGAGCTTCACTCCCTCTCAGTCGTGGCCAAGAAAGGCTCCGCCATCGCGCACTGTCCACTCTCAAATGCGTACTTCTCCGCTGCGCCTTTTCGCCTTCGAGAGGCACTCGACATTGGGGTGACGGTCGGGTTAGGTACGGACATCGCCGGAGGCTACGACATTGACATTATGTCGGCCATGAGGCACGCAGTGACCGTGTCGAGAATGCGAGAAGGATCGAGACACTTAGACCTTGCCAACAACGTGCCGGGATCAGGCGAGTGCAAGCCACTGTCCATTGACTGGAAAGAGTCTTTGTACCTGGCGACAGCAGGTGGGGCCAATGCACTGGGACTTGGCACCGGTCGCTTCCTCCTAGGAGCTCCGTTTGATGTGCAGTGCAGTGAGTTATGGGATTCTAATGACATAGTGAATCATACATATCTCACGAAACATGCTTTTCAGTACAGATCGTAGACGAAGGGACTGGAATCGGTGTCGGTCCACTTGACTTCATCGACGGAGAAGACCTGGGAATGGGCGCATGGTCTCTCACCGAGGAAATGGTTGAGAAATGGTGGTGTCTAGGAGACTTCAGGAACAGAATAACTACGTGGATTCAGGGACAAGAGATAGCACGTACGGAGAAGAGTGTGGACCTGTAAGAACGCGTCTTCATGTAAGCGTCGTCTCGTGCGATTCAGCCTCTAGAGTCTCCCAGCTAGGAAGACCCACTACACCAGGCAGAGCTCGCCAGGATTCTTCGCGAAGGTTGTCCGCATCTTGACTAAATGCAGTACGACAGGCGGTGCAAACGTCCGGCATCTCAAGCAATTGGTCCTGTGCCTGCCTCATGAAGTGGAACGGACCGGTGCGCGGATTCCATTGTCTCGAAAGCAAGTTGGACAAACGGTGGAATGCCCTTGTGCACTGCGTATTGTTCTTGCAATCTGCGGGAACTGTCCTTTCAGTAGCGCAGGTCTTGCGAGAGAAATCGAGTAGTAGCTGTATGCGATATTGAAAGACCAGAGTGTAGTCTTGCAGAGTCTGCATCGTGATATTCGACAAGGGTCGTGACGCATGTTCTATTTGAAGCTTAGGATGGTCGCCTTGAAGCAAGTCCGATAATGGATATAGGGAGAGAAAGTATAGTGCGGACGGTATGAGAATGCGTGCATCGGTAGAAAGGGCGAGGTTCAAGACATGCAATGGGTGAACAAAGGGATATGTCAGACCGTCAACGGGAGGCGTGGTGAGAGCGAGCTCGAGCATGTCGTCATGTCCCTTCAGTGTGTAGGACCATGTCTTCGCGAGATGTTGTATGACTTGTGTCCGCAGATGGGCAATACAGTATTTCGTCGACATGCGTAAGATTCCCGCAGCGTAGAAGAAATCCTCGATACTGGTATTTCGAAGGTTCCTACGTAGTCTTAGAGAGTTAGTCAGACCCGAAAGATGATCGATACTCACAGCGAAACCCCGTCATACAGTGCTTTGATGATATTGCTCAACTCTACTGGCACATCGTGCATGTAAACCATCGGGCATTGATCCGAGCTTTCAGAGTTTGGTGGAGGTTCTGCTACCTCAAACATGGCCCGAAAAACATCGGAGTGACGTGCTAGGACGCCACGGTGAACCTTGAACGCGATCGGCGAGTCCTCGAAGGAAGTAAGCAAGACAATGTTGCCGTCGTCGAACCATGGGTCACCTCTCCTCCCGACTGGAACTATCGAGTCGCGCATATGCTTTCGGGTTGTGTGCACCGCTGTGACTGTTTGGAGGAGCGCAAGTCAAGAAGGTTGAGTGTTGCTAGGAGGTCCAACGCGCGGACAAGTCGTAAGAAGCGCGCCCTGACCGCATAGTGCCGAGGTCAACACACTTTCACCATGGATACAAAGACCTCCGACTACGCGATGGGCCAGCACATTCCTAGAAATCGCATTGTAGGTCTACCACAGATCCAGAGCCCCGTACAATACACGACATGTCTAGTGATACCCCGTGCTGACATTCCCGCTTCTCAAGCCGAGCTCCTGCTTTCGTGTTTGCCCGGGACCGCGCGTCCGCAGACTGGAAGGACTTCCAGTTGAGATTGACAGTCCCAGAGCAGATGTAGTGACCTCCACGGCGGTCGCAGGAGCGCCATCTCCATCTGATATTCGACTGTCCCCGGTGTGGGTATGTGTCTCGGTAATAGTCCTTGTATCAGTTCCGAGCCCGCCGAGAGCCCAAGAGACCTCGACCATCCGCTTGATAGACCATAGCCAGGTGATGACAAACACGGGTGTGCTGAGGAGGACGTTCAGAACAGGGTATATGTCTGGAAGATGATCCGGTGGAGGCAGGAAGTATTCAAAGATATGCAGGAGGATAGCACCCGCGTAAAAGGCCTGATGTGTGCCATTAGCACCGCCCGTGTCGAGACCAAGTTGCTACGTACCAAGGAAAGATAGTCCATCACCGACTTCTGCCGAAGTCCCCATGGGCTATGTCCGATTGTCTTGTTCCAAAGAGCGAGATGCACGAAGTATTGAAGCGCAAGGCCGTCGCGCTTTAGGAGGGGCCACATACTGTCAAAGAGGTTATCACGGCGTGCTCGAGCCTGGCAGACAAGTCACTCACCTAAATACTGCCACGTTGTTCACAAGAGCTCCGAGCTTGAAGGTGAAAGAGTTCTGCGCAGCTCCAGATAGGAGAAGGCTGAGCGGCAGGAGAGGAATGAGGATGGTCTTCTCATGCACCTGGAAAGAGAAGAGAAAGAACGACATTGAAGAGGTCAAAAGAGCGTAGGGTAATAGCGACAGGACGGGAGCGGGGCCAGAGGTTGACTTTCCCGCCGCTTCATTTACGTTCGCAGATAAGCCTAACCGATACCCGGTATGGAGCATAGTCACGACGACAGGTAGAAAGCCAACGGCTGTCAGTCCAGCCGAGAGCTTTATCAAGGTCGGTGCGCTCATCCACATTCTCCACTTTATCAGAACATTCGAGGCACACCAGAAGTTGGCGACCTTGTCTTCGAATAGTCCTCGCTGGAAGGGGAAGATCCTACTGACTGGATCTAGAATGGCTGAAATGGGCGCAAATGGCGGAAGCCATGGCAAGAAAAGGATGGCAAATGATGCAATGGTGACCAGTCCGAGTTGGACGAATAAGCGAGCACTGACCGCGACGGAAAATTAGTGGTGTTCGTCAGAGGAAGCTACTATGTACTTACCTCGTGCGAAAATCCAGGAACAAACATTTGGCAAGTAGATAACATCCAATCGCAGGCGCATAATACAGGGCCATTTGCTTGAACCCCAAGCTGAGAACAAAACAGACAGCACCAAGGAGATCGAGGCCTGCTGCAAAGCCGCAGAGCGATAGCAACGTGAGCCCTGTCGATGCTAGTCAACCATACAGATATGTTTCCGAAGCACGGCAGCTTACCAAGCATTACGGAGTTGTACTGGAAGTGCCCAAAGTCGATAAGTAACAACCCCGGTTGAAGTAATAATGTGAGTAAGGCTACTTGCTGCGAAAGTGTATTAGTATCCATGAACAGAGATTTGGCGGGGAGACATTACCTGCGTTTTCGTAGAGCGATTTTTCTGCCACGTGTGCACAAAAAGCAACGCTGCGGGGACAAAAACCAACATGTCGCAAGTGAAGACAGTGGCACGCATGTAGACCTTGCTTCCATTCGTCTCTATCCCTCTGGAGTTGTCAAGGGCGAACCAATTTGGGTCGAGCCATGCACCACTAGTGATAATCAGCATTAGGGCAGTGGGCATTGAACATGGCAGACTTACATGATACCGCATAGCCATGAGACATATGCTGTTAGCGGAGGATAATCGAGTCCCCAATAGTTCAGGTCGTATCTATACCATTCACGTGGAGGGAGATGGATTGTCAACTCCATCCAATGGCGCTGCGCTTCGTAGTCGCCAAATAGCGGTGGTGTTCCCTGTCCTGAATGGATGTCAGGCGAGGGACTAGAGTACACGTAAAGCGTACACACCTGAATAAGACCCCATGCCAGTGTACCACTTGACTAGTGCAGTGAAGAGGAGTATGAGGGTTATTGCCCGGTCTCTCAAGCCTTGCCTGTGCATCCATCGAATCCATCGACGCGCGATTCCGATGTCCACTACTACGTCGATTTCCACTGCTGAGCCAGGCTGAGATGACGTTGCTGTAGCGCGACGCGGTCTTTCATATGCAGATAGCAGCGAGAACGTTGAATTGTATCGTTTGCGGGAGTGCGTCGGGGAAAGCGAAACATGGGATAAAGGAGAGAGTGTGCGCGAGATGGCTGATGCAGGAGATAGTGGAGGCGAACCAAGCCAGTGTTGGCTTTCGGAGCGTTGAAGAGTTACGTGTCTGCGGGGGATCGGGGCGACAATGTCGGCATGGTCGTGGTCTGATCTACCACGCGCGACCTCAGCTCACAGCTCCATAGAGAACGAGAATGTCACGTACCCGTTGCTTTGAGTGTCGGAAGGGTGGAAGTGGCTATGCTCTGCGTCCGCATGCCTGATGCCCGTGCATTGTATGCCATACTCTGCGCAGATTCTCGTGACGCCAAGCTGAGCGGTCGGGAACGTCGCTTCGAGGAGGAGCTCCCGAGCGGAGCGGAGGGTGGAAAGTCTTCCATCTGAGCGCGAACGAGTGGATGTTACCGCGTACAGGTCATGTATGTACGCAAGTGCGAGCGCAGCCTAACGTCCCCCGCATTTCATGCCGATATGTCCCAAATGTGGCAATGACGGTTATCATTATTTGTCAAGTTCGAGCAGCGACCTTCACCTCATCCGTAATACGACGTACTTTACTCGCTTCTCATCCGAAGGCCATGGGAATGGAGCTGCCAACACGAGAATCGCCCGCTGAACAGGTTCGCGCATTGATGCTTCGCAAGGAAGCGATAGAGGCTGAAATCGACGCTCAAGCCTCTATCCTGAGGGCGAACAAGGTCACGATGCAGACACCTCTCGTCGACGCAGAGGGCTTCCCTAGGGCAGATATCGATGTCTGGGAAGTGCGACACGCCCGTGTACGCATCATAGAACTTCGCAACGACTTGCGCGGTGTCATGGATTCCATCGCGAAGGGCCTGGAGGCCCTGTATGACCCCGCCATTATGGCAGAAAGGATGCAAGAGTCTCCGGAGTCACAGAGCCTTCTTCCTTTCGCGAAAGTTGATGGCGTCGCTCCAGGCAGTCCTGCTGCTGCTGCTGTGAGTATCCTTGGACACATCCAAGTCGCAGGATCTCATATTTTGTCACCCAGGGCCTTCTTAGAGACGACCTCATACTTTCCTTCGGTAGCTTGACCAAGGCCTCGTTTCCGTCAAATACATTGCAACCGCTTGCCATCTTTGTGGCCTCCCAAGAGAATGTATGTTCTTACTGCTGTCTTCCTAGGTGATCCTCATGTCTCTTTAGATGGAAGTGCCAGTCAAAGTACTACGTTCTGGAGACGAAATCATTACCCTTACATTTGTTCCAAGAGCTGGATGGGGTGGCCGTGGTCTTCTAGGGTGCGTTTATTACTCATATAGCTGGCCCATGATTAATGGTGTCATATGTAGTTGCCATATTGTGCCATATTCTACTTGAGATATGGTGGAGTTATGAACCACACTAGATGCTGGCTGTACACAGATGACTTTCATACACTATTTCTGGAGAGAATACCTCAAATAAGGTTTGAGAGCAAGAAAGTTGGAAGAAGTTCATGTTGAGAATGCATGGGAAGCCCCCACAAGCACCTGTCATTAAGGGATGTCACATTGATCCTTCTGCCAATACTGCCATCTAGTGTGGTTGGCAAATGTCTGCAATTATGTAGTGTGGTTAGTGTAGGGGCCAAAATTATTTTATCATGTTATGCCAGGCAAAATGGCAGAATGGCAATTGCCACATGTGTGTCAAGTGCAGGTTGGAGAATGGGCTGGAGAAGCAGAGTTGGGGGTCAGAGGAATGGAGTTTGGGGGTCAGACAGCAGTTGGCTTCAGTCTGAGAGGGCTGCACCCTCAGTGTACTGCATTGCCTGTATTTTGAAATCAGAGATACAGAAAAGTGGCAGAGTTTGGACCCACACAGAGATTGCGAGGAATGATTAAGCAAAGTGTCGAAAAGGTACAAAGGGGATCTAAGTTGATATCCAAACTGAAGTTGCAAGTGCTAACACAAAAGCTTATATACAACTGAGTCCAGAGTTCATGGAGATGGGTGGAGATGTACAAAACATATAATACTACCAATCTGGGAATGCCTCAGAAATGAACGGGGTAAAGGT
The DNA here is from genome assembly GCA_001910725.1 of Phanerodontia chrysosporium. Classification (NCBI taxonomy): domain Eukaryota; kingdom Fungi; phylum Basidiomycota; class Agaricomycetes; order Polyporales; family Phanerochaetaceae; genus Phanerodontia; species Phanerodontia chrysosporium. The sequence continues at coordinate 89,014 of MJGA01000036.1, forward strand.
TTGTGTTATGACACCAAAACTCTGGGCCATCTCTGCTTAAGGAGAATGCCAAAGTTTGAGAGAAGTTGCAGATTCTGTTAAAATTATATAGACTTACTTGTATTAGAATAGCTAAGTTAAAGGACGTATTCACACAGGTACAAGATGAGTGAACAACGAGGACAATGGAAACAGCATTTTCAACACTGTATTTATACTATAGCTACATACATGTCTAGGAGTATTACAGAAAATGACATAAATTATCTAGAATATTTGCTCACTGTCTGATACAGCGAGCGCACCTAAAAATGGCACGATAGAACATGTCTACCAAGCAGAAGATGCAGAGTGACTTGTGCACACAGTGCAAAGTCATTTGGGTTTGTGGTGTCAGAGGTCTGACAGGCGCGTATCTGTTCATCTGTGCATGTTGCACATTAGCCTCACACTCGCTCATCAACAGATTCTCAAGAAGTAATTTCAGACATTTAGAGCTGTGAACTTCAGCGATTGCTATAGACTTTCTTCACCAATGCTCTCATCATCTTGCAAACCTTTACCCTCTTTATGCCTGAGACATTTCCAAATTAGTAGTATAATATATTTTGTACATCTTTGCCCATCTCTACGAACTCTGGACTCAGTTGTATATAAGTCCCATGCTAGTACTTGTAACTTCAGTTCATATATTGACTTAGGTTTCCCTGTACCTTCTTGACACTCTGCTTAACTACTTCTTGCAATCTTTGTGTGAGTCCAAACTCTGCCACTTCTCTGTATCTCTTACTCTGTAATCCAGACAACATAAACTGCCAAGAGTGCAGCCTTTTAAGGCTGAAGGCAACTGCCATCTGACCCTCAACTTCTGCTTCTCTGGTCCCCTTCTTCATTCTCCAGCCTGACCCCTGTATCTTGACAGTTTGTGAGATAATGAAGGTATGTGGTGAAGAAAGTCCTTAGCAACCACTGGAGTTCACAACTCCAAATGTCTGAGATAACTCCTTGCTAATCTGCAACTTTCCTTGAACTTCAGCATTCTCCAGCAGCGGAGATGGCTCAGAGTTTCAGTGCCATGACAGTACCTCTCTCTTAGGCTGAGACTCTCAAGGCCAAGTGTATCACAATATTGTACGACTTTTATGAATTTTTGTCCAATGAATTTTTGGCACTCCTCAACAAATAACATTTTCAGGTTTTTGAAGTTTCAGATGGAGTGCCAGAGGTACATTCCTCTAGTATTTTAGACTTGCAAATTTTGGGTTGGAGTTCCTCAGAACCACCATGTCCTCTGATGATGAGCAAAAACTCAAACAGGGTGAGTACCCCAGATTTGACCTTCATGGGTCTGTCTGCTAATAGAATTTGCAGAAATCCAGGAGGCCAAGAATGTTAATTATGTCACAGTTTTTTTAATTCCCCATGGTTTTATTTTCTAAAGTGCCCAGTAGGCGCTAGGGGTTAGGGTTATGGACTAGGATTAGAACAGACACGCATCAGAACGCGGTCACGTGTTGGTCACGTGCTGGGAATGAACTCAGAGTCATGTGAGGATCTTATCACTATTTCATCTATAATGTAGACATTCTAGTATATGGGTATAGTAGGTAGCCAGACCCAGAGTCTGGGTAGTGTATTCTAGAACAGCATAGAAGATTTCAGACACATCCATTACTCGACTCTAGACTTTGCTGAGCCCAGAGTGTTTTAGCATGTATTGCACCATCATCATGCCATCCTACATGTGATGGACAGTATCAAGGGTCTCGGATAGTACAAGGGGTCCTTCCCTCCATGTGTATATACTGGGCTCTGCTGGGCTTAACTCCCCAGCATCATCTACCTTGTTTACCACACTTCACTTCTTGCAGTCAAGTTGTATCCCACTAAAGCTACTAAGATAAGTAGTGGGGTTTACTTTGACAAGTTATGTTCTTTGTGATGCAACCACCTCTCTGCACTCAGCAGCCCTCAGTGGTCCAGCGTAGTAGTCCTTGTGGGCCACTAATAAAGGAGTTCTTTGTACCTTCTTTCTTTGTTGCTTTCACTTTTATTTCTTTGTTCTTAGTTCACTTTGATTGGGGGTAGTGCTCTGAGCTCTTCAGTTGCTCACCTACTATCACTAGGTCAGTGACTCTCCCTTTGCTCTAATATACTGAGTTGCTCACTCACTACCATCAGTGTGATTCAGAGCACATCTATAGTCAAGTTTACCTCCTACATTGAACAGATTATGAGTTCTGCACTTTAACTATGCCACAACATCCCCAACCTCACTTTTAACCACACATCTCCCAATTGCTATCCTCTGCTTCCACCATGTTGCTCATGCATTCTACACACTGACTACTATTTGTGAAGCCTAACCCATTGTTATTAACCACCATTTGCACCCCAGATCAAGTAATCAGCCTGGGCCACTTAACCTTGCCACTTGACTTTTTGCTGCTTTCACCACTCTCTGTCAAAGTAAACCGCTACTTACTTAGTAGCTTAGATGGGGTTGGACTTGACTGCGAGTGGTGCGAGTGAAGTGGGTGAAAGACGAGGTAGATGATGCTGGGACTTAAGCCAGCAGAGCCAATATATATACATGAAGGGAGGACCTGGTACTACCGAGACCTTGATACTGCCATCACATGGCGTGATGATGGTGCGATACTTGCCAAGACACTCGGGCTCGCGAAGTCTAAAGCGAGTACTAGATGTGTCCGGAACTTCTACGCTATTCTAGAATACACTACCGACCTGTCGCTACCTATACCTTGAACCGGAGCGTCTACATCATAGATAAGATAAAGATAAAATCCTTACATGACTCTGAGTCCTTTCCCAGCACGTGACCAACACGTGACCGCGTTCTGACGCGTGCCTGTCCTAACCCTAGTCCTTAACCCTAACCCCTAGTGCCTACTGGGCACTTACAAGAATAAAACCGTAGGGAATTAGAAAACTGTGACACTCTCTTCTCACATCAAAACCTCCACTATGTCCTCAGACACCTCCCACTGCTTCGAGAAGCTCCACACAGGAAACTACTGCCAATAGAGTGGGAATTGCCTAGTTCTTCTCATCACCAAAGGCTGGTCCTGCATTGTTAAGGGCAAGGAGCTGCGACCCACCTTAGTCAACCCCAAGGCATCTACAGAAGAGGAAGTAGCAGTTATGGAGGCATTTGATGAGAAGACAATGAAGGTAGCCAATGAGATCTAACTCTCTCTTTCTGAGGAGCAAAAAATTTATGTGCAAGACCACCTCGAAGACCCTGTGAAGATGTGGGTCACTGTCGAGTTGTGCACCTTCAGAAGAAGCTCAGCATGCATTTTAATGCCTGAAAGGAGTTTCTCTCCATTAGGATGGAGGAAAACGAGTCTCTGTCATCTCTGATGACTAGAATTGAAGGTGCCATGCAGAAGATCAAGAATTTCAGGCTAGACAGCTTTGATCTGAATGAGCTGGATAAGAAACTCACCTGCATGTGCATGATCTGAGCCCTCCCTGACTCCTACACCAATTTCGCCTTATCTCTCCAGCCTCTGGAAAAGTTCGACAAGGAATCGCTCTAGTCTGGTTTTGTCAATAAGGAGGTTTTTTATTTGTGCTCTAGCACGCATATCAGTACCTCTGTACTTGTTGCCAATGTACCATAGACTAACAGCAATGTCCCTTGCATGTACTGCAATATTTCAGACCACTCTCAGGACCAACTTCCTGTCACAGTTTTTTTATCTCAACCCTTAGGGTTAGGGGCAACAGGTGACAGAAGTGATTACTCCGAATTGTGATATGCAAAAGTACTGGAGTGACAGCCCTAGACTTGGGGCTGGTCACATAATATGGCAGTCACGTGATGTGCACATGTGCAGTATCTCAGGATCACATGGTTGAAGGTCTAGAAGCAGGCATAGGTCTGTAAGCGCCGAAACACTCTGAAATGGACTGGAAAGTTCTGGAGGTCTTTGGACAGGTCAGAACAGTGCTGGAACATTCTGGAAGGTTCTGGGACATTGTAGGAATATTTAGAAACGTGTAGAAGAATGTAGGAATGCCTATAGGGCACTAGCCAATAGCGTAAAAGGTATTAGATAGCTAGAAACCTGAACACCGGTTCCTGGAGACCTGGTGCACATGTACATAAACTATGAGGGCTGGGGGTGCCTCCTCAGCTTCAATCTCATTGCGTCTCACCTCTCTAGCCTCTATACTTCGTCTTCAAGCTTGGCTACACTCTTTGTAGTCCAAGTAAAACCTTTGCCAGTGAGTATTGCTGATGGGCTTGGTGTATAGGTATTAGGGCAGCGCATTTTTGTGATACTTCCACTGCAAGTGCGACAAGGAGAAGACACGCCAGGATATCAAGGAGAAGAAGAAGCAGTGTGGCAAGAACAAGCCCAAGGCCCCCACCACAGCTGCTGCGGCTTAGGAACTCCCTTCTAAGTCTGCCAGCCAAGCCTCTGTGCGTTACACTGCACACTCTGCCACACCTGAATCTACCGCTCATCTTCTCTGGACTGTAAACACTGGGGCCACTTCTTATATGACGCTTCATAAGCACTAGATCTATAACTACAAACCTCTCTAGATTGATGTAGACTTTGCTAATGAAGCCATAGTATACTCTGAAGGTGTAGGAATGGTGTATTTGTTCCAGTAGTCCAGAGCAAGGTAGTGCACACTGTTGAGTTCAGTGGAGTGTTTTTTGGCTCAAATCTCTTTTCAGTCCTGTACCTCACCTCTCAGCGTGATTTCAATGTTCATATCTATTTGAAGCATCTTGACTTTGAGCACAGCAGCTGGACCCTCTTCTCTGCATCCATCAGGCCCACTTATACTGCCTATCTCGATGGGACAGTCATCCCAGCCTCAGAGTCTGCCCAAGCCACCTCCATCTCGACACTCCCATTGAATGAGACCCTTTGGCATTGTTGCTTCGTACATGCACACATCCAGAATATTTAGAACCTGCTCAAGGATGACATAGTCACTGGCATGAAGCTTAACTCCAAGGTAAAAGTGGACCCCATCTGTGAGTTCTGCCTCTCTGACAAGCTCAACGCTGCGTCCATTCACTCTTCGTCCGACAGAGTCTCGCAGCCACTTCAACTCATTCACTCTGATGTTCATGACCCTCTGCCTGTCCGCACCCGCTTTGGCTACCACTACTGGAACACCTTCATGAATGACTCCACATGTCTGTGAGTAGTTGTGCTGCTCAAGACAAAGGGAGAGACCACTGCTGCGTTTAAGCAGTTCAAGGCGCAGACAGAGAACTAGATGCAGCAGCGCATTGGTGCACTCAGAGATAACAAGAGTGGCGAGTATATGAGCAAGAAGCTCAAGGACTTTTGCATTGAGCATGACATTGAGTGACAGTACACTGTGTGCAACAGACCACAGCAGAATGGTGTGGCAAAGCAGTTTAACTGCATCTTCTCTGAGGGCATCACTGCTTCACTGATAAAGGACTTGCTTTATACTTCTTCCTTTGTCTCTGTTCACCTCTGCTCCTTTGTTCTTAGTTAATACTCTAACATGTAGGATAGTATATAAACCCTGGGGGTAATGCTTGAGCCCTTCAGTTGCTCATCTACTACCACCAGGTCAGTAGTTTTCCCTTTACTCCAATATACTTAGTTGCTCACTCACTACCACCAGAGCACTCCTATAGTCGAGTTTACCTTCTATATCAAACAGAAATTGAGCCATCACATCATATTGCCTTTTTGAACAGGTGCAATCAAACTGTATCCCAATGGAACCTGCTGGCTATAAGGGCTGAGAGTTCTACTACTCAGCCACTAAGTAGGTCACCATCTCAAAGTGCGTCATCTTTGATGAGCGATACTTTTTGTCATGGATGTGACAGTGTAGCCCCATTTTTCACCCTGAGTTTGGCTATTTCCCTTGATTAATTCAACGAGCGAGCAGCTCTCACGTCATTTGGAGTCCTAGCCACTCATACTTAGTGCCTGGCTGCTGAGTGCTAGTGTCCTGATGGCACATTACCCCTAGATGCCAGTGCATCCCACTGCGCATTCTGTCACTGCTCAGATCACCAGCTTGCCCTGCAATCATGTCCCTGGATTGTTGAGGTGGCACTGTCATCTCTAATGACTCTCCTCACTGAGATACTCTGAGCTGTCACTCTGCTGACACAGTCTCAGCCTATCGCAGCATTGTTGGCTATACCCTGCATTGTCCATCAGCTTATGTAATTGTACAGCCTGCTCTAGAGTACTGGTGTATATAAGAGTAGCACTCCTTGCTCCTGTCTGTTATCTCAACCTCTTGGTCAATACGAACAGATAAGCCCCTGCTCGTATAGTAGTATAACTTGCTAATGTATCATGGTCAATATGGACCATTAAACAAACCATTTATTATCACATGACTTGCTCTGCTGCATCTTCTCATTGACCTCCCAGTTTGTGCGTCCTCATGTAGCATTGAACCCTCGCTCTGCGACAGACTGAAATGAGAGAGGTGACTAAAACGAGGGAGGTCACTGAAATAAGAACTCTCAGGAAGATAATGGGTCAGCGCAGATGAAGTCACAAAGGGAGGCAAGGAGTGAGGAAGACTTGTCAAATTAACTGTCCATTTTTGTAGAATTTCTTGATGCTTCTCATGTCTTTGGTCATGCAAATTCTGTAATGTCAGATGCTTTTTATTAGTTTGTCAGTAGTCAGTGTATAGTTTAAAATAAAAGGTGGTGAAAATCAATGCTTTTGGGAATATAGCTATCATACATGAACATCCTGTTAAGTACACATCAACTTGAGCATTCCAACTATTAGTACAAGAGGACATACCTGTGTGAGGTTACATATTACCCAGATCAGAGATTAATTTGGCTGGCCCTCAGTTAAATCATTGTTATTGTTCTCATTTGTGCTATGCCCTAAAGATAAGCAGATACACTGCCAGATAAATGACCTACTGTTGCGCGAAATCTGACTGATTTGCTGTTTTGGAGATCTGGATTCAGTGACAATGAAATTTATCCAAAACGTGCCAGAGCAGATTGTATTCCACTCAGTGGAGAATTTGCCTGATTTTGATCTTGCCCACAAGACTTTGATACCTCAGCTCGGCATGTTGACAGACTCTGGGTGCAATCACCTTAAGGATCTATATACAAGTATCCTACATGATGTACAGAGTCTGCTACAGTATAGAGTAATGTCTCAAACAGATGTATAATAAGATACAGGATGTACTGCTATGCCTCGAAGTCGTCAGAGTCTGCACCAGTCTCACAAGCCAGCTGACTGACTGGTATGGGTATACTGATATCATCGTCAAGTAAGAGTTCAATTTCAAGGCCATCAGAAAAGCTTTTCTTGTTCTCTGTGATAACTGTATCTTGCCATCTAAAACAAGATGTCAGTGAGCAATTGTACATGATGCATTAGCAACACAGCTGTGGTTTACTTCTTCCACTTCGTCCCATTGTAGTTGGTTTTGTTCTTCTTTTGCTGGTGTAGTGATCTCATCTCTATATTCACTGCATCCCAGAAGCCAGTGTTCGCTCCCTTCTGATGTTCCTTGTTCATGAGTGGCATGGCAATCTTGCACTTCAAGGCAACAACTTGACTAGTAAGCAAATGACAGTTTGAGAGCCAATATATGATTACTCACATAGTATACCCAAACGGGCACTGAATATGCGCTTTGTGGACTCGCTGGGGGTTGTTACAATTGGGATATGGCTGTGCAAAGCTATGCTGATTTATTTGATCCTCTCTTTTCTCTTACATGTTTCACCCTTTCCTTTATCATGTTTCATCCCTTGATTCATTATGACTCACACTGACTGGTAGCCTATGCCTCATTGTTCCCTCCTAGTTGTAGGCCTGCATTAGAGTACATAAGGACTACCTCTCTGTATTTTTTCCTTAGCTTCTCCTCTTGTACTCTCGTCTAGTTATCTATCACTACACTTGGAGCCTGAGTCCAAGTCTTCTGTGTTCGTGCTATGCTTGAGGCCTGTGCTCAAGTCTTCAATCTATGTATTCAGACTCTTACAGGGGTCTACTCCATATTTCACCTACTCAACACCTGAGCAGTAAGTTATTCGAGAGGTGTCTTCTTCTCGATTGAATCTGTGATCTACAGTGGAGAAGTTATAGGAGTGTGACTGTAAAAGTTGTATAACACTCACCATCTTCTTAAAGTTGCTTAGTCCTGGGTTGTGCTTCACTTAAACAGCCATTGTGATTGTCATCTTGATGATAGGGTCATGAATTAAGCTTTCAAGATGAAACTTCTCAAAGTGCTTCTTAATGTAGACCTAGTACATGTGCAGCATCAGTATCTTGTACTTTTGCAGATCAAGACAGCGTACTATGATCTTTGTGACATGCTCTTGGCCGAAGTTTTCTACTGGTCTGATAACAAAGTGACAGACTGTAGCATTGAGGTACTTTTGTAAAAATAGTCAGATCAATGATAATATAGCATTGAGAGTGACATACACACCTCTTGAACCTTGGACAATTGGAAGTGTTTATGGCAATAGACCTTGGTAGCTTGTAGAGCCTCTGAAATCTCAGTATACTTCGTGTTGACTTCACGCATGGTTTTCTTTGTAGCAACTATCTCTGCGAGAACAATCAGGAGAAGATATTGAAAAAATATCTACCAAGCAAGTCATTAACATTAACTGCTCTCAGCAAAAAGGTATACGTATATGAGACATTCTGTGAAGGTATTGATAGACTGTTGAGCTTTGAAGGTTGAGTTCTGTGCTTAGGTTGTCAATAAACCCTGCCATTAAGGAGTCTGCTAGCATCGCTTGCAGGCCGAAAGATGTAGTCGTGAAGCCAAAAACAAGCCATGGTGCTGAATAGCTGCTCTCTGATGAGCCAAGTGACAAGAAGCTGGAGTCGCCAGACAGTGTGCTATGATTGTCACAGATGTGACAGCATAGCCCCATTTTCGCCTATTTTTGGCTATTTTCCTCAATTAATCCAATAAGCAAGCAGCCCTCACGTTGTCTGGAGTTCTAGCCACTCACACTCGGTGCTGGCTGCTCAGCACCAGCATTCTAATGGCGCATTACCCCTAAACATCAGTGCATCCCGCTGTGCACTCTGACACTGCTCAAATTACTGGTCTGCCTTGCAACTGGTCCCTCAGATGGCCAAGGAGACATTGTCATCCCTGATGACTCCCCTCGCTGAGACATGCTGAGCTGATCAGCCTGATGATACAGCCTCAGCCCGATGCAGCCTCAGAACACTGCCAGCTGATGTAGTGTCATGACACAGCTCCAGTACAGCCTCACTGCACAGTCTGCATCACAGCCTTACTGACTGTGCTAAGTACTGCCCATTAGCGTATGTAACTGTACAGCCTGCCCTGAAGTCTGGTAGTATGTAAGAGTAGCACTCCTCACTTCTGTCCATCATTTTGACCTCTTGGTTAATATAGACAAGTAAGCCCCCCCTTGTATAGTAGTATAGTTTGCTAATATAACTTGGTCAATACAGATAGCTGAGCAAGTTTGTTCATTGCTGCATGATTTGCTCTGCTGCACGTTATCATCGACCTTCCCATCTGCCCTCCCTCGTGCAGTGTTGAGCCCTAGCTCCGTGACATTAGGTCGAGATCTTTTGGGTGCTCTAGGCATTTCTTCCCTACTGCTCCCCCAAATACTATTAAAAAAGTTTATTCTCTCTGTTTAAATCGAGTACATTGTAGTCAAGCAGTCCATTCACTTCATGCACATTGCTAAGGTTTGCATTTTGCAGTGCCAAAAGATGTTCATCAAAATGTGACCTCTCCACCCCTGAATACACCTCTCCTCAAGGACCACATCCCCCAATGCATCTTCAACTGCCTCCAATGTCGTCACGAGGCTGGTAACTCTGTCAAGTGAATGGACTGCAAAGTCAAAGCAGTTATCAAGTATGTTTTCATGCTCTCAGCACCTCCGCCCTTCGTTCCCTCCATCAATTGGATTGCCATCTGCGAGGCTTGCGAAGCTAAACATCTGCGAGCAACATCAACGCGAAGCACAAGAAGCTCAAGCCATCATCGCTGCCTCCTCCTCGAAGCTCAGTCTGATAGAGTGTCTCAGTGCTGCCCTGACATACAAGCCCATTGTCTGCATGCCCATCGGCATCGACATCCCCAAATACTCCCCCATTGACTTCGTCGACATCTTAACACCTAAGCTCAACGCCACTATCAAGCATCTCAAGGCCGTCAAGGAAGTTAATTTATTCTACCTTATCAACAGCGACCACATGCATAGTATCTGCCAGCTGCTCGAACGACTCCGGCAGATCTGCACTGAGCTTAGCCACCTCACCCCCACCACCATGTTTAAAGAGTAACACCAGTACGAACTCGGACTTGCTCAAATCGGTGACATTCCATTTGTCAGTTTAAGGCATAACTTCTACTTCATCATGGGAGAATTAGACTTTGTGTACCAGGCCAGTTATTCTAAATAAATAAATATATTGTGTGTCACTCTGAAATACAATTGCTCGAACTGCCCACACTTTTTCACATGAAATCTCAAGACTGGTGAAGTTCGCAATAGCCATCGCTTCGACAGAGGTGAAAATTGGAAATTTGTTCCCTGCAGCAAGCAGCCCTGCTCACATCGGAAAAGTGCTCCATCAGCCCTGCAGCTTCTGCTGAATACTCGAGAAACTCAATTTGAGCTCCCTGTTTCGCACAACGACTAAAGTTCACCTGCACTTCCGCTACTATCTCGAATACTCCGATCACAGTCCCCTGGATAGCAGCCACCACTCGTCTCCTGAGACCTTGCTTGACTCTGTTCTTTTCAATCACAAACCAGCTTCCTCACCCCTTGTTCTCTCATGTGCTCTCTCAGAAGCCAATACAACCCGTCTCTTCTGCACCACCTACCGCATCTATGTCAATGAACAGCCAGAGAAGTTCAGCAAGCACGATGTTAATGGTAACCTCGAGTGAGACCCAACCACCAACGTGATCTTGGTAGACAGCCAAAAGTGAATCATCAGCACCCTTTCCTTTATGCAGAATGAAACTGCAAAATGGATGCACCAGTATACTGAGCAGACAGCAGACGGGACCCAGTTATTTGGAGGCTTACGCGCTCAATTGTGGGAGGCATTTAAGAACCGATTTGAACCTGTCGATGAGAAGGCTAAGGCCCTCAACAAGCTACAGACATGTATGCAAGGCAACTATCAGTTCGCTGAGTTCTTTGTGGAGTTTTAATTCCTTGCTGGTTGCACAAAGCTCACCCCTGAAGATCAGGCAGCCTGGCTATGGACGAAGCTCAACAAGAATTACCTCAAGTGCATCTTGTACATGATTGATCACAGCATTGGTAAAGGCCCCAAGATGTACAACAAGCTCAAGAATGCTGGTTTTGCTGTTGATCAATTGAAAAACAAGCTCTTGCAGGATCTCTTGGCTCAACAAGGCAAGACGTTCTCAACTCCAGCTAGCTCATCAGCACACACCTTCCGCGATCTGAATGCCATGGACATCAATGCCTCAAACATCGACGAGCTGTTTAAGGGTCTTACTGATATGGATCTCAGGTGCCTGTTCAATGCTATCATGAAGAATCACTGCAAGGTCCGTGGCTTAAAGTCTCACAAGTTTACTAACCCTGGACATCGTGACTCCGTCTGCAATTATTGTGGCAAAAAGATCACTGGTTCTGTATCTGTTGTGCCTGCCTCAAGGGCAAGCTGAGAACTACTCCGCCACCATTCGTATCTCATCTTTGGATGCCTCATCTCCAGACTCCTCGTCTTCAGCTTCCTTGTCTTCTGGCAGTTTGTGTGATGATCAGAGTGCTGCGATCGCCACCCTCCGTGATCAGCTGGCTCTAATGCAGAAGCAGCTTATGGATTTTGCTTAAGGGGCCACAGTGATGCCACATTGTTGGTCCCTGTTTTGTCAAGCCCAGATTTAACTTCAGTACCCTCGCTAGAACCATAGAACACTTCTGATACCATTCACTTGTATACTATATCAGTGTTAGATCCTTTTTCGAATTATTATCGTGTACTAGTAAAGCTCACCAGGATTAATGAAACTATTCGCATGTCTGCAATGATTGACTCTGGTGCAACTTCGCTATTCATTCACCAGGATTTCTGTAAAAAGTACAAGATCCTCATGGTACCACTCAAGAAGGAGATCACACTATACAACATCGACAGAACTAGAAATGAAGCAGGGTCTATCACACATCGAGTCAGACTCCAGCTAACTGTTGGTTCTTACATATTTAAGGAAAAGTTTCTTGTCATGAATATCAGTCCTGAGGATGTCATTCTCAGACTTCCATGGCTCAAGAAATGGAATCCGAACATCGACTGGAAAACGAGAGATGTCCAGTTTCAGTTCCATGGCAGAGCTGAGGACACCTCAGTTATCGGCATACATCACATTGATGTCAATCACTCTGAACACTGTGAATGGCTTCGAGCAGGCATTGTTGAGGATGTCAAGGATGAAGTCTGAATCCTTGCCAGTTACACTTACTCACAAGTAATCGCTGTTGAAGTCAATCATGAGAAGTACGCTAAAATGTTTGAAGAGCTAGTTCTCAAGAAGTACCACCAATACAAGAAGGTGTTATCTGAAGAAGAATCATATCGTCTCCTCAAGCATCAGCCCTGGGACCATGCAATAGACCTTGTTCCTAATGCCCCAGCGTCAATCAAGTTGGAAGCCTATTCTATGTCCCCAATCGAGACTGAAGAGTTACAGCAGTTCATTGATGATGCACTCGCCAAGGGCTACATTGTCCCCAGTAAGTCTCCGATCACTTTCCTTGTCTTTTTCATCAAGAAAAAGGACGGCAAGTTCCAGTTCATTCAGAATTATCACAAGCTCAATGATATCATGGTGAAGAATTGTTACCTCCTTCTGCTTGCCTCCGACATCATCAGGAAGCTCCAGGGTGCTAAGATCTTTATCAAGTTCGATGTCTGTTGGGGCTACAACAACATTCGAATTAAGGAAGGTGACAAGTGGAAAGCTGCCTTCATCACTAACCACAGTCTCTTCGAACCCAGAGTCATATACTTTGGCCTGTGCAACAGCCCCACCACGTTCCAGGTGCTCATGAACTACATCTTCGCTGACCTCATTGCAGAAGGCAAGGTCGCAGTCTACCTTAACGACATCCTCATCTGGTTGAATGACCTTGCTTCACATTGAAAGATTGTTCACGAAGTCCTGGCTCATCTCACCAAATACGATCTGTATCTTTGGCCCAAGAAGTGCAAGTTTGAGTACTCAGAAATTGAGTATCTTGGGTTTCTTATCAGCAAAGAATAAATCAGCATGAACTCCAACAAGGTTAAGGCTGTAGCCGAATGGCCAACCCCAAAAAACCTCAAAAATGTACAAGGCTTTGTCAGGTTTGCTAATTTCTACTGCCGTTTCATCAAGGACTACTCAAAAATCTGTCATTCACTGCACGATCTGACGAAGAAGGACACTTCATTTAATTGAAGTTCTGCATAGGCTGAGGCCTTCAAGACACTCAAGCGCACTTTTACAACTCAACCAGGGCTCACCATGTAGAGCATTGATCAGCCAACTTGAGTTGAGACCGATACTTCCAGCTACACCACCAATGAAGTGATTGCTAAAATGGTCTCTGGCATCCAATCTAGTATCGCTCGCAGACCATGAGCTCTGCCGAGCGGAACTACGAGGTTTGGGACTGTGAGATACTTGCAATCATCGAAGCTCTCAAAGACTGGTGCTAGTTCCTCGAAGACCTCCCAGAACCTTTTGAGATCTCGACTGATCATCAGAACCTTCAATATTGGAAGACTGCACAGAATCTCATGCAACGACAAGCCCGCTGAGTCCTCTACCTCACTGAGTATGACTACTGCATCATCCATCACCCTAGTAAAACACATCTCCTTGCTGATCCACTCTTCCAGTCTTCCTCGCTGCATGTCTCTGACAAAAAAGACAATCACTTGCAGATAGTGCTGAAGCTGAACTGTTTAAGATAGCTGCTATGCAGTCTTCAAAAAACCCTCCCTCTGAGAAGTGCATTCACGACTGCTCTGAAAAGAAAAAGGAAGTTGCAAACGCTTTGCAGATTTTTTGAATCAAGGGGCCTTGCAAGCTGTGCAATAGCATTCTTGAATGAAAAGAAGACAACAGCCTTCTGTACTATCACAGAAAGGTCTACGTTTTGAACAGTGCCACGCTGCGCAATAACGTCATCAAGTTTTATCATGATGTGCCAACCACTGAACACCCTGGAAAGTACACCACCCTCGAGCTAGTCTCTCAGTACTACTGGTGGCTGCACATCTCTGCTGATGTCAACCACTACATACTTGACTATGACCAATGTTATCATGCGCCAAACCTGTTTGCCACAAGATATGGATGAAATGAGGCTCATTCAGGCATAGCAGGATAAGTATAATGAAGCAGAGCTTAGTATGGAAGAAGGATTCAAGATGTGGAAATGTATAGTAAAGCGTGGGAGTTTAGAGTAAGGGCATGAGAAGATAAAGACCCAAAGGGATGGCACGAGAAGACACAGCCATGTTGGGATTACTGTGGGAAAGACAGGCTATATTTGGGCAGTGTGGGTAGTTAGTCCACCAGTGCAATTAGGCATTGTGGTGGTGTAACACTTTAGGTTGTCTCAAAAGATAACCCTAGGCGCACATGGAGTTATTGCTCAAGAAATCACAGGATAAATGACTGCAAGTTACTCGGGGCGATTCTACTGTACATGGTGGTGCTACGGGTCCTTATATATTTGTAGCTACCTTTTGAAAATAAGAGAGATATTGAAATGCACTGCCTAAGTCTGACAGAGAAAGTACTACAGTGCAGAATGCACAGGTGAGAGGTGACTCCCGCCACGGGATACAAGTCCAGGAAAGGAAACTCTGTTTGCAACATCTTCGAAACTGCCAACTGCGTCTCACCACCACATTCGCCCTCCTGGCTTCATCACCTAACGCAGAAGTGAAGACACAACGAGAATGTCTGCAACCTACTCGTAGTCGAAGTGCTCGTCAAGCTCCTTGTCCACATTCATCGACTTAGACGCGCCAGCACCAACTGCAGTGGAAGCTCCATAACCGATGGAGGTGACGGAGACTTCCCCAAGAACGAGAATGGCACTGCCAGAGCTAGTAGAGCCGCCAACAGTGGTACCGGCAGCACCACCAGAAGAACTCAGACCCATCGCGTCATCCACCGCCGGCGAGACCTTGCACGAGACAGCAGGGGCCTCGCTGAGTGGAGGCGACACGGACACGTCGGGATCGACAGCAGAAATGGCAAAATCACTGAGCCCAATGGAGCTGACGTAAAAACAGGGATGGGGAGTGCCGGCGCGCCCATGAGGCTGACGAGGTGGAAGGTCTCGCTTCCGATCGTGCTCGAAGTAGGTGTCACGGATGTGACGGCGCAGCCCTATTTTTCGCCGATTTTTGGCTATTTTCCTCGATTAATCCAACGGGCGAGCAGCCCTCGCGCCGTCGGGAGCTCTAGCCGCCCACACTCAGCGCCAGCGCCCTGATGGCGCATCACCCCTAGACGCCAGCGCATTCCGCTGCGCGCTCAGACACTGCCCGGATCACCGGTCTGCCCTGCAACCGGTTCCCCGGAATCGCCGAGGAGGCACTGTCATCCCGGATGACTCCCCTCGCCGAGACACGCCAAGCTGATCAGCCTGATGACACAGCCTCGGCCCGACACAGCCCCAGACACTGCCAGCTGACACAGCCTTGTGACATAGCCCCGCACAGCCTCGCCGCGCAGTCCGCGTCGCAGCCTCGCTGGCTATGCAAAGCATTGCCCATCAGCTTAGGTAATCATACAGCCTGCCCTAAAGACTCTGTAGTATATAAGGGTAGCACTCCTCGCTCCTGTCTGTCATCTCGACCTCTTGGTCAATACGGATAGGTAAACCTCAACTTGTATGGTAGAATAGTTCGCTAATGGTATCTTGGTCAATACAGACAGCTGAAGAAGTTGTGCGTCGCTGCGTGACTCGCTCCGCCGCGCCTTGTCGTCGACCTCCCCACTTGCCCTCCCTCGTGAAGCGTTGAGCCCTAGCTCCGCGACAGTAGGGGTCCTAGTTGTTGTAAGTGCGGTTGCTGAGGGCGGACTTCTTACTGAAGCGGACGTTTTTGTAGGTGTTATCGCGCCCTCCGAACCATCCTTCGTTGTCGCGAAAGGTGTCCAGAGGTGGCGACATGCACATTTGGTCCCTCTTCAGCTTCTCAACGGCCTCCTGATACAAGTCGATTTTCACCTGGAAGTGGCAAACCTTCTTCATGAGGTCGTGGTAAACATCGACCAGCGCAGCCGCTTTGGATGCGGTGTCAGCCTTTTGCTCGCCCATAAGCACCTCGAAAGTGGGGATGCACTCACCAGGGAGGTACACCCGGCTGGTGTATGGATTATAGACCAGGAACTTGTAAGTGCATTGGTTGTCTTTGTTGTAGCAGATATTGAGCTTGTCATAGCCTGCAGACCAAGGACAGCCTGCGCCAATGGACTTGTCCTCTCAGAGGTAGTTCCCAAACTCCCAGCAAAGCTTGATGGCCGCCGCAGTGAACTGGATGAGACTCTTTGTCTTGTCGTCAGTGATCATGGCACGGCTGCAGCGTAGGTGCAGAAGTTCTTGTTGGTAATGTATGTGCATGGCATCTGATTTGGTAACGTGCCAGCTACGTCGCCATAGACGCAAGGAAGCAGGGGGTGCAGTAGATGTGACAAAAGATCTGCTAGCTTACTCTCATCAAGCTGATGGTTCGAGGTGTGGACAGGTAGAGGGCGCGAGGCAGATAGAGCAGGTGCTGAGGACTGGTATGCTCTCTCTGCTCTATTTATCTGCATGCTGACCGTCCCTCTGTCCATCAGCATGACACATCTGAGGTCTACCACTGCGTCTTTGTCATCAGCGTCGGCCGCAGCTCGACTAGGTAAGTCTTCGATCCTTGTTATACCCGAGGCATTAACATATTCGGCCACCGCTGCCAGGTGTTTCACAGTGTCATATGACACCCATGTCTCGTCGCCGCTGGCCCAAAGGACCTTGAACGTGGTCTGTCGGCCAGCGCCCCTATGGTCCAGAATTTTCAAAATGGCCCACTCGTTTGCCTGCGTGTTTAATTCGGTAACCTGGCTGGCTAGTCGGCCAGGGAATAATCGATCATGATTCAGAACATGGACATGCAGAAGCGACACATGGAAGACGTCGTGGACACCTTGGCGATGGAGGTCTTCTGGCAAGTCAATCTTGTACGAGCCGTTTTGGTAGTCTTCGAGGATCCGGTAAGGGCCGACGTATTTAGGAATAAGCTTGCATGCTAATCCCTTAGAAAGTGATAGATTCTTCATGGATATATACACCAGATTATCTTTCTCGAACGGTGCAGAGCGTCACTTCTTGTTGGCATCCCGCACTTGCTTGATGCGAGCCGCAAGAATGTTGTCATGAGCCGCCATAACCGCGTACTTCATCTTTTGCGCATAGGCTCTTACCCTAGGGTAATTGTCCTTACTCGCGTGCTCCCAAATTATGTTGCGTGGCATTCGGCCGGTGTTAAGGAAGAAGAGTGCATAACCCGTGCTCTCAGGCCGAGCCGAGTTGATAGCAAATTCAATTGCTGGCAATTTACTGACCCAATCCTTTTGATGAGGGCTGATGCACTGTCGCAGCATCTGTGTGACAGTCTGATTGGCATGTTTGGTGATGCCATCGGATTGAGAGTGATAGGCACTCGACATCCGCAGCTCTATGCCAAGCAGACGGTGAAGGTGGGTCCAGAACATGCTTGTGAACAGTACGTCGCGGTCACTAATAATAGCGTTCGATAGACTATGGCATTGGTAGACCTCAGTGAAGACGAGCTCAGCCATTTCCTTGACACTATAGTCAGTGTGCGAAGGCACCAGGTGCATCATGGCTGTTAAGAGGTCGATAACCATGGCTATTGAGTTGTATTTCCCGTCTCTGTCCATAGAGAGAGGTAAGTGACCCACAAAGTCGATCCCAACAGCCTTCCAGGGCTTGTCAGGCACCGACAATGGATTAAGCAACTCGTAAGGCTTCTGATTGTCAGATTTGCTTTGTTTGCACGTCTCACACGTCTCACAGAATGTTCGAATGTCGGCGGCCATAGTTTTCCACCAGATGTGATCCCGGAGCAGTGCCAATGTCTGCGTTGCCCCCAAATTGTGTGTGTGAGATAATGATCTCACGCACGTTTCTATTGCCCATGCGAATATTTGGGATGCATAGAAGGTCTGTCTCGTGTTCTCTCATGATGAGTAGACTGTCTTCATAGTGGAAATTCATGTAGTGCAAAGGCTGCATAAGGATTTGATTAAATCAGTAGTCCTCGCCGTAGCAGGCTCGGACAAGGTCAGATATGTGATACCCATGTACGTCGTCCTGCAGTGTGCTGAGAAACGGACTCTCCTAGCCATTAGGAGGCTCACACTAATCTGACCCTGTTGCCACCATGTTTATTTCGGTGAGTGTTTTGTTCTGATCTCTCATAGACCCTGATTTGTTATCTCTGAGGCCTGTTCGATAAGTTCAGGCAATATACCCACGTTATTGCCATTCAAGAATGGCTCGGAATGGCTTTCCGTAGCCTTAGGGGGTGTTGCATTTACGACCTCATGAGTTATGTCTGCCAGTGGGACACGTTTCTTCCGTTCTGACTTGTTCTCCTTAGACCCGCCCTCCACTCATTGTGCACGAGGACCATGCACAATGAGTCGCTTTACCTGCTTTGCAAACATGCGCACATTCTCAGGACGAGGGGCAGGTGGGGATGGTTGCGCGGACTACGCTGTGGTGGAAAAGAGACAGCATCAACGAGCTGGGCAGCGGCACCCTCATCCCTAATAATAGCTAGCATAGACACCGAGAATACCGCGATACGAGCAGGTAAGTCCTCATCATTATTGTGCTCGGTATATTGTGATGATGCACGCACAGTTCCCGGTGCATCATTGGCATACAGGCGCAAGAGCGCATCCGGCAGCATATTCAAAGGGCCAGGCAAGTACTCAACAGTGAAGTTGAACTCGCTGATCTTCTGAATCCAATGAGCCTGCCGTGCCGACAAGGTTTTCTGCTTCAAAAGGTGAGTCAGTCCCTTGTGATCTGTAACCCAAGTGAACTGACACCTGAGCAAGATATCACGGTGGCAGTGCATGCTCTCAACCCCCACGAGCATTTCTAACTCATGAACAGAATAGTTGACCTGTGCGCTCGTCAATTTAGCCGAGAAGAAAGCCGCAATTTTAGCAGTAAGTTGGTCATTGCCTTGTGAGACTACGCCTGCAATGCCACTGATGGAGCCATCGTAGTGAGCCAGATATATAGCACACCCTCCTGATAGTCAAGAGGTGCACGCCGGTGTTCACGGTGTTTGTGTACCAGGCATTTGATATCCTCAAACGCACACTAGTGAGTATGATTCCATTCAAAGGCATGATCCGAGCTTGTGAGCTCACTCAGGATGCGCATAGGTATCCGAACGAAGGTGATGTCATCAGCTAAGTACTCGATTGATCCAAGGAAGCCCTGAAGAAACTTCTTGGTGGTCGGTACCTTTCAGTTCAAGATGGAGTCAACTTTGTCCGGATCCATATGGATTCCATCAGCATCCACAATGCGCCCAAGAATTTTCAACTCGGTCTACAGGAACTTCAACTTGTCCCCATTCAGATAAAGCTTCTGCTCTCGTAGGATGTCGATCACATTTCTGACATGCTTGACGTAGTCCTCCAGAATATCCGAGTACACCAAGATATCATCAAGATTAACATCTATGAAGACACCAATATACGAGCTGAAAAGATGATTCATTAACGTCTGGTATGTCACGACTGCATTGCAGTCACCCTGCTGAAGTACCAGGCTAACTATGTTTCCATCAGATGTCGTCATAGTGGTGCGCTCGACATGCTCGGACTTAACACGAATACATTTGTACACATTCTTGCCATCAAGGGAAGACTAATATGGCTTGCGCGCCACACGCCACAAGATGTCATCCATGTCTGGTAACAGAGAGGTGAGTTTGATCGTGTTCGTGATGTATTCCTGCAGATCAAACACACAATGCAGACGAGGCGGAATGTCCCAAATGCCTGTTCCAGGCTTCGTCAACAACAGTATAGAACTGGTGTTACGGACATTCGACATCCGCCAATGGCCTAACTGCAAGTACACATCTCGTTTTTTTGCCCAGAGATCCCAAAGAGCTTCAGGGCAGCACGAGGGACACCACAGAATGATCTTTGCAGAGTCCTTTAATGGATTCTCATGGTTAATCTCTCAAAGGGGAGGTAAGGGTGTTGCACTGGTATCATTGCTCGCAATGCACTGAGCATATTCACGCAGGTGTTCACGAGCCTCCTGCAAGTGCCAATCAAACAAGTCTGTTGCTCGCAATTGTAGTGATCACACCCTGCGGTCTTGAATAGACACTGCCGCCACGCTTCTGATCATGATTGACATCGGATTGAGGTTGACAGTGATCTTGTATTGGTAAAAGAATGGTGTGCCAAGGATTACATCATAGTGCAGTAGGTTCATCACATCAAAGCAGCGGTTTTCCCGTACTGACTGATACTAAAAAAGAGGCTCACAACCAGTGCTGACCTCCGCCCGAGAACTCTGAACAGCCAGGTGTACAGGTAATTGTTTGGTGAGTTCAAACGTCTGAATACCAAGCTGACAAATGAGTTTGGTAGAGATGAAATCTGTGAGCGAGCTGGAGTCAACCAATGCGCACACAGACTGCCCATTTATGTGCGCAATGACCACAATTGGATCTGGTACATGCTGGCCAAGATCCTTGATCACTGCAGCATTACACTGTAGCACCGGGAATGTCACAGCCTCTATCACAGTGGCATTTAATTGCAGACTCAAGGTATTTATGCTAGTCCCAATATTGTTGACACCAGCACCAGCCTGAAATAACCACGCAAGCTCACCATCAAGGTCATCCAGCTCAAACGACTCACAGACCAGCACCTGTGCAATAACCTTGGTGTAAGCATTCGGTAAGTCGTAGAAGACATTTTCAAGAGCGAAAAGCTGAACATCACTCGTGGTTTTGTAGTATGCATCATAAATAGTAACCACTTCATCCCGATCTCCTGCAAAACAGACGAAGCGGACTGAGTTCAGGTTCTTGCCCTTCCACTGTACCCAGAAAGCAGAGTATGGAAA
This sequence comes from Phanerodontia chrysosporium, assembly GCA_001910725.1. Taxonomy (NCBI): domain Eukaryota; kingdom Fungi; phylum Basidiomycota; class Agaricomycetes; order Polyporales; family Phanerochaetaceae; genus Phanerodontia; species Phanerodontia chrysosporium. The sequence goes on from MJGA01000036.1 coordinate 110,228, forward strand.
GTGTTCGTTCAACATCCGCTGTGCTCCAAGGGTGAGTGTGTCATCCATCGGCTCTCTGCGAATGCACCGCATACAGTGGAAATGATGATTGTGCCTTGCAACCTGAAGTTTGTACCACCGAGGTACGTTGAAGTCAGGATCACAGAGCCAATCGGTGCTGATGAGAGCATCCTCCATGGGATGCTTCCCCATGATGCAGATATGACCACCCTCGACACTGTAGACCACATAGTCCCAGTCATCCAGCTCTTCGGTACCTGGACAGCAGCAGAATGGCCCATGGCACTGCAGAAGCTCGGCTATGCATATGACGTAGAAGTTCCCGATGCGCACACGCAATCGGCTCTGTCGCACTGTCACAGGTAGTTCTCAGATGGGTATAATATCATTCTCACCACTGCTATTGACATCCATGCTGAAACCTTCGTCGTCTCGATCTCATGGCATGAAAGTCATCAACGAGGGCCTCAACCTCATTCTCAGATCGTTCCGTGCAGTAGTTTCATGGCATCGGTGAGCTGCTACTATCACGATCCGATTTACACCTGTTGTCCAAGTCTGCACTAACTATCATATTGATTACCAGGCCAACCATTGGCATGCTGTCCACCAGAACGTGCAAGTCTTCCATTTTGGCAGGGTCCAACTGCATAGTATGTACTGCCACACCAGGCAGTTTGCCTTTGCATGTAGACTTGACCAACTGATTCTGCGGGCAGTTATGAGACATGTGCCCAGTTTTTCAGCACACAAAACATTTATTGACTGCTTTGAGCTCAGCCTTCTCTTGCTCCGAGAGCTGCCTCGAGCCCTATCCTCAATCATGTTGACCAGACAGCTGGACAGCATTCCCAGGCCGAGGCACGGCGCTCCAATGGTCACTGTTACCAGATCAACCACCTGCACCATGTGGATCACGATCCTGATGAGTACCACTATGACTTTCATTGCCACGTCAGTTGGTACTGAAGTGTCCTTCTGTGCGTTATGATAACTGCTGCCACCGTTGCTATTGGCAGAGCCACAGCTCCCCAGTGAAGTCTGTTGGGCAGTAATCTCATACCGGACGGCAGTCTCGATGACTTCCTTCCATGAGAAACTTGTCGGTGAGTAATTGAACTCCCAGAGCTTGGCCTGAATATAATTACTAAGGCCTTTCCAGAGCTTGATCACTCTGTCTTGGTCCGACACGATACCCACCATTAAGAGCAAGGTCTCAATGCAGTGTACATATTCCAAGACTGTGCTAGACCCCTGTTTAGCCTCTTCAAGCTTCTCCTGCTGCTTAAGCTGGAAGTTAACCAGGAAGCAATGGTTGAAAAGTGCCATGAAGAAGTCATGGAACACCCATTCGGATGGGTTCATGGACACCTGGGTGGTGTAGAACTTATAGACCTTTTCGGTAAGGAAGTAGGACGCTGTACAAGTATATTTGCTCTGCGGCAGTTGGTAGTCAAATATGTAATCCTGTACTTCCCACATGAATTTATAAAATACATGAATGTCTAGTTTTCCATTGTACTTCTCGGACTCATGCGGGTTATGCACTGGCACCTCAGGCTTTAGGTGCATTTTCTTCTTCTTTGCGCATCATGCTGTCTTTGTGATGGAGCCGCTGTCTGATTGCTCATCGTCCGAAGAGCTGGAATCAGACGAACTAGAATCAGGGTCACCATCGATAGCCCCATGCACAAATCTAAGGTCATTGCGAGAGGTAGCAAAGACTTCTCCGAGATAGCTCTTGAGCTCAACTTGAGCTGCGGACTTCATGGTATTAATACCTCCCTCGGCTTGGTCTGATGGAGTCTTTTGCCGTGAATCTGTTGGCAAGTCTTTGTTGGCTTCAAGACCGAACTGACTTAACAACAGCAGGTCTGTGATCACGACGCTCACCACGAAGACTTTGATTTAGCCTGGTGTGGCAAATTTACACCCATATCCTTGCAGTTGTTAGACTCACGGGTGAGGTCAACAACTTCAGCATTGATGCGCTGGGCAGCAACTGCAGACAGTCACCGCTGTAACTGCATTGCTTGGGATCATTGTTCACAAGCTAATGCTTCAATAGACTTCTCTCTGTACCCAAGATGGGGAGTCGGCGCCAGCTCGTGTTTTACTGTTGTTGCCCCAGACGAGACATCATGTGCAGGGCACGGCTCACAAGCTTTTATAGCTGCATAGTACTTGAGGATGTCACATTGAGCCTTCAGGCTCATATCATCAGGAAATATGGGTATGTCTTTCTTTAATTTAGCATACATCTCGAGCACCTAGTGCTGCGCGTCAGGATCCAGCTCGCTATCGTCTATGCCTACCATGCCCCAATTGCACAGATCAACCGTCTTACCCTGCGATATGGACGAGCCTTCACCCCGTGATGGTGATCACTCTTGTTGCGCCAGCAAAGGACACTGTGCGTGAGGCACAGCTTCTCGCCTACGCAGTTCATCGTGGGTCTGCAGCTGCCCGTTGTCCGGAATCGACAGTGGCTTCTTGGGTGAACCTAGGTCTCTCTTGTCTGGTGCTGCAGAGTCCATCGTGGGTGGAGCACCAGAAGCTCTGGTTGAGACTACTCGTGCTGAGATAGTCTCAGCATGGTTGACCTTTCCACGCTCACCTGCATTCTTTCCAATGTAACTACATCCTCCAGCCACCGTCTCTGAATCAGATTCGTCATCATCCGTGACTTCCTTGACTGTGGCATGATGAGGATCTGACACTGCCACTGAGGTGACCTTCCGCGTCGATGGGAAGCAAGGGACTGAGATGTTCTTGACCTTGCTGGAGTCAATAGCCTTCCCTTTGGCTATACGCGGCCCAGGTGGGGATGGTGACTCTTTCCGTGCATTCTCAAACCTGTGATTGCTGTGACCTCTATTCGCCAAGCCCCCAGATATCTCTGAAAGGGGAGTAGAGGCGTTGGATGGCGGTGTCACAGAAATGGGGGTGGTGAAGGCGCTGGAGATGATGAATGCTTCCTTGCGCCAACGCAGATTGTACGTGTTCGCTTTCGTGCACGAATAAACATGTCTAGAACTCAAAAAGTCTCGAAGTTAGTACACAAAAGATAAAAATGGGAACTTCTCGTCAGGAGACTTCGGGGTTCGTGATTTTTCCATTGTTTTTATCTTGACTGTGGTGATGGTGCGGTGTTAATCAGACGGCGAGCTACTGGACAGTCAGTTTTGTTGTCCTTTTCTGTTAGGTAGTAGAGACCAGGGAGGAAGAGATAAATAAGTAGAGGAGGGAGTCTATGGTCAAGAGTAAAGAGTTGAGACTGTGAAAAATATGTAACGCTTTAGATTGTCTCGAAAGATAACCCTAGGTGCACATGGAGTTATTACTCAAGAAATTACAGGATAAATGACTGCAAGTTACTCGGGGTGATTCTACTGTACATGGTGGTGCTACGGATCCTTATATACCTGTAGCTACCTTTTGAAAATAAGAGAGGTATTGAAATGCACTGCCTGAGTCTGACAGAGACAATACTACGGTGCAGAATGCACAGACAAGAGGTGACTCCCGCCGCAGGGTACAAGTCCAGGAAAGGAAACTCTGTTTGCAATGTCTTTGGAACTGCCAACTGCGTCTCACCGCCACAGGTGGTAGTTTATTGCTTACTCAGTCTTTAGTCTATGGTCCTCCATCTACAGTAAGATTAGTTAGTCCACTAGTGCACTCAGGCATTGTGGTGGTAGTCTATTGCTCACTCTAGTCACGCTATGGTATTATGGTCTACGTTAGCTCTTTAGTCCAGCAAGGTGCCTGGTAGTGAGCTATTTGGTTTTGAAGGTCTAATTATTTGTCTACAGTCTACAGTTTACGTATAAGTAATAGCAAGCAGGCTATACTTACTTGGTTGTTACTCGGTTTATAGTCATAAGTAAAGACAAGCAAGTAAGGCTTACTTTATTTACTCTTTAGTTATCAAGATCTTACTTACAAGTGTTACTTGTACTTAAGTCTTATTACCTTACCCCTCCTAGGAGACTACCTCTTCTATCTCTACACACTATTCTACCCTCTATATACCTACTATTCCAGCAATACCTTTCCCCTCCACACGAACGTCCGAGACAGTAGTCGACTAACAGTCTAGTCTACCTTACTCAGTTACCTTTGGTAATATACTTTGCCTGAGATATAAAGCATGACAACACCAGAGTTTAAGGGAAGTTGCAAACTTTCAAAGAGTTACCTCAGGCATTTGGAGTTGTGAACACTATCAGTTGCTAAGAACTTTCTTTATTACATGCTTTCATTATTTTGCAAACCTTTACCCTCTTCATTTCTGAGACATTCCCAAATTGGCAATATAATATGTTTTGTATATCTTCGCCTATGTTTATGAACTTCAAACTCAGTGATATATAAGCTCTCATACTAACATTTGTAGCTTCAGTTCAAATATTGACTTAGGTTCCCCTTGTACCTTTGCTTCTCTGATTTGTTCTCCAATCTGCACCTTGGCAGTATATTTGAACTCACACTCAGCACTGTATGAGTGTCTTTTAGTATATGTTCTGATATATCCACATCCATTAGTAATAATCCTTCTTATATCAATACACAATCCCTGCTGATGAAGACTGGTTCAAAGAACAAGGTCCAAATGAGGAATTAGAGGCTGCTGAACAACAGCCAAAAAACTGGAACTCTGAATAACCCTCAGTTCTGGAGTACTGCATGCTGCGTAACTTCTGAACAATCCCTTCCAAAATCACAGCAGAAGTAAAGAGGACTCTCAGTTGCATTCTGACTCCGGATATTCAAAGTTACAGAATGACGAAGCTTCGCAGTTAGCCAATGTCTGACTAGTGGACATTCTGGAATAATTAACTTATAAGATATCCTCTTCTTCTCTGCTTTACTCTGAGAGGATCCAGAAGTCCAATTTGTTCAATGACTCTGACTTGCACAAGCTTAACATCTTTCACCTTCAGTGTGAACTGGTCTTCTGGATTAATACCCAGAGTTTCACTCAAGGTCAGAACAAGGTCAGTTTCACTTTCTTGTACCTCAAGGGTATAGTATTGGACTAGTTTGAACCAGCCATTATGAGAGACAAAGATTTAGTATGGACTGCTTAGCCTGGCTAAAAGACAAGATTTCTGAATTTCCATTTAGCAAGCTTAAAATGCTAACCAAAATGCAGAGATTGATCTAGCTCTACAACTGGCAATATTAGGAGTACTAGGAAGAGATCCACCATAAGAAAGGATTTCAGCCCAAAGTTAGCTCTTTGCAAAACTTCAGCTCCCAGAGTAATAACTCCAGAGACTTTTAAGCAATTGTCAAGATACGTGCCAGGGGTCGGGTCAGAGAACGGACATGGAGATCAGAGAAGCAGAAGTTAAAGGTTGAATGGCAATTGGCTTTAGCCTCAAAGAACTGCACCCTTGGCAGTCTGCATTGTCTGAATTCCGAAGTCAGAATTACAGTGAAGTGGCAGAGTTTGGATTGACTCAAAGATTGTAAGAAGTGATTAAGCAGAGTGTCGCGAAGGTACAGGGAAACCTAAATCAATATTCAAACTGAAGTTACAAGTGCTAGTGCAGGAGCTTATATACAATTGAGTTTGGAGTTCGCAGAGATGAACAAAGATATACAAAAACATATCATACTACCAACCTGGGAATGTCTCAGGAATGAAGAAGTAAAGATTTGCAAGATAATAAGAGCATGTGTGAATAAAGTCCATAGTAGCCACCAGAGTTCACAACTCCGTATATTCGGAATAACTCCTTGAAAATCTGCAATTTCCCTCGAACTCCAGCATTCTCCTTGAGCAGAGATAACTTGGAGTTCTGATGTCATGGCAACAATGCATTGAGCAGCAGCAATGACAATCAAGCCGCTAAGTCCAATGGTAGCAATAACCAGGCAAAGAATTCAAACTCTGGTAGTAAGAATAATACTTTAAATCTGAGGGCAAACTCCATTGGTAATAACAGCAGTGGCAACAACTCCACTGCTGACTAGGCAAAAAGCAATGAGTTTAGACAAGAATAGTAAGCTAATGTCAGAGAAGCATAAGTGCCATTTGAAAACAATTTGTGTATACAGTGTTTCACCACTCCTTGAGACAACTAAGGAAAACTGCATAACATGGCTCTATCAATGGTTGTTGGCTCAAATAAAATTGACAGCCTGACTACCGTGTATGTAGTGTATACCCATGAATATTCTCAGAATGTCAATTGCATCATGTGCAGCTGGGGATGCAATTTATGCCTGGGTGCAAAATGTCACACTCACCAGTCCTTGAGACAAAGTGTGACATGTAGTGTGACAATGTTATATTCTGTTTAGCCTCAGTATATTTGGGTGTAGCCCAGTATAACATCTTCAGATCACATGCAAAAGCCCCTTCGAGCTGCACTGCGCTATAGCAGACAGCTGATAATAGTGTGTCTGTCTTGCACTAGTTCTTGAGACATGCGCACTGCACGGGCGATTAGGCGCCCATTGAGCGCCAATGTGTGACAGACACATCCTTGACCTCCAAATGCACCACATACAGGTCTGGAGGCTTCACAACAGGTTGAAATCTTTGAGAGGAAGTAGGTGCTACAAAATCCAGCAGCCTAGAATATTTCTGGCAATTGTAGGCTTCAAAACAGTCCACAACCCTGGCATATCATAGATCCAGTTCCATTTTCACCAGTCCACAATTTCTTGCAATTGTACGGTATTAGTAAAAATCCTGGAACTTTGTCTCAATATACAACCACTATGGAGCATGCAGAAAGTAAATTTACAGCATGTTCAGACCTCAAGCACTCAGTAGAAATGTTTGTCTCAAGGAGTGGTGTGTCTCAAGAAGTGGTGAAACACTGTATTTTGTATAAAGCCTAGCCATAGAGCCTGGAATTGTACCAGCCCTGCCTCTACAGCCTCTTAGACGAAGGCCTGCTCTGCTATGACCATGAGCTCTGCTACTTTGCAGAGCTTCAAGTCAAAGGTCTGAGCAATTCTTATGACTTTGCACAGGTCAAAAGTTATGTTGAATTTATCTGTGCATCTGAGGAGCTCTGTCTTAATGTATCGGCTCTTTCTCCATTGCATTTCTTCTATATTTCACTAACTGCACCCCCTGATCTTTCTCTTCTTGTGCTAGATAGTGGCTCCTCATATTGTTTCATTGACTTTGATTACATGAAAAAGTACTAACTCTGGCTTAAGTCTATTTTTCCACTTCTGCTCCACCTTTCAATAAATCTCTTATAGAGACCATCTTCTTCTCTGTGAATGCTTCAGTTACTTTTTTGATTGGGAAGATTCTGGATTTGTCTTTCTATATCACTAAGCTTGACTCTCTGTCAACTGCAGTTCTAGGTTTCAACTGGCTATTTCTCCTCAATCTGTTAATTGACTGGGCAGTCCGTACGATCACCTTTCCACCTGCAGTCTCTTCTAAACTCCAGTCTCTGGTTGATGCAGTCACATCATTGGTAGAATACCCACTTCTGATGTATTTTCCAATTCCACTACTCCTGGACTCTCTGAACTCCATTTTGCTCCTCTTGTATCCCTCATTGGAGCAGTTGCATTTGCGCGAGCCTCACAATTGCCTGGCTTGAAGTTTTTCACTTTTGTCTGCATATCATCTTCAATTCCACTACTCTTACGTTGATATCTTCACCTGATCTATTTAATATTCCTTCAAAGTACCATGATTTCACTGACATTTTCAGCAAAGAACATCCCTACACTTTACCTCTACATTAACCTTACAATCTCAAAATTGAGTTGGAAGATGACAAGCCTCTAACATTGGAGTATCTCTATTTTCTGTCTCTGACTGAACTCTAAGCTCTCTATGCGTTTATCGACAAGAATCTCTCCACAGAATGTATCTGCCAGTATGCATCTATATACAAAGCTTCAATTCTCTTCATTAGGAAGAAGAACAAAAGTCTTTGTTTGTGTATGAATTTTTGAGCTCTGAATTATATCACCAAGAAGGATCACTATTTCCTTCCCCTCATCTTCAATCTCTTGAACACTTCAAGGAAAGTCTGCATCTACAGTAAAATAGACCTTCATTATATATATCATTTAGTTCACATTACAGAGGGCGACAAGGGGAAAACTATGTTCTCACACCTACTATGACTCTTTTGAATAGTTGTGTCAAGGTGCAGGGCTGAGATGGGGCTGGAGACGGAGAATAGATCGGAGAAGGCGGAGATCAGAGGTTGGATAGCAATTGGCTTCAGCTTTAAAGGGCTGTACCCTCAGTGGTCTGCGTTGTCTGGATTTCGGAGTTGGAGATGTGGAGAAGTGGCAGGATTCGGGTCCACACAGAGATTGCAGAAAAGGATTAAGCAGAATCGAGAGGGTACAGGGGGATCCTACATTAATATTCGAACTGAAAATACAAGTGCTAGCACAGGGCTCATATACCACTGAGTTCAGAGTTTGTGGAGATGGTCAGAGATATACAAAATATATCATACTTCCAATCTGGGATTTGTCTCAGAAACAAAGGGATAAAGGTTTGCGAGATGATGAAGGCATGTGGTGAAGAAAGTCCACAGCAACCACCGGAGTTCACAACTCCGAGTGTCCGTGTTACTCCGTAACTTCCCTTGAACTCCGGTGTTCTCTATGAGCAGAGTTGGCTCGGAGATTCAGCGCCATGACAAGTTGATTATTCCTAAAGGTCTTACTAATGCCCCTGCCACTTTTCAAAGATCCATGAATGATATATTCTGTGATATGCTCAATAAGTGCATTATCATCTATCTGAATAATATCCTTGTCTACTCTGCAGAAGATCAAGGATATTTAGTCCTTTTTACAGTTTGCAAATTTCTATCATTATTCTTTCTATTCTGATCCTATTGTTCTGCTAACCTACCTCACTTGGAAGAATACCCTGTGGAAGTGAACTTTGCAGTGTTAGGAGATATTTGAAACATTTAAAAAACATTCACATCTACTATGACACTGGTACAGTAGAAGTCCAGAGATCTGCTTATCATGAAGACCAATGCATCCAACTATACACTAGTGGCCATTCTATTCATTATCACAGATGATGGCATTCATTTACTTGCATTCCACTTCTGAATGTTCTCTGCTCCAGAGTTAAATTATGATATACCACAAGAATCTGAAGTACTTACTTTTTCACAATAAAACTTCTGATCCAGAGACAAGCTCAGTGGTCAGAGTTTTTGAACTCCTTTAACATGGTCATCCACTTTCATTTTGGTTGTCTGAGTACTAAGCCCGATGTGCTCACTCAATGATGGAATGTCTACCTTAAAGAGAAAGGTAACAGCTACATCAATATGAATCTGCACAACTACAAGCTGATCTCCATCTCTGAGCATCTTGCTGTATTACTCTGAGTGACTATTCTTGTAGCTCTGGTTCTCTGAGCCATAGTCACTATGAATGGGGAAACACTGCACGATAATATTCATAAGGTTTTGGCTTTGGATTCCCTTGCTTTTTATATTCTTTCCCAATCTTTACTTTTTCTGTGCTGGTTTGCTAATAATATAGGTGTACTATTATTTGATAATCACTTTTACATCTCTGACATCTCCAAACTCTAGCTCCGAGTTCTTTGTCACAAGCACGACCACCTCCTCACAGGTCATTATGGCTTGAACAAGCCTTTTGAGCTCCTCTGACATAGCCAATAGCATAGTAGGTATTAGATAGCTAGAACCCTGAACACCAGTCCCTGGGGACCTAGTGCACATGTATATAAACCCTGAGGGCTGGGGGTGCCTCCTCAGCTTTAATCTCATTGCATCTCACCTCTCCAGTCTTTATACCTCGTCTTCAAGCTTGGCTACACTCTTTGTAGTCCAAGTAAACCTTTGCCAGTGAGTATTGCTGGTTGGTTTGGTGTATAGGCACTAGGGCAGTGCATTTTTGTGATACTCAGTCTGTCGGACAACATCAAGATTGCGATGTTCCGCAAGGGACTAAAGGTGGAGGTTAAGGACCTCCTCCTCAATAAGACTCTTCCTGTTACTTTCAATGTGTATGCACATTTGTATATGGAGATCGATGACCAGCTGCACGAGTGTAAGCTTGAGCACAAGGCTGAGTCGAAGACCTCGTCTTCAGGTTGTCAGGATCTTCCTTCGTGCCCTCGTGCTGGAGGCTTTCCTGTCACTGCTGTTTCTGCCGCCGCTCCTGCATTGACGTCGCAGGTTGTGCCTATGGAAATCGACAGTGTTAAGCATGGAGCTCTTAATGCAGCTGAGAAAGAGTGACGCTACAAGGAAGAACTCTGCTTTTACTGCGGACAGGGCAAGCACATAGTAGAGGACTGCCCTAACATGGCTCCCACTGTGAAGGCTGCCTACAAGGCCAAGCAGAAGGCTGCTCCTTCGGGAAAAGCCTAACCGGTAGCCCTTTCCAGGTCCCTGGGCTTTCAGTTAATGACGGGACCCATTCTTCACCTTTTGCCGTGAAGCCCATACATGTCAGTTCTACAGATGGGTGTTATATATGCACCTTTTCTTCTGTTCCTTCATCCTCCTACATTTTCGCTGCCAATACCCTTCTTAATTGGCCTGATCACTTCTTTATTAATATTATATTGCACTTCCCTAACCGAAAGCCTGTGTGTACCTTCGCGCTCGTTGATTTCGGTGCCTTGGAGTCGTGTATCTCTAAGGCGTTTGCTCAACGCCACTCACTTCCTCGCCGTCTTAAGGACATGCCCACTCCTATGACTGCTGTCGATGATCGTCTGATCGCTTCAGAACTAGTAACACATGACGTTGTTACTCAACTGACTGTCGACCAGCACTCTGAGATTATCAGTCTCGGATTCATTGCTATATCTTACCCTGTTATTCTAGGTCTCGATTGGTTATAGCGGCACAATTCAGATATCAATTGGAAAACGATCGACCTCTTCCTGCCATGCTGCAACCTAACTCAGTCCTCCCGCGTCACCGTATGGGCAAAGGCTTCAGTCTTTCACACTCTCTTGCCTTGCTCAACTTCATTTCACATGTCAGTTTAGGCTTCAGTCTTAATGGTGACACCCTCGCATCTCACTATGCTACATCACATTTATCTCTACCACACGAGTGCTTGGTCAGCACCTTGTCTCCCTCTTCCTCTATTCTGCTCTTGTCTTCACTTCTCACCCGAGCCGATTTCGGTTGCTTCATGGCACAGGAAAATCCCTTACTCTCGTCCTCAGCTAACAGACATTGCTGTCGTAAATCCGCGTCACTCTCTGAAGTATTCTAAGTCTTCTCCTATTGTGCTAATTTGTTTCAATGTTGTAGATTTTGCATCTTACAAGCTCGCATTAATGTCAGCTCCTATGCTGACATCTAACTTGGATCTTTATCCCAAGCCCTTAACATTGCCAAATGACGTTGAGGCAGACATTCTCGTGTATCTCCCACCCAAGTACCACCCTTGAGCTTCGGTGTTCACACCTGTTGATGTCGATCAACTGTCGCTGCACAGGCTATACAACATCAGCATTGAGTTTGAAGACGGTAAGTCCCCTTCCTTCGGTTCAATGTATTGGTTGTCTTCTGAAGAGTGTACCATTCTGACGGAGTACATCGAGAGGAACCTGAAGAAGGGCTTCATTCGCCATTCTACTTCACCCGCTGCTTTGCCCATTCTTTTTGTGCAGAAGAAGACCGGAGGCTTATACCTCTGCATTGACTACCGTGACTTGAACACCATCACGAAGAAGAACCATTATCCGCTTCCGCTCATGGACAATCTTCTTGATCGCGTGCAAGGGTGTTTACACTTCTTTGTTATCGATCTTAAGAATGCTTTCAACCTTGTACACATCAGGGAAGGAGACAAGTGGAACACGGCCTTTTGCACACCACTGGACCTCCACGAGTACCTCTTTATGCCCTTTGGCCTTACGAATGCATCTGCTACTTTTCAGGCTTTCATCCAGAATACACTCCGAGACTTTCTCAATGTTTTCTGTGTCATCTACTCTGTCCTTCTTAAATGCTTCAAGCAGGCGTTTCGAGATGACATCGAGTGGCACGAAACCTTGGCCCATGACAACCCTGACTTCGCCATCCAGGACGGCATGGTCTTTCACAAGGGATGCCTGGTTGTGCCGACTTTGATGTGTACAGACATCTTGCACTCGCAACATGATGCTCTCATTGCAGGTCACCCTGGTCGCACACACACTCTTGCATTTGTCCAGCGAGACTATTCGTGGTTAGGCATCAAGATATTTGTGTGTCGCTACGTGCAAAGGTGTGATGGTTGCACATGTATCAAGATACCACGCCACAAGCCCTACGGCCTCCTCCAACTGCTCGAGCTGTCTATGCGTCCGTGGAAGTTAATCACGATGGACTTCATTGTGAAGCTTCCCATCTCACATGGCTATGACTCCATCTGGATCATATGCAATCGTATGACTCGCACCATGCACTTTGTACCATGCAAAGAGTCTATAATTGCTGCTGAGTTGGCATGGCTATTCCTGGACCGCATTTTTCACTACTATGGCCTGCCCGAGTCGATTATATCAGATCGTGGCTCACTTTTCGTCTCGCATTTCTGGAAAGAACTCACTGCTTTATTACAGATTGATCACCACACCTTGACTGCATATCATCCACAGACTGATGACCTCACCGAGTGCACCAACCAGACGCTCGAGACCTACCTACACATGTACTGCTCGTATTAGTAGGACGACTGGGTCAACTACCTTCCTGTCATCAAGTTTGTATTCAACAATGTGAATAACACCTCCACAAAGCAGACTCTCTTCTTTGCCAACTTCGCCTATCATCCCACCTTCGAGCCGCAGATCACAGAACACTCAACTGTCCCTGCCACGCACGACCTCGCCTGATGCCTCGAGTACGTCCACGCAGAGCTACACACCAAGCTGCTGCATGTGCAATACGTTCAGTCTGAGCACTACAATCGCTGTGTTCAGAATGCACCTAAGTACAAGTCCGACCAGCTAGTTTGGCTGCTACGTCAGAATATGAACATTACCCGTCCATCCAACAAGCTCAACCATCGTCGCCTTGGTCTATTTTCCATTGCCCACAAGATTTCTCCTGTCATATACCAACTTTGTCTCCCTGTCTACTTTTCTTGTCTTCACCTCATTTTCCATATCTCCCTTCTCGAATCTTACCACGACCCGTCCGAATTCTATCCTCACGCTTCCTCAGACCCTTTCGAACTTCAGTCCGATTCTATTCCTTTGCATTCCACGTTGTAAGAGTCGAGAACGAAGTAGATCCTAGACGAGAGTACAGAATACTAGCTTGGAGAAAAGGAGATGAGAGTTCTAGCCTTATATACGTCTAACCTAGCCTATGACTAAGGAAGGGACAGTGACATTAGTAAGGCAGAGGAGGGATGAGTAATAATACAGAGAAAATGAGTAAGCAAAAGAAAAATATTTATCATCGTATTTGTAACATTAGCTCCTTCTCGACGATCGAACCCCGTGAGATCCTTCAAGACTCCTCCTCTTTGATAGCATCAACATCGATGACTTTCGCTCCAGCTAGAGGGGCCCGTTCTTTGCCCTTGCGATGGTGTCGGCGATGTGGAGTGGAGGTAATGTTAGATGGGCTGGCTTCAGGTTGCGCAGACGATCGTCGGCATCGGTTGGGTTGAGAATGGCCTCGATGTTGCACAGTGTGCTTGAGCCTGGCAAGCTGTCCTCGTTCAAGTGTTCTGCCAGCAGGGTGGTCAAAATATGTGTCCCAGACTTCCGCAACGAGGGCCCTAACATTGTCATTGCCTTGGGCAAACTCGTGCAAGAGGGTGTCATGGTTCGCCTTGGTTTCTCGAACAAGTCGCATCTTATTGCTGATGACCATGTCCATTTGCATGACTGTTTATCGGAGTGTTGCATGGATTCCATCGATTTCTTCATTGAGGTCGTTGATGTGCTGGGTGAGGTCGACGTTGAGTTGTGCAAGGCCTGCATATAGCGCGCAGGGGGCCTTCTTTGCTGCCTCAGCTCGTAGCACTTCGGCGGTGTGATCGTGGTGGAAGATATTGGTGATGCATTCGCGGGGGTGAGGACGGCTGGCTCTTTCGTTGAGTTGTTTGTAGAGATCTTCCATGAGGAGCGCGTATGCGTTGGGGCGATAGTCGAGGGTGAAAGGGACGGATTAGTCAGCGACCATGGGTTCGGGGATAGGGATTGGTTCGGGAGAGGGTTCAGGGGTGTTGCCGGGGGTGACGTACTGGTTGCGGATGATCTCGATTCAGTGACTGTCGGCTTCGAGCTTCTTGCTTGTTTGGTGGAGGGGGTCATCGAGGTTGTGCTGCTTAACCTCGTTGAGCTCCTTCTGCCATTCTCGGAGGGCGTAGCTGACGATGTTGACTCTGTCATGTTTGTGAAGGTTGTCGAACAATGTGAGGAGGAAGCCTCGGATGTGGTCCCTGTTTGTAACGGCGCCGACATTATCGGGGATGCGGTGGAGGAGGTGGTGGATAAGGAGGTAGCAGGTGAGTTGATGCATGTTGTTACATAGGTCGAGGGCGTAGATCTCAAAGTTGTTGGCGAAGGTGACGGTGTCATTAGTGACCTGTTCGTTGGTGCTGTTGACAGCAGTGTTGTCGTTGAAGGATGTAGTGGAGGGCATGTCGATTCTAAGTCTGCTGATTGGGGTCGAGGTGTAGCTGCATTGAGTGGTTAAGGCTGCTGTCGTTTAGGCTTCAAAGCTCGTGTTCTCTTATACTCTTCAAGGAGTTCCTTGGCGTTGGCCAGGTGTGACTCGGGTTCCCATGAGTTTTCTGCCATTGGTTGGTCCTTCCACCTTATCAGGTATCTTCTTCCGTTACTCCAGGGTCTGTCTGCCAAGATGGCTTCGACTTCGTACTCCTCGTGTCCGTCGATAAGATCAGGTGGTGGTGCCAAAAAGTTCTTCCCGTGTTGCGCCGTTTCGTGATAGGCTGATAAAAGGGACGCGTGTACCACGGGGTGGATTTTCATTGTCTTCGGGAGTTTCAGCTTATACACGAGGCGAGATAGAACCTTCTCGATCTTGTACGGCCCGTGTCTCTTGGGCGCAAGCTTCATGAATGGGTAGCTGTTCTCGTGGTGGATCATTTCCAACCAGACCTTCTGACCTTCTTTGAATGGTTCAAAGTGTCAGCATATCCGTTCCGCCATCTGGGCTGTTGCGTAATCCATCGCCGCGTTGGCTTCTTCTTGGACACATTGTCGTCTTCGGAATCATTCGAGGGTTGATGGAACCTTGGTCTTTGCAAATTGCATTGGGAATGCTACCAGATGAGATCTGTACATCAGAAAGAATGGTGATTGCTTCGTGGCCGAATGTTCTCGGTTGTTGAATGCAAATTCCATGTTGACGATGTAATCGGACCAATTGTGCAGGTGATTTGAACAGAATATCTGAAGGTATGACTCGATTTCGCAGTTCATTCGTTTGGTTTCACCATTCATCTGAGGATGGTATGCCGTGCTCATCCGTTGGTCGGTTCCTGTCAGCTTCCAGAGTTCCTCCATGAATCGTGAGTTGAACTGCGGATCTCTATCTGAAAGAAAGACGTCTGGCATGCCAGACCATCTGAAGACATTGTCATGATAGTATGTGGCTGTCATTGTGGCGTCGGTCTTCTCTGTGCATGGAATAAGAATTACCCCCTTCGTAGAGTCATGGTCGACCACGACTATAAGAGTGGTAGAACCCTTGGATAGCGGAAGGTGTGTGATGAAGTTGCAGGTAACAAATGCGAACGCTCGGTCGCGTTTCGTTCCTTTGATGGGTTGCAGCGGTGGCCGTGTTGGATGCATGTTAACCTTCATCTGCTGGCACGTGGCACAGCCTTTGATATATGCCGATACGAAAAATTGCAAGCCAGGCCAATAAAAATTGCGAAGTATCAGTTCGGCAGTTTTGAATCACCCAGGGTGTCCTAATACGGGGAAGTTGTGATAGAGGGCGACCACATGCCTTTGAAGTGCCGTATTGGCCGTGACGTAGCACTTATTGTGATAGAACAACAGTCCGCCATTTTCGGTCCAGTCATTACGCTCGATACGGACCGGCATCGCGAAATTCGGGTTGTGAAGGAAGGCGCAGATTTTTGTGGCAAATTCGTCGCCGCCGAGGGTCGAGTGGATGAATCGCCAAAGGTCGAGGTCAATGGAGTGGTCATGAACTGGAGTATCATCATCGTCTTTTGTCAGCATGCTGGTGGCCAAGGACAGTAAGTGGATTCTGCGGCTGTGGAAGAGATCGTCGGGGAGAAGAATGAGATCGACATTATTGTCTGCCGTGTGACTCAGGTGTAATTTTCTGGTCATGGCATCCGCCTGTACAAGTTGCGTACCTGAGCAGTGATGGAGCAAGAAGTTGAACTGTGACAGGAATAGATGCCATCGTGCCTGTCAGCGGTTGAGCCGTCAAGGAGACCTGAAGTATGTCAAATTCTTATGATTGGTGAGGATGCGGACCAGCTGTTTTGCACCCAGGAGATAGTGGCGCCAGGCTTCGAGTGCACGAATGATTGCAAGGAGTTCTCAGTTATATATCTCATAATTGCATTCTGCGGATAATAGGCTTTGGGAGAAATAGGCAACGGAATGTCATTCGCCGTTCGTATCTTGTTGCCGTAATACCGCTGCCATCGTGATGAGCGAAGTGTCGCATTCGAGCATGAAGACTTTCGATGGATCAGGGGTCATGAGCACCAGTGCTGAGGTGAACCGTCGTTTCAGTTCCTGAAAGGCTTCTTCGCATGCTGGAGACCAAATAAAGGGTATGTCTTTCCTGGTGAGCTCGACAAGGGGTTGTACAATGTCAGAGTAGTAATCGATAAACCATCGGTAGAAGTTGCCAAATCCAAGAAACCCTCGGACCTGCTTAACTGCAGTTGGGGTAGGCCATTCGAGAATGCCCTTTACCTTGACCGGGTCCATAAGAATCTGGTTGTGTGAGATGATCATACCAAGGAATTCGACCTGAGCAACGTAAAAGTCACACTTCTCTGGTTTGACGAATAGATCATTTTGCGCTAGTCGTTCGATTACCCGTAGTGTTTTTTGTCTTAGGTCGTCATCGTCATGGCCACAGATGAGGATATCGTCCATGTAGATCTTGAGCCAACCTTTACCAAGCATGTCACTAAAGATGTTGTTCATCATGACTTGGAACATTGCGGGTGAGTTGCAGAGACCGAAGAACATAACGGTTGGTTCGAATAGTCCGTGTTTCATTTTGAACGCCGCCTTCCACTGGTCCCCATCCTTGATTCTAACGTTGTTATAGCTCGAGCAAAGGTCCATCTTGGTGAACTTGTGGAATCCTTTAACCTAATCGAGGAGGTCGGAGATGAGGGGTAAAGGATATGTGTTCCTGACCATTCCTTCATTAAGATACCGATAGTCCTGACAGGGTCGGAGATTGCCATCCTTCTTTCAAACGAAAAAGAAGGGCAATGCCATGGGAGACTTTGATGGTCGGATATAACCTTTGCGGAGGTTTTCGTCGATAAACTTGTTCATCTTTTCCTCCTCCAGTGGCGACAATGGGTAAACCTTGCAATCTTTGGGTAGGAAATCGGGTTTGAGGTCGATAGCATGATCGTAGGGTCGAGATTCAGGGAACCGTTCAGATGCTTGCTTCTCGAAGACGTGTTGATACTTGGCGAGGTATGACGGAATATCTTTGGGTTTCATCTGTGCTCCGTCTTCTTGTGCAAATGCCATAGCTGGGTTGATTTTTGCGTTGATCTGTAGATCCCAGATGGTTTGTGCCATGGTAGAACCAATAGGTATCGTGTAGACCGTGGAATCACCAGGATTGTAGAATGCCACAAAGTTAGCATCCGTGTGTAGTTCTGTGAATTCCGTTGTGCCGATAAAGAACTCCGGGGGTGCATCAGGGTTTTGTGCGACTCTTACTGCTCAGATAGCGACGTTTAGCAGGTGTTGGAATTTGTCCTGCAATTTTATGCCTGTCGAGCCAAAACCCTGCTCCCCCCATTTCGTGTCGTCAAGTTTCTCTACTTCCTGTACCTGCGGGAGACGAATCTGCTCGGTAATGAGTTGAGCCATCCGATCCCCTGCCTGGACGTGGAACAAGTTGTCTGTGTTGTTGACCAGTATGACTTGAAGTTCTCCGGTATAATTCTGATCTACAACCCCTGCTGCGACATCAACTCCTTTGAGAGCTAGGCCGCTTTGTGGTGCGATCCGTGTGTAGATTCCTGTCGGAGGTTTAACCTTGATTCCTGTTGGCACTTTTACTCGAGAGCGAGATGGGATGTCACAGTCAATGGTGGATGACAAGTCGAACCCGGCAGCTTCGCTGCTTCCTTTAGTTGGAAGGTGCCCTCCTACTCGTTCGACGAATATGTGGGTTTGGAGGAGTTCCTCTTCGTCCTGGCCAGCAACTTGGATTGTTTGTTTCTCTTTGTCTGGTAGTTCTTCGATCGTGGGTTGCGGGACTGAAAAGTTCAAGGTTCCTTTTTTCCAATCGATATGAGGGTTGTGTTTTCGCAGCCAATCGATTTCTAGGATAGCTTCCTGTTTACCGAGGTGCATGACGAGGAACTGTTCCTTTACGATCTGAGGTCCGATGGTGACATGGGTTCCGACATAGTTGCAGATGTTCCCAAGTTGATTTGGAGTTCTGTCTACATTGTACATCAGTATTGGCTGTCGAAGTGGTTTCTCCCGAAGTCCGAGTCGTCAAATAACCATTCGGTCGATGAACTTTCCTTGAGCTCCAGAGTCAATGAGGGTGATGACTTTGTTTCCAGCATTGGTACTCAATTCAATAATAACGGGGATCTTCATTGACTAGTTCTTCATATCGGCTACTAGTACAGAAGAAATCGAGTATCGTTGAGGATGAACAGCTGATGTTCTCCTCACTGCTGAAAATCCTCATCTGGGTTGTTGTTGGCCCATTCCTCCATCAGTCCGTCAAGGCGTTTGATGGCTTCGTCTTTAGACAGCATTTGGATAGTACGTTTTGTGGCTTCGAACAGGTCTTGTTGCGGCTGCTGGGGGTGCCAGCCTGGGTGCCGGCTTTGGCTTCAACGACGTTAGTTTGTCGTCCATTTGTCTGTCCGTTTCATCCTCCTCTGTTGGACTGGAATTGGTTTCCTCCTCTGCTTCCTCTTCGTCCTCTTCCTCGGCCTTGTCCTCGACCTCGTCCTCCAGACCGGCATTTGCGTGCGAAGTGTCTGAAGCGTCTGCAGGTGAAGCACTTGATGTTGCTCTTCGTAGTTATGGCATCGACATCCATCGCGTTAGGGTCTTTGGGTGCCGATTTATGACCGGTGTTGTGGCTTGGGTGCATGGCTGCGTCAATGCCTTGGGCGAGATCCTGCCAGAGGCGAAGGGTCTTGGTGGCATAGAGTCATCGTCTTTTTGCAACTACTTGGGGTAGGGCCATGTCGTGAACGTCTTTGTTCAGTGCCGCCTTATAGTTTGTGATGAAGGGACGTATAGCATTGTCGTCAGTAATGTCGATTTTGGCTTCGACAAGGCATGCATTGAACTTAGTGTTGAGGTCACGGACTGATCCCCTTCCTTGCTTTAACTTCTTTAACGCGGTGAATGCATCTGCACGGTGGTCGGTAGGTTGGTATCGGAAAAGGAATTCCTGGGCATATTGGGCCCACGTGGGTCAGCCGGTTCGAAGGTACCATCATTCCTTCATCATTGACCAGGTTCGCGGTGCCTGGTGCTGACCGTCCTCCATGAGCGAATTAGCGAATACGATCTTCTTTGCTTCTGTGTTGAACTTGGAAGGCTTGGCTTCGAAGTAGATTTCGCATTGATGAATGAAGTTTCGTGCTTGTTTCGGGTCACCTTTGAAGGTTTGGGGTCTGGCGATATAGGCGTCATTGCGCATATCGAGTAACTGTCTGATGATGTCGGGAGGCAACTCTCCTTGAGGCAGGGGTCCTGCTGGGTTTCCTCCTCCGAATGGTCCTCCAGGTGGTCCCCCAGGTGGTCCTCCGGGTGGTCCTCCGGATGGGTTTCCTCTATTTCCTCTGGATGGGTCTCCGGATCCCCCAGCTCCTCCCGGGTTCCCCTTGTTGCAGATGGCTGTTAGAATGGCTGTTTCTACTTCTGTTGCGGATAATGTGGTCATGGTGTGGAGCCTCTGTTGAATACTTTCCGCAATGTCACTTGCGCTTAGGTTGTGTATCATGTTGTAGTGTTCTTGCTGTAGGGATGTTTCAGATTCTTCGAGGTAGTCTCCTTCTCCGTATAGCTTAGTATCGTTCGATATATCTGTCTTCCTATCTTGGAGAACTGCCCGATTTGCCCTTCGGCTGGGGCTTCTTTTCCTACGAGAAGTCAATCGTGAGGTGCTGCTCGTGATACTCGCCATGGGCATGGTTGTAATTCGCATGTGTAGATGATAGGTGTTCCTTCTTTGTTCTTTACGCAATATTTGTCTCTTCTTTCGGTTGGGCAGTAGTAGTGTACGAACGTCTTGCACCGCTCGAGGTAGGGATTGGGTATAGGTTTTTGAGACATCTTCGAGGGGTGTCCCTTCGAAGGATAAATGTAGGAAAGCTAATATAATGTAAGAACCGAGAACAAAGTAGATTCTAGACGAGAGTACAGAATACTAGCTTGGAGAAAAGGAGATGAGAGTCCTAGCCTTATATATGTCTAACCTAGCCTATGACTAAGGAAGGAACAGCTACATTAGTAAGGCAGGGGAGGGATCAGTAATAATACAGAGGAAATGAGTAAGCAAAAGAAAATATTTATCATTGTATTTGTAGCACACATTATCTATCAACTATATTCTCTATTATCACAAGATCGGTCACTGCTATGAGTACTTCGTTATCTGGAAGTCATTTCCACCCAAGAAAAACTTCTGGGTGCTGCTCTCCGACATCCCCACTTCCTCAAACGAGCTCATCGAGCATTTCCACTGCCGCCATCCACGTGCGCCCTGTCCTCACCAGCTTGTCTTCGAGCAAACATTCTTCACTCCCATTAATATTGATACTGACATACCTTTTACCTTCTAATCCACAGATCTTGTCCGCCTCGTCCACGCCCTTGTCACCTATCACTTCGCTGCCCGCTCTGATGTTCACTCCTTTACGTCCTGCTGTTCCTCCCACTGCTACCTGCCTGCGCAGACCACGACTCGCTCTTGCCGCATTTTGCGTTCTGCTGTAAGGCTTGACCTGGACATTCCTTCTCGATAGTGTCACTCCACTCGCACTAGAAAGGAGGATGATGTAACGGCTTGATCGTCACCCTTAGTATGAGGCTAGAATCACCACGCTCGTGCGTGCCTGCACTCAGCATAGCGCGCGAGCAGTTCACCTTGGAGGGCTCTGCCCATGGTCATTGTAGCATATACCACGGTCACTTTAATACTCACCACGGTCTCTGTAGCACTCACAAACACACACAGTCTCTCATAGCATGTTATGGACACTCTAGCACACCTTTGGGCCTTGATCCGGACCTTAGTTACTTTCCATTGACTTCCGCACTCGTTCTCACTATGCCTCTCGATTTTGCTTCCATTTTCTTAGTCACCTTCCTAATTGGGTAGCTCTGGTTCCTGACTTCCCTCTCGTTGCTGTCTCACTTATACCCACAACCCACAATTCTGTATTCTCACAAATCCAACCCTCATGTCGGGTCCCCTTGCTCCTCCTTTCTCGCTGTGCCCGTTTTCTTACTCAACATCTATTCTGTTCCTGGAAGGCGCTTAAGCGTGCCCTTCACAATTCTGCTTATTAAGCTATTTAGTTAGTCTGCCTTAATTACTTATTAGTGTACATTGGTCAGCTTGCTTATTTATCTATTAGCACATTAGTCAAATCATTTTAACCTTACTAATGTACTATTCATATGGAATAATATTTGTTTTATCAGCTTGACTATTTGCTTAGCAATTTTTACGTCAGAAATACTCTTGGCCATTACTACGTGATTATTTTAGCTGTTAATATGTTCGATGTAAGAGCTTAACTTGACTACAAAAGTGCCCTCAATTGCACTGGTGATAGTGGGTGAGCAACTGAGTGTATTGGAGTGAAGGGAGAACTACTGACCTAGTGGTAGTGGGTGAACAACTGAAGGGCTCAGACACTAACCCCAGAGTTTATATGCTATTCTACAAGTTGGAGTCTTAACTAAGGACAAAGGAACAAAAGCGAAAAGAGATAAAGAAAGAAGTACAAAGCAATGACCCTCATGGACCACTACACATAGTCAATGCACCTGGCCACTGCACTGGGCCACTGAGTGCCGCTGAGGGCAGAGGAGTGGTTACATCACAAAGGACACAACTAACACAATATTCCATTATTAGTTTCTTAGTAAGCATCTTTATTGTTTACCAATTTGTTCAATATTATGTGTCTGTCACTTTTGGTGCAGAACATCTAGAGACCACTTGAGAAATCAACTGTCCTCAGTTATAATATAGCCATTTCCTTACATGATTGTGTTTGCTGTACCTTTTTTTACATTATGTATTTAGATTGTGTACCTTTTGCTCGATTTCATTGAAATAGTGTGAGAATTTTTCGCTTTTTTTCATTGTATAGATACTACAATGCAATGGCTGGCGCACACAAAACAAGTCAGTCAACAAACAGGAAATCATAAATCACACTGCTATCATGGTGGGAGAATTGCTCCCTCTCTGAAGCATACATGAGGAATATTCATACTCTCTACAAACCAAAAACTAGGGTGAGTGTTGAAGACAGAATATCTTGGAAGGATGTCATACGTGACAATGAAATGATATTCACCGTAAAGCTTTATGGATATTTTGAGCCATTACTCTTGCTTCTTAACAAGCCTTGAGGATAGTTGGGGGTGCGCCACTGCGCTGCATGTTGCCTAGTCTATGCTTATACTTTGAATACACTCCTTGCCACTTCGGTGGCAGTTTCCGGCTTCTCGTGCTCAAGCATCTCCTCTTCGATAGTGGTCAGATTAATTGATTAATTTGGTGATTTGTCTAATATTACTCTTCAATATTTCGGTAGTAGTTTAGTCTATGAAAAGCGAGTGGAAAGAGCAAAACGAATGTACACAGTAAGCAAAAGCAGTCAGCCAAGCACAAGTCCATGCAACTACAACACCTCGATGCCATCCACATCCATGAATTCCATCATCTTCTACACTGCAGATGATGTGTTGAGTTTGAAATATGTACTGGAAGCATAGTCAGCAGATGTAAAATGCGAGACCATGCACTCTTACACTGCATCCAAGTGCGCCTAGTAAAGGACAAACTTTTGAGAGCCTGGCTTGTCATAGCCGAGTTTTTCCTGTGTGCCATGGACCACCTCGTAGACCCCACCATATGTCGAACAAGTGAAAGGATTGCTCCTGTTAGGCAGCATCAGCCATGATTTCAAGGTCACATGTACCTATAAGGACATTAACAGTTGATGCAAGAAGTGGATGGCGAATAAAAACTCACTGCAGTCGCTATCAAACAGAGGAGTGGGACAGGGATCATCTTGTACTTCTGACCTTTGTATCGCTCCACAAAGGATTCAGATATCTCCTTGAGAAATGTTGCCCATGTCTGCCACAGCAAGGTGTACGCCACATTCGCAAGGATTAGGTGGCGAAATGCAGTGCTTTGTCATAGTTACCCTGTATGATTCTCAGCATCAACACATGGACGCAGAAGTAGCACTTGCACTCAGGATGTTGCCAACATAAATGAAACGGTTACCTTTCAGTAAGGCCTTAGCATGTCGACGGCCCTCTGAGGTATGATCCAGATCGAAGTGCACTGAAAGCTTCTGCTGCACCACTTTCTTTACCAAGCCCCAGATGTAATACATATGACCTTCAAGCTATTGCAGTTACCATAAGAAACTTGAAAAGAAATAGAACAACATACCAATGACACTGTTTTCATTGCCCATGAAGTGTCTCTGTCGATCTTGTCAATGAAAACAACCTCATGAAGGTGGAGAGCACCTTCGTGCAGTTTCTCGATGAGGTACGTGGTCTTGTTGCACATCTCTGTAGACTTGGGAAAGATATTGCTGCAGTACAAGTCCAGTTCGAGGAAGTTGAATACAACTTTAACCACACTCTTGAAGCGTGGATGAATGCGCGTGAGGCTGATAGCTCTCCCTTGCCACATATAAGCTCAAAGAGCCCTTGTGCCGACCGAGGTGCTGATATTGAGGTATTGCTCCCCTTGCTTGGTGTTGCCGTAGAGCCGCTCATATGCACGGTGGACTCCTACATCAATATTAGAACCATGAGTTGCATGTCAACCAGAATAGTGCTGCTAATATACTTGTGCTGACAGCGCGCAATGCAGATCATCCTCGGCCCTGTCATTGTCACTTGGCTCACCTGCGTCTGACTTGTTGGCATCGTCATTCATTTGCGCATCCCTCTTGTGGTGATTCTTGACGGCGTATCTGGTGACTCTATGCTTGTACACATTGTTGACTACTCCTTGCCGGGGGTACGGACCTCCAGGATCCGTGATTACTTCAAAACAACCTAACTTGAGTAGAGTGCTGATGTAGGAGTGAGCTACTTACTACGGTGCGCTGTAGCCTTTATAGTGCGTATGAACTCGTGCACCTTGGGCATAGCGTGGCAGACAGCCTTGGAATCTTGGTTGAGGCTTGGTCCAGGTGCATCCTTGGTGCAAGATTTCGTAGGCTTTGAAGGGCTGCAAGATGGTCCATGGGTCTCAGAGCGGAGGTTATCAGTACAAGGATGGCGCAGTTTAACTGTACGCGTAAGTAATTTACTACATGTCACATATGTAATAAGAGGGTTACACGTGCCTTTCTTGCTGGGCAGGAATGACTCCTCGCTTTCACTGTCCATTGTAGAGCTCAAGACCCTGCGATTCACAGCAATTTTGTAGGTGAGTGAGTAAGCCTGCAAAAACTGGGCGGACCAAAGGTATCACTTACCATACTTGGCTAGTATGAAATTCTC
This sequence comes from Phanerodontia chrysosporium, assembly GCA_001910725.1. NCBI lineage: Eukaryota > Fungi > Basidiomycota > Agaricomycetes > Polyporales > Phanerochaetaceae > Phanerodontia > Phanerodontia chrysosporium. The sequence goes on from MJGA01000036.1 coordinate 135,171, forward strand.
AGTAAGGTTACAAAAGTCAAACGAACAATTGGACTCATAGTGACCATTCCCAATGCCCGCCCACTCCGTCTCATCTGAGCCCGAATCGTCAGCCTCCCTCGGAGACTGCTTGTCTCGCCTGTTCATAGAACATGTGTGTGTGAGCATTGTCAAAAGTATAGGGGAATGAGAGTATGGAGTCAGTTGATAATATACATATCTAGTGGGATAAAGATGGTGGTTGGTGGTTAAGTTAATGCAGAATGAGGGAAGTTGAGAATCGAGCTGCCTGTTTACGCAGTCAGCACTTCAGTATATAAGTTCTGTTGTGACCGTGACTACAACACGATATGTGGAGCGTGCAGCAGGTGATGCTGGCAAGAGCGCAGTGTGGGCAAGTCATGCTGTGCACGAAGCATGCCTCATAGTGGTGGTTTCTGCGTGTTTCTCCTTGTCTCGCAATACATATGTTCCGCCAGATCACATCTCGCCTGTGATGTCCTCATACAAGAAGCGCGTCGGCAGTGTAAGCATGGAAAGTGTGTTTGGCTATAACGTGTCAGATTGTTCCACACATTGCGACGCATGTGTCTGCCCCCTGTGAGGGGCTTCAGTCAGGCCAGACACCTCGCCAAGGTGATACCCTGGAGCAGGGTGACCTGCAAGTGGAAGCGGCCTGCAGTGCCATATGTGGGCCCATACAGTAAAAGCAGGAGAGTAATTAGAAAGAAAAAAACAACTCATGCGTGTGAATGAGTACGTGCACATTGCCCCAACCGCAACTCGAGGAGTGGTTGGGGAAGGACACTGTTTGCTATACATAGATACAAAGTCTTGATCAGTACTCACCATTGTGATGCTGCTTTGGCTTCGATCGAGCTGATGCATCAAGTCCTCAATGAAGCTATATGACGGCAACGGCATCCGTGGCACGTAGCTTTTGGGGAACCCAGACAGCATCGTGAAGACGTGAACCTTCGCTACAACCTGTTGCCACAAAGCCTTCTGCGACTCCGAGTATCACGATTCCTTCCTGCTGAACCTCTCGATCACTTTGTCAATCTTGTCCAACAGTGTGTTCAAATAGTGATCCATCGCTTCCATCACCATCTTCTCCTCGCCCAGCGATTGACTTCCATCCGTCATCAGGGCCATGATCACGTCACTCGGCTCGCCGTCCGGTGTACGAGGGAATGCCTCCAGGTACGCCTCATTGATCACTGAAAGCAGGTCCTTGAGGATGTCGTATGACGGCTTCTGGCGAGGGTTCTCCAGGTACCGCAGCCAGCATCTGCACTGCTCCTTCTCGTCCAGGGTGTTACTCTTCTTGACGAGACTCTGCACCCACGTCCTCACCTCCTGCTGCGAGCCGCACTCTGCCACCATCCGCCCCATAGTGTCCATTTGCTCCCATAGCGTATCGACTATTTCTGATGCAATCTGCCCGCACAAATACATTGTCACAGTTCGTTCGCACCAAAAGAAAAGTCCCTAACTCACTGCTTCAGACATTCCAAGCAGATGCGCAAACAACTTCGGGACCTTCCATAGAGGATGCTGAGCCAGCGCACGGCATCCAGGCACCACACGGATCAAAAACGCGACCGCATGCTCGCAAAGTACCAGGTCTGTGATAGGGCCTGATTTAGTGCCAGCCCTGTCATTCGCCTTCTGCTTCAGCCTGTCCATGATGCCCTGCGACTTTGTATTCTTTCCCTTCATTGCGGTCTCCGTCTCCTTCAGCCATGCTGGTTCAGCTGCCGCCACTGCTTCGTTCGCAGCTGCCTTCGCCTCCGAAGGCTCGACCTTCACTGTCGCGAGCTCTTGCTTCAATGTCGTCACGTCCTGCCTCACCTTCGATGCGGCCTTGATCTTTGCCTTCAGTGTCTTCACCTCCTCCTTCGTGATCTGTGCCCTCTCCTTGAGCTGATTGCTTTCCTGGACCGCGTGGGGCACACCCTCCAGCTCGCTTGCCGCTGTAGCCATTGCTGCTGCTGCTGCCGCCTCGCCGTTTTTTGTTCGATGTAGGAGCTTAATTCGACTACATGAGTGCCCTCAATCACACTAGTGGTGGTGGGTGAGCAACTCAGTGTATTGGAGCGAATGGAGAACTACTGACCTGGTGGTAGTGGGTAAGCAACTGAAGGGCTCAGGCACTACCCCCAGGGTTTATATACTATCCTACAAGTCGGAGTCTTAACTAAGGACAAAGGAACGAAAGCGAAAAGAGACAAAGGAAGAAGTACAAAGCAAGTCCTTTGTCAGTGGTCCATAAGGGCCACTGCACCTGGTCAATGCACCTGGCCACTGCACTGGGCCACTGAGTGCCACTAAGAGCAGAGGAGTGGTTGCATCACAAAGGACACAACTAACACTCCCCCTGATGCAGCACGTCTCTGCACAGGGCTCCCCCGCATCGAGCACATCTACTGCAAGCCCATAAGGCGACGGAGTGCAGCAACCTTGGCTACAGACAGAGCCTTGGTGAGGATGTCTGCAACCATCAGGTCAGTCTGGACATACTCTCGGGAGATCTGGCCGTCCTCTATCACATCGCGCAGCCAGTAGAGGCGCAGCTGCATGTGCTTCAATCGCCCAAAATGCTCAGGATTCTTGGCCACTGCAATAGCAGAGTTGTTATACATGTAGAGCGATGATGGGGAATGAGAGAGGTTGTAGCCAAACTCTGTGAGGAGATTGCGCATCCAGGCAATGTCCCGGCCAGCCTGATTGGCAGCCATGTACTCCGCTTCCGTAGTGGACTGGGCCACCACAGTCTGCAGCTTGCTGCTCCAGTCCACAGCACCAGTGCCCATTATGACCACATAAGCACCGGTTGAGCGCAGTGTGTCAGAGTCCCCGGCATAGTCAGCATCCGAGTAGGTCACAAAGAGCTCTTTCGTCGCAGCAGGCCCATAGGTGAGCTGCAAGTCGAGAGAACCCTTGAGATACCGGAAGAGGTGCTTGACTGCCTGCCAATGGGTCTGTCCAGGGTTCGCATTGAAGCGAGCTAGCACAGAGACCGCATAGGCAATGTCAGGACGAGTGCAGGTGGCGAGGTACATGAGGGAGCCGACAGCGCTGATGTAGGGGAGATTCTGGATGGCAGCGCGCTCTTCTCGAGTGGAGGGGCAGTCTGCAGTAGACAGCCGCTTGCCAGGATCCATGGGTGTCTGCACAGAGGAGCAGCACGAGAAACCGTACTTCTCCAGCATGTAGAGGATGTACTGACGCTGCGAGATGGAGATCCGGCGGTTGGGACGGTCTCGAGTGATCTGAATGCCTAGCAGGAAGGAGGTGGGACCCAGGTCGCGCAGCTTGTAGTGGCTGGATAGTTGTTGCACAATGCGATCGGTCTCAGCAGGACTAGTAGAGGCAATGGTAATGTCGTCGATAAAGACAGGCATGATGATCCTGGTGGTGTCCCTGCGGTAAAAATAGAGCGAGGCATCGGATTTGAGCCGGATAAAGCCTAGGTCGCGCAGTGTGGCGTGCAGAGTCTTGTTCCAGACGCGCCCAGCTTGCTTGAGACCGTACAGTGCTTTCCTGAGCCGCAGGACGTCGCCAGGTTGGCCAAAGTGGAAGCCCTCTGGTTCCTGTATGTAGACCTCCTCTTCGAGTACGCCATTGGTGTAGGCATTGGAGATGTCGATGGAGCGCAAGTCCAGGTCCTCGAGTGCGGACAGCGCAAGGACGATCCGGATTGAGGCCATGCGTGCTGTAGGAGCGAAGGTCTCCACATAGTCGAAGCCAGGCCGTTGAGCATTGCCCTTGGCCACAAGGCGGGCCTTGTAGCGTTCCAGCTCGCCGTCAGGGAGGAATTTCTGCGCAAAGACCCAGCGATTAGCGATGGCCTTCTTGCCAGGAGGAAGAGCGCAGGGCTCCCAAGTCTCATTGGCAAGGAGGGCCTCGATCTCAGCGTGGGCTGCCTTCTTCCATTCCTCTGCATCTGGTCGCTTCTTCGCAGCACTCCAGCTATCCGGCCAAGTGTCACCTGCAGCCGCAGCCTTCAGGCAGAGCTCGTCTGTGGAGGCGTCTGACAGTGGAACGTCCTCCTCTTGATGAGGTTCCTTAGCAATGGGCTCTGGCTGAGCTGGCTGAGCAGGCTGTGAAGGCTGACCAGACGAGGTTGGCTTGACCTTCCACCATTCACCAGGAGGCTTAATGGTGCGCCTGGGACGAGACTCTGCCAGTGAAGGCTGAGTGCCAGATGGGCCGGCCTGAGGCTCGGAAGGAGCTGATGACCGTGAGCGACCTCGGCGAGGTGGAGATGATGCCTGGCGCTGTGACGAAGGCCCTGCACGCTGTGGCTGTCTGCCATGGGAGGCGACTGACTTGCCTCGCCTGGGAGCAGGTGGTGTGGCTGGAGGCTCTGGAGAGCGAGCCTGGGGCGAGGGAATGGGCGAAGGTGTGCGAGGTGGTGCTGGTTCTGGTGCCTGTGGCTCTGGTGGTGGTGGAGGCGCAGCAGGCTCGGGTTGCGCATTAGAAGACCCCTCCCCCCCAACGCGAGGCTGTGGCGCATCCTCACCAGTAGTAAACTCGTAGTACTCTGGTTCAGACGGCGTGGTAGCGCTATCGGGAGGGTGGGCGCGGAAAGGAGGGATATTCGACCAGTTCTTCAAGCCAGGGAAGTACCGCTCATCGAAGATGGCGCGCTCTGAGATGGTAACCCGCTTGGTGGCTGGGTTGTAGAACTTCCAGCCCTTGTAGCCAGCAGGGTAGCCAATGAAGATTGACTTCTCTGAGTGTGAACCCAGCGCACCTCGCTTGTCCTTCTGCATATGCACATAAGCGAGGCAGCCCCAAACGCGCAGATGGGATACATCTGGCTTGCGATCATCGAAGGCCTCGTAGGGAGTGATGCCAGGCAGCGCAGAGGTGGGACAGCGGTTGAGGACATGTACCAGGGCGGACAGAGCCTCGCCCCAGAACGAGGGAGGCAGTCCGGCTTCAGCAAGCATGGCGGTGATGCCCTCAGAGAGGACGCGGTTAAACCGCTCCGCCACACCGTTCTGCTGTGGCCTGTTGCGCACAGTGTGTTGCCGCTCGATGCCGTGCTCGTTGCAGAAGTCCTCGAGCTCCTTGCTCATGTATTCGCCGCCCTTGTCGTCCCTGAGAGCACCAATGCGCTGCTGCGTCTGGTTCTCCGCATGGGCCTTGAACTGCTTGAACGCAGCAGTGGCCTCTCCCTTTGTCTTGAGCAGCATGACCGCTCGCAGACGCGTGGAGTCGTCGATGAAGGTTATCCAGTAGCGGTAGCCAGAGTTGGTGCGGCCAGGCAGAGGGCCATGGACATCAGAGTGGATGAGCTGAAGTGGCCGGGAGGCTCTGTTGGACGACGAGGGAAAGGGCGCAGCGTTGAGCTTGCCAGAGAGGCAGGGCTCACAGATGGGGTCCGCTTCTGCCTTGGAGTCGAGCTTCATGCCAGTGACTATGCCGTCCTTCAGCAAGCTCCGGATGCTCTGAATGTGCGCATGCGCGAAGCGACGATGCCAGAGGGTCTCATCCATGGGGAGCGTCGAGATGGAGGTGGCCTGGGCGGACTCTGAGGCTGGAATGACCGTCCCATCGAGGTAGGCAGTGCAACTGGGCCTGATGGACGCAGTGAAGAGGGTCTGGCCGCTGTGCTCAAAGTCGAGGTGCTTGGAATAGATATGGACATTGAAACCGCGCTGAGACGTGAGATACAAGACTGAGAAGAGATTCGAGCTAAGCTCTGGTACATGCAACACTCTACTGAACTCCACAGTGCGCACTGCCTTCCCCTGGACTACTGGAGCAAACACCACCGTTCCTACGCCTTTAGAGTACACTATGGCCTCGTTAGCAAGGCGCACAGTGACCCGGAGAGGCTTGTAGTTGCGGATCCAGTGCTTGTGGGGTGTCATATGAGAAGTGGCCCCAGTGTCTGCAGTCCAGAGGAGGTGAGTGGCGGGTTCAGCGGTGGCAGAGTGTGCAGTGTGACGCACAGAGGCTTGGCCAGCGGACTCAGAGGGAAGTTCCTGAGCCGCAGCAGCAGTGGCGGTGGCCTTGGGCTTGTTCTTGCCGCGCTGTTTCTTCTTCTCCTCGACGTCCTGGCGTGCCTTCTCCTTGTCGCGCTTGTAGCGGAAGCACAGCTCCTGAGAGTGGCCAGGAATGTCGCAGTACGCGCAAGGAGCGTTGCTGGTGGCCTGGGAGGCGTTGGCAGCGAGCACAGAGGCGCTGCCATGCGCGGTAGAGCGAGAACGAAGAGCCTCCTCGTTGACAACGGCGGACTGGAGCGATTCCTCGTCGAACTTGTCCAGGAGCTGGAGGGACGAGGCGAAATTGGCGTAGGAGTCAGGGAGGGCTCGAATCATGCACATGCAGGTGAGTTCCTTGTCTAGCTCGTCCAGATCGAAGCTGTTTGGCCTGAGGTTCTTGACCTTCTGCATGGCGCCTTCAATCCTGGTCATCAGAGACGACAGGGACTCGTTCGCCTCCATCCTGATGGACAGGAACTCCTCCCAGGCGTTGAAGCGCATGCCAGGCGTCTTTTGCAGGTGTACAGACTCGAGGGTGGCCCACATCTTCACAGGGTCTTCAAGGTGGTCTTGGACATGGATCTTCTGCTCCTCGGAGAGAGAGAGGTAGATCTCACCGGCTGCCTTCATTGCCTTCTCATCGAACGCCTCCATCGCTGCTACTTCCTCCGCTGTAGGTGCTTTGGGATTGGCTGCGGTGGGGCGCAGCTCCTTGCCCTTGACAAGGCGGAACCAGCCTTTGGTCATGAGAAGAGCGAGGCAATTCCCACTCCATTGGCGGTAGTTGCCTGCGTGGAGCTTCTCGAAGCGGTAGGAGGTGTCTGAGGACATGGTGAAGGGTGTGGTGTGAGGAGAGAGCGGTAAAAGCGGGGGAAAGTCGAGTGGCAAGGTTGAGTGGCACAGGTGGTCCAAGCTTGAGTGGCCCAGGCTAATCACTTGATCTGGGGCACAGATGGCGGTTGATAACGACGTGGTTGGGCTTCACAGATAGCGGGTGGCGTGTAGAATGCGTGAGCGACGTGCTGGAAGCGAGGATAGCGATTGGGGGATGTGTGGCCCTTGTGAAGGCGATGTTGGGGATGTTGTGGCCCAGTTAGAGCGCGGGGCTCATAACCTGTTGAATGTAGGAGCTAAACTCGACTACAGGAGTGCCCTGAATCACACTGGTGGTAGTGGGTGAGCAACTAAGTGTATTGGAGCGAAGGGAGAACTACTGACCTGGTGGTAGTGAGTGAGCAACTGAAGGGCTCAGGCACTACCCCAGGGTTTATATACTATCCTACAAGTCGGAGTCTTAACTAAGGACAAAGGAACGAAAGCGAAAAGAGACAAAGGAAGAAGTACAAAGCAAGTCCTTTGTCAGTGGCCCATGAGGGCCACTGCACATGATCAATGCACCTGGCCACTGCACTGGGCCACTGAGTGCCACTGAGGGCAGAGGAGTGGTTGCATCACAAAGGACACAACTAACAACTTGCTAGTGATCAAGTCGCAATGGGCGAATTTGCCAGTTTAACTGGTAATAACTCCAATCCTCCAATCAGTCCGGAACCCCAGGCAGAGTGAACACAAGAAGATGACTTGGAGATGGAGGAGCAAGAACAAGAGAATAGGAAGGAGGAGGAGACTGAGGGGAATGAAGGCTTTGATAATACCTCACAGGTGCGCTTTTCTGCAATGTATTTATCTATGTACTCATTCATACCAAAGTACATCTCTCAGCACCCTGCACAGGGCATGCAACTCCGGACCAGACACTTCAGCAGAGCTGGATTGACAGAGGTGCAGCAGCACTCCAGCAAGTAGTTAATGGACTTGTTATCATGGTAATCCTGTTCAAACCTCCTTAGCTTGCAGTAGTAATGTTTAAATCAAGAAACTAAGTTAGGTGGACTCATCTATGGTCAGTTTCTGCCTCAGGTATTTATGGGAGAAATTACAGAGGTGGAGGGGGATTCAAGGATGTATGAGAAGATAATAAGAGGGGGGGGTGACACCTGGGGTAAGATCAAACTACAAATCATTTTGTAGCAGGGCCTTGAACACACAGCCAAAGGAAAAGTCTATAATGCTTGATCACTTTGCTGGAAATACCAAATAATATATAAACACCAACACAGATACTCTACTCGAGATTTAACCAAGTCTAGAGTATCAAACACCAACACTGTACTTGGGATTTAACCAAGCCTAGAGCATAATACCAATCAATAACAACAACAACAACAATAACTACACTCTAAGCTTAGAGTGCAACACCAAACAACAACAGTCCTTTACTTGGAATTTAACTAAGCTTAGAGTGCTGACACTGTAAACAACATTGAATGTAAATACAAAACACGTGAAGGTAATCATAGTACTAAAGAAAGAGCTGGTAATATGGGCATTTGTATTTTCTGGCACATTCAGGGGAGTTGATATATACATTTTCTGAGATGTGAAATTAGTGTGTGACTAAGCTATTTTAGAGTATTCTACGTTGTTCTATCAATTTCCATTGCATTTTGGTGCTTTCCATTGTCTTGGCCCTCAGCAGGGTATCACTTCCAATCTTTTCCAGAACTCTTCTCCACATTCTTTTCGCTTCTTTTATCTTCCAGGGCATGCTTGCAGAACACTGCTTAAGGAGTATTTGTTGTAGTATTTGTCATATAGAATCTGGGCTGTTGGTCTATTTCAGAATGTCCCTGTGCTCTCACGATATTTGTTATAGTATTTGTCATATAGAGCCTGGGCTGTTGGCCTATACCAGAATATCTCTCTCTGTCTTTTCACACTCATCTTTGAGCTGTGAATTAGACCCTACTCATCCATATCTTGTATCAAATAAGTTTGATGCATGATATTGTGAGCATGAAAAGTGTGAATCACCCATGACAGCACTTGCTGCAGCAGTAAACAATGTCATAGCTGCTCTTCTTCCTTTGCCTGTACCATCTGTGTCTATTATAAGTCCTGCTCCACAGGTTATCAAATGCCAACTTGCATTTGAAATAATTCTTCAAAGTAAAACCATTATCGCTGAGCTTGCTCTTGTCTTCTGTATGTAATGGGATTATGCTTGGCTTGCAGATAAGTACTTTAGTTTTTTACCTGCTTTGGATGTTGCATGTTCTATCTGGCTGAGAAATGAGCGGGAAAGGCTTAAAAAAGCTGCTTTGACAGTTTTAACATGCTTGTTACTTTTTTCTCAATCTTATACCAACTGTAACCACTTATTCATAATAGAATAAAATCTATCTAATCAACTACATTGTGATCTCATTATGCTCTTCGAGCCAGGTCCGATAACTATTCCACATTGCTTACACAATTGCATTCCTCTGCTCCTCTGCTTTATTTTACTCTTTAGCTGTTATTCCATAGCATGCTCTGCAAATGTCACAGTTTTTTTTCTCAACCCTTAGGGTTAGGGGAAGCTGGTGACAGAAGTAATTACTGCAGACTGTGACATGTAAAAGCACTGGAGTAACAGCTCTAGACTCTGAACTGGTCATGTGATATGGCAGACACATGATGTATACACATGTGGTATTCTAGGGTTACATAATTAAAGGTCTAGAAGCAAACAAGGGTCCGAAAGCACTGGAATCCGGAATGGAATAAAAAGCCCTGGAGGTCTCTGAACCAGTTTAAACAGTGCTGAAGCATTCTGGAAGATTCTGAGACACCGTAGAAACATTTAGGAATGTGTAGAGAAATATAGAAATGCTATAGGACACTAACCAATAGCATAGTAGGCATTACATAGCTAGGACCCCGAACACCGGTCCCTGGGATCTGGTGCATATGTATATAAACTCTGAGGACTGGGGGTGCCTTCCCAGATTTAATTTCATTGCATCCCATCTCTCTAGCCTCTATACGTTATCTTCAAGCTTGGCTGCACTCTTTTGTAGTCTATGTAAACCTTTGCCAATAAGTATTGCTGGTTGATTCAATGTAGAGATGCTAGGGCAGTACATTTTTGTGATAGTAGACTCAAAATCCTCAGTCACCTCTACCACTCTGTTCATTCTTGTCATGGCACCAAAACTCTGAGTGAGCTCCGCTTCTGAAGAACACCAGAGTTTGAGGGAAGTTGCAGATTTTTAAGAAATCACTCTGAACATTTGGAGCTGCAGACTCCAATAGTTGCTAAGAACTTTCTTCACCACATGCTTTCATTATCTCACAAATCTTTACCTGCTTTGTTTTTGAGGCATTTTCAGATTGGTAGTTTGATATGTTTCATATATCTCTGTTTATCTCCGCAAACTCCAAACTCAGTAGTATATAAGCTCTCGCACTAGTACTTGTAACTTTGGTTCAGATATTGACTTAAGTTTCCTTTGCATGTTTTTAACTCTCTGCTTAATCACTTCTTGCAATCATTGTGTGGGCCTGAACTATTAGTTAAAGTCTTTGCGATGTGACAACTTCTCTGCCCTCAGTGACATTCAATGGCCCAGTGCAGTGGCCAGGTGCATTAACCATGTGCAGTGGCCCATGAGGGCCACTGCTTTGTACTTCTTCCTTTATTTCTTTTCACTTTTGTTCCTTTGTCCTTAGTTAAGACTCTGACTTGTAGGATAGCATATAAACTCTGGGGGTAGTGCTTGAGCCCTTCAGTTGCTCACACACTACCACCAGATTAGTAGTTCTCCCTTCGCTCCAATACACTCAGTTGCTCACCCACTACCACTAGTGTGATTGAGGACACTTTTATAGTCGAGTTAAGCTCCTACATCGAACAACTTGTAGAATAGTATATAAACCCTGGAAGTAGTGCCTGAGCCTCTCAGTTGCTTACTCACTACAATCAGTGTGATTGAGAGCACTTTTGTAATCGAGTTTATCTTCTACATCAAATACAAACCCTATCACTTCTTTTTATTTCTGACTTCGAAATTCACGCAATGCAGTATGTTAAGGGCATAGCTCTCTCAGGTTGATATTCAATGTAGGAGATAAACTTGACTACACAAGTGCTCTCAATCACACTGATTGTAGTGAGTAAGCAACTAAGAGACTCAGGCACTACTCTTAGGGTTTATATACTATTCTACAAGTTGGAGTCTTACCTCAGAAGAAAGAAGTGAAAGCGAAAAGGGACAAAGAAAGAGAGTACAAAGGGACTCCTTTGTCAGTGGCCCATAAGGGCCACTGCACTTGGTCAATGCATTGGGCCACTGAGGACTGCTGAGGACAGAGGAGTAGTTGCATCACAAAAAACACAATCAATATGATCAAAACCCAGGTGGTCAGGATTATTATAGACATAAAGCTTGCTGCTAACAATTTAGCACTTACCATCTATCATTGAGCACTCCAGCTTCCTGTCACAATCTGTGGCACAGAATCAATGGCACTTCTTCTTCAGGTCTTTGTGACAATTGAAAATAGAGTAGTATAGATACTTGAGAGTGACATCATTTACAATTATACATGATATCTTCTTTACAGTTGAGGTAAGTCATGTGTTATTAATTTGAGGTGATGTACTAACCTACCAGATGACCTTCACTATTAAACCAGAAATATCCACATTTCATACAATAGTGGGTCAAGTTTGGTAGACCCTCCATTTGGAGACTGGTATTTCAACACAGTAGCCTGCCATTACATTGTAAACCTTTGCACATTCTAAGGCAGACTCCATAAGGTCATGAATAAGTGGTAGCAAATGGCCTCAAACAATAATGAAGTACTACTTGCTCTGTATTAACTGCATCCACCACTCAATGAGTTTTTAATCAACAAAGTGATAATCACTAACTTGTACAATGCTGAATCCTTTAGTGAAGTAGTAAATATGCACATTGTTCATAACAAAGTAGTTGTAATGATAGGAAATATTACAGTCTGGTAATATGAGTAAGCATTTGCCAGATGCAGCATTAACATAAACGAAAGAATGCACTTTGACAACACAAATGAATAAACTCTGCAGAGGTATTTTTGTTCTAGGTAAAGAGGTTGATTTTTCAACATCTACCCTTTTTCATGAGTAAACGTGAACATGTCTCATATGAACAAATATGAGATGGAGGGAAAAGTGTAGTAATAGCTTCTGAAAATGTTGATCTGTAAGTAACAAATATAGTCAACCATGGAACAGGAACATAATAAACTCATATGCACAGTACAACTTCCTGAAAGCCTCTATTGGATCTGCCTCTCAATTCTCAATTAGCACTCATATGTATCTTTCTACGCCAAATGCTTTAGTATATTTTAACCTGAGCTATATCAATCTTTGCAATCCTGAGCGAGGTCGACAGTCACTCCACTGCAATGAATAGGGGTCACAATGGTGGTATATCAGGAAGGGTGCAAGAATCATGCCTGAAGATAATGATAACCTTCATTTATCCACACTGAAAGATTAAAAAATATATATGGATCAGGGTTATGGAATTTAGCAAGTCAGAATAGCAATAAAATGCACAAAACAGCTCTAAGAGGCTATTTATGTATTGCAGTTATTATTGGACATTGTGATAATATGTACAGATTACTATGCTACTTTCTTTGCCTACCAACATTGATCCACCACCACTTTTGTTTGCTACTTTCAACTGATTTGTTCTTTATCCACTTTAGAGCATTTGCTTTCAGATATACCACTCTTTTGGATCTCAATAATTATCTGTTCTAATCAGATAATAGCCTGATCGGGCAATTAATCCCATTTAGCTTGAGATCGATAGATCATTTCAGCTATTGATTTGACCAAACTACCAGTTTCAGGTGTGCCCTCCATTTCTGACTGTTTCAAAATACTTCTGAACTTTTCCTGAATTGTCCTTGCATTTATTACCCTGATTTTACTAGTGCAGCCATTTTCCTAAGATTTGAAAGCATGAATTGAACACTCCTAATTGGAATTGAGTATATTGCCTTGTTCTCATATCTAGTGCACCTTTGTCCATTATGACATACTATAGAATGCACTGTCTAATCAGTGTAAATAAGCTGGGCTATATGGTCAATAATGGCACAATTGACTGGATAGTTTATAGACTAATCATGTCACAGTTTTTCGTCTTAACCCTTAGGGTTAGGGGCAGCAGGTGACAGAAGCGACTACTCCGAACTGTGACATGCAAAAGTGCTGGAGTGACAGCCATAGGCTCGGGGCTGGTCACGTAATACAGCGGTCACGTGATGCGCACACGTGCGGTATCCCAGGGTCACATGGTCGAACGTCTAAAAGCAGGCAAGGGTCTGGAAGCGCCGAGACACTCCGGAATGGACTAAAAAGTCCTGGAGGTCTTTGGACAGGTCCGGACAGTGCTGGAACGTTCTGGAGGTTTCTGGGACATCGTAGGAACATTTAGGAACGTGTAGGAGAATGCAGGAATGCCTGTAGGGCACTAGCCAATAGCGTAGTAGGTATTAGATAGCTAGAACCCTGAACACCGGTCCCTGGGGACCTGGTGCACATGTATATAAACCCTGAGGGCTGGAAGTGCCTCCCCAGCTTCAATCTCATTGCATCTCACCTCTCTAGTCTCTATACCTCGTCTTCAAGCTTGGCTACACCCTTTGTAGTCCAAGTAAACCTTTGCCAGTGAGTATTGCTGGTTGGTTTGGTGTATAGACGCTAGGGCAGCGCATTTTTGTGATAGAAGATTGAAGCTAGCCAACCTACTCCACCTTTGGTGGCCTAGGTTATTGCTTTGGGTTCTGGGGGCTTGTTTGAACAAGTGCTTTTGCGCTTTGTTCAGTTTTCTGCCGGTCCACAGGTGTAAGTGGGCACTATAGTACCTTTTTAGGTACAGACAGGGGAACGTGGTGCAACCCACCTCAGAGGGCTTTGCCTGCGAATGAGTAACCCCTGTTGTAGTGCTGAACTAAGGGTGTAATACCCTGTTCAACCAGTTTTAGCTGCGTGGCATGGAAACCCGCAGTAATACCCCTTTCTCTTCATTGAGGGTTGGCTGGCAGGAAAGTCTTGCGCTTTGCCTGTGTGGAGAGGTTTTCTGGCTTGTGTACACAGGCTGACTCGCATTTACTAATGTCTAAATCTGCTAGGAACCGTTTTGTCCTCGCTAAGGATGAGAGCTCTGGCAAACCCTTGCTTGAGCGCATCAAAATCTCGAACCTTCACCGCTTCAAAGATGTTGGGAAGCCACACCCTGCGTACAAACCTCGCACTACACCCTACACCCCTGTCCCTGGTCATTGTGAAAGGCTTGCTCGTGAAGCAGACCTGAACAACTTCAAGCACCAGCTTCAGCTTGAAGACTATCGCAACGAAGAGTGCAAGTGCCGCCTATTTGATCGCATCGCGAACGCCCCTCCCCCTCTCCCCCTCATCGAGCATATTGAACCTCCCCCTACTCCCTCTATCGAAGTCAAACCCATTCCTAAAGACCTTTGCTTTCACACCAACACTCAGGTCCATCAGCTGCGCGACTACCGGACGAAAGTTCAATGGCGCCCTTAACCATTTGGGCCCATTCTTTCAGAAGCTAGACGAGCAGCGTTTTCGAGTTGGGTTGACTCAACACGAGCTCTATATCTTGGGCTTGTTCAAGGAGAGGTTTGATAACATTCGCAAACACCTTCAGACCATCGTCGAGACGAAGGAGTACACCACAAGGGAGTAGAAGAAGATTTCGAGGGATTTGAAGAAGGCAGGTGCATATAGCTTCGCTGAGCTTAAGCCACGCTTCGCTGAGCATTGCAGAGAGCTGATTCAGGAGTTGGGTGAAGACTGGCTGTTTTTGGAGAAGAACCTCAATTAGTCTTTATATCTGCGCGTTTTTGAATCAAGATGTCATTCAATTCGAATCCTGTTGACTTTGGTTTGCGTTCTGCTTCGAGTTCAAGTGGCATGGACCCTTGGGGAGTGTTAGAACTCGGCTCTATGGCTGAAGGAGGCCCTACCCCAGTTTTGGCCACTGCGCCGCTTTCGACCTCTTACGAAGAGTACAGCCAGTCATGGATACAAGCCGCTCAGGAAGGACTGACTCCTGGCGACATTAAGGCCCTCATTGACAGCCTGGGTAACTGGGTAAAGGCTGAAATAGTTCAAGTAAGATCGGAAATGGGTTCAGAAGTCCTTCGCTTGAAGGAAGCCCTTTGCAAACGCAAAACTGAGGCCAAAACGCTTCAGGAGCAGATAGACACTCTTGAGCAGATCAGAAAGCACTTGTCTGTGCAGATAGCAGAGGCTCAGAACCAAAACCGTGTTTTACAGAATGCTATGCAGGTGCTGAAGCAGGAGAACGAGAGCTTGAAAGTGTTGGTTCAGCAAGGCACTAGTGGAGGCAATGTTAGGTTGTCTCAGTCTTTGTTCCCTACCATGAAGGAGCCTGACACCTTTAATGGTGATAAGGCTAGCAAGATGGATGACTGGCTCAAGTTGCTGGCACTTTGGTTATGCCACTATGGCGTAATGGACGACGAAAAGAAGATAGAGACGGCAATGACTTACCTGCGAGGTTCAGCAAAGAAGGTCATGCAAGAGTACTTCGACAAGGTGGCAGACTCAAAGCCCCTTGGTACCTGGACCAACTTTGTGAACGAACTCCAGAAAGGATTCCAAGACCGACAAGAAGGACAGGGCAAGGGCAGAGTTTGAGCAGCTTGTCAGCAAGAAAGGAACGAACGAGAAGACTTTCAACGAGTTTGCTGCTCGTTTCCGTTCGCTGGCTCACCAAACTGGCTTCTCCAACAAAGAACTGTTGGCCAAAGCCTATGCCCATACCCCTCGTGCCACTGCCGACATACTGGCAGTCCGTGGTCGTGCTCAGTGGGCTACGACCTGGAACGGTTGGTTGAAGGATGTTCAGGAGATTCTGCAGGATCAACGTCTCTTGACAGGCACTGTACTCTCTGGACAGCCTCAGTCATCGAAAGACCCTGACGCTATGGATGTCGACGCCTTGAAGAAGGGCTCAGCCCAGGGTAAAGGCAAGACAGCCAAAGTTCAGAAGGTTGCCATGTCGTTCGAGGAGGCGAAGAAGAAAGGCTATTGCGCTCAGTGTGGAGGCAAAGGCCACATCGCCAAGGAGTGTCCATCAAAGAAGAACAACTCAGGTTCTTCGACGTCGTCGAGTAAAACCACCAATGCATCGGTGGCCAGTTCGTCAAAGGCTTCATTTTCAAAGGGAAAGGAGAAGGATAAGGACTCTCGCCACACGAAGAACATTGTGCGCGAGGTGTACGCCAGCGACTCGGAGAGATTCCAGGAGGTAGCCTCTGACGAGGAGTCGAGCTCGGATAGCTCAAAAGAAGAAGATACCCCCAAGACCAAGCAAAAGAAGAAGTCGTCTTCGAAGGAGAAGGCGCAGAAGATTAACTGCGTGGTGTTCTCAAACGATGAGGATTTTTTGCAGGGACCGATGTAGAGTCTGTGACATCTGGTCCATTTTTAGATTTCCTTTACCCTCCCGACTCAGTAGAATGTATTAGATCAGTTTTGGAATCGAGAAAAGTCTCTAGTCTACCCTCTAAATCGAGCTTTATTGTTCCAGTAACTTTGAGTCAGGGTAAGGAAATCAGCGTGCAGACTACCGCGCTGGTTGATTCAGGGGCCTATGCTGTATTCATTAGCCATCGCTTCGTCAAGAAGCATAAGCTGAAGACGAACCAGCTGGCCAGGGAGATACGCGTTTATAACGCAGATGGCTCCAGGAACAAGTGTGGCAGTATTGAGGAGTATGCTTGGCTCGACGTAGCCGTAGGGGACCATGTCTCCAGACAAGCATGCCTCATTACAGATCTGGGTGGAAAGGACATGTTCCTCGGCTTTAGTTACTTGAAGAAGCATAATCCTGAAATAGATTGGGATAAGGGCGAATGGAAGTACTCCAGATGCCCAGATTCTTGTCGCTTTACCAGCCACAAGGCTCAAGTAGCGCAAGCAGAACTCGAAGAACCCATGGACGAGGACTTCGAGGAGGATGAAGGTAGTGTTGCCACGGCTTGGCTCGGCTTGGCTGCAGCTCGGCGTTTGATGGCTCTGCCATTTATGGGTGAGCCGGATCAAGCCGAAGCCACGGCTCATTGATTGGCTCTGGCTGACTCTGGCTGGCGAGCGGCTTGAGCCAGCAGTCCGTCCATATTTAGAAGGTAGTTCACACGGACTTCGCAAAATTGAGAATAAATTCCAAAAACTACTGCAGTGATGCGACAAATGAGGTCAAATCTTCACAGGTCTCTTGAGCAAGGTCCTCAAGCTCTTCCTCAACATTTTTAGGACTCTGCCCTTCTGTGAAATTGAGGGAATATCCATGTTTGATGCTGAATTTGAGCATTTGCAGTGCCTCCATCAAAGCTCCGCTGATTCTGTTGTGCCGATCTGATACAGTTAGCTTTCCAGATGAGAAAACACGTTCACAGGGCACAGAGGAGGCCTGTATGGGTAGAATATCCATGGCCATGGCATAGATAGTTGGAAATTTGCTTTTTGCTGCCTAAATACCGCAAAAATATCATTAAAATTATTAGTAAAATCGGTAAAAATTGACACACTAGCTAAGTAACTTACCTGCCAATACAACAGAGATACAGGCTCTTGTTCAGTTGGCTCACTAATATATTTCAGCCACTCTTGCTCAACTGTGGGCGTTGCTGAGGCTTTTGGCTTGTGTTTGAACAAAATATTTCGAGCCTGCTGTGCGCTTGTCTGTTGTATGTTGGTGGCCTGATTGATATCTTCTGGGACCATATGTTCTCTGTACTTCTTCATCTGTACAAATGGCATTTATTAATGGACTAGATCATTTTGCAGAATTGCATGAGATATACCTCTCTGATAAATGACTCTTTTGCCTCCCTTTGCTCTGTCGAAGTTGTGCATGCTTTATGCCATTCAAACTTGATCTGAGGATTGATGACTATATATTGTCAATATATGCGGTGCATTCAAATTTAGAATACGTACTTGTAGCCAAGGTATAAACGTCAATGCTGCGGTTACGCTCACGATATTCATCAAGCTTGTCTAACCCCTGCTGAATAATAGATGCAGCCTGTGGATATTCTGTCTGCTGGTCAACCCAGAGTTTCTTCATTCCCTCAAATGCAGGAAGCACATTCGCGAGGGTAGGTGTTGACTCAGAGGAAAGAACTTCTTGAAAGAGATTTGGTACCTGTTAATCAAATATTAACCAGCTATCTAATTATGGAAACATCGGAAAATTAATATATACTTTGAGTATAGCACAGAATATCTCTAAGGTATGCCATTCTGCAGCCTCCAGAGAGAACTTGCGAAGGTCTGCAAACTCATCTCCATCAAGAAATTTCTCAATGGCCTGAAAACAGATATAAGAAATCATCAAAAATGCGAATGAAAAACATACCTCGCGAAGTACAAGAGCTCGCTCAATCATGAAGTATGTTGAGGACCAGCGAGTCTCAACATCTCTCAGTAGCTGAAGGATCTTCTGCTGCATAGAATGAAGAATATTTGTAAAGTGTTGACGACGAAGTGCAGAGGCTCGAATCTAATAAAGTATAAAATTGTCAGTAAATGTCAAGAAAATATGAAGAGGAAAGAGGAAGACCTACACCCCAGATAAGGGAGCGAAGAGTTGTGATTGGGTCCCGTTTGATAGCATCCAGAAAGTTATCTGATGTTATACCACTGTCAGGCTCAAATGCCGGTGCTGACTCCTTCAAATAATCCAGCTTGGTCATTGCACCAAGCACCGTTTGACAAGCCAAGTTGACAATATGGGGGAAACACCTGGTATATTTATTAGAATTTACTGACATTTTTATAATAAAATATGCGCACCGGATTTGTCGCTGAGTCTTGTCAAATGGTATTTTGCGAGCTACCAAAGACTTCTCCAAGGCTGCCATGAAAGTGTCATTGTTACTGGCATTATCCATAGTAATCCAGCCAATCTATCACAATATATATACATATTAGTGGATTTTTACATAATTAAAGTAAAAACAAATACTGCACCTTGTATGCAATTTGCACCCGATCAACGATGTACAGAAAGGCCGCTGCAAGATGTTCACCTGTATGCCTAGTCAGCACATGGTGAAAGCCAATAAGGTCAATACGAAGTTTGAGCTGTGGATTTTGTGGATCATCCATAACCATCTGCAACCAATGTGCGGTAACAGCCATATATGGTGTTACAAAGGGGTCTGTCCACAAATCCATAGTGAACGTAATCTTGCCAACAGCGCACTATAAAGCAAGTTTTAGTACTACATTATAAAACAATTTTATTTCCACATACCTGCATTTCTGCAGTGAGGTCTTTGAGATATTGGCTGAAAACTTTGGAGACCCGGTTACGAATAGTTGTACAGCCTGGAATGTCCCGTTCACGTAGTTCAACACGCAGCAGCATGAAGATCTTGCGTAATCGGGGGCTTTCAACAACGCTTAATGGCTTTAACATGTATTAAAAATTAGCAATAGTAATAATAATAATAATTATAGAAATAATGCGCACCTGATCTTCAGCTATGATCCACTCTACAATCATATCAACAAATAGCTCATTGCTGAACGGTGGGTGTTCTTCATTAGCTGTCTGACTGGTACCTTCACCACGCTGCTTTTGATGCCACTCTGCAACACGTGTAACGGCACTCTTTGCCTTGATTTGAATCCCTGCTTTGTCACAAGTAGGCACCACATAATCAATGTGATTGGCAAGAAAGTGCCTCCTAGGATTGTCTGTGCCAGCTGTCGTCCACGCTGCGATAGCATGCCCAGAATTTTGTGCACGTATTGCTCTGCAATTATTTTCTCATAAATAAATCAATAGATATTTCAAATAAAATGCGCACAAGTAGAATTTGCACAGCTTCCGCCCTGTAAGCTTTTCCTGCTCCAAAAATGACCAAATGTCTTTAGCTTTGTTCCCCCGCTTGTTCCCTGCAGGGTCATGGGACTTCTGACGCTGGCCAGCAATCGGAAGAGTGGGCAAACCCTTTGGCTGTCGAGATGGAGTAGAGGAGGTGGTGACAGCAGCAGGGTGATTTGATGTTCGTGCCTGAGGGGCCAAACTATCGTCTGTGTCATCACTAGCTGAAACATCCATGTCGAAGATTTCGTGCTCTTCTTCTTCAACATCAGGCAGTATCTGCTCTATATTCTCTCTATCATCTAATAAGCAAATTTATTTCTACCATTAATAGGTTACATACCTTGAAGCCTCTTTAGATACCTGAGGTGCAGGCTCAGGTAAGGGCTCAGGTGCACGCTGATATACCATGCGACCTCACTTCGGTGTTGAAAAACGCACAATTGACTCCTCCCCTGCCAGATCCTCTACACTAGCCTTCTTCCTTGGGCCTCTCCTCTTCTTAGGTGAGCCCTGAGCTGCCTCTCCTGCAGCAGGATCTGACAGGACAAGGTAATCAGTACAGCATCAGAAGAAATGTTAAAAAGCGCACCATCTAGCTTCCACTGAGTCTTCATAGCTCCAGTCTCATATGTTACATGCTTTGGAGTGACCCTACGCCTCTTTGAAGTCTTCAGAGGTGTGCCAGGGGCATCGTGTTTGCCTGCTGTGGTGTTGTTCTGTTCTTTCGCCATGGTGGTCGCCAGTTAACATGGTGGTTGCCTAATTAGGATGGCGATACCGGCGGCGAGCCATAGCCAAGCCGCGTTGTGCTGAGCCCAGCCGCAAATAGGCCATGAGCCAATCAGCGGCTTGGCTCGGCGACCACGTGACTCAGCTCTCTGGCTGAGCAGCTATGGAGCCGTGCCGTGGCAACACTAGATGAAGAGGAGCCTTGGCTTCAGTGGGTCGATCCTTCCACCCCAAATGGCCGCGTTTTGGCAATGACTTGCCGGAAGATCGCAGCGATGTGCAGTATTCGTTCACTGGAGGGAATCAAGGGTTGGGAGCAGCTTGTCCCTACACAGTATCAGGACTATGGGGACATGTTTTCAAAGCGTGCAAGCGAACGGTTACCTGTACAAAAGCCTTACGACCACGCTGTCGAATTTATCAACGAAGCTACCCTATCTCGACCAGCTCGCAATTACTCGCTGTCACCAGAAGAGAGGAATTCTCTGGACGAGTGGATTCAGGAGAATCTCGCCAAGGGATACATCAGACCAAGTAAATCCCCGCTGGCAGCACCAGTCTTTTTCATGAAGAAGAAGGACAGTTCATTGCGCTTGGTGCAAGACTACAGAAAGCTAAACGAAGTCGTCAAGAAGGATTGCTTTCCTATACCCAAGATCTCAGACCTTATAGATCGACTATCTAAGGCCAGTATATACACCAAGATTGACCTTAGATGGGGGTATAACAACGTCAGAATTAAGGAAGGAGACGAGTGGAAGCTGGCCTTCATCACATCTTTCGGTTTATATGAACCTACAGTGATGTTCTTCAGCCTCAGCAATGCACCAGCAACCTTTCAGCGCATGATGAACCATATTCTCGATGACCTAATTCGAGAAGGGCATGTCATGGTCTACCTAGACGACATTCTCATCTTGACGAATGACTTGGACCACCATCGGCAATTAGTTCGCGAGATATTGCAGTGGTTACGCGACAACGACCTGTTTGCTAAGCCAGAAAAGTGCTTCTTCGAGACGGATAGCATTGAATACCTCGGAACAATCATCAGCAAGGGGTCGGTTCAGATGGATCCATCGAAGGTAGATGGTGTTTTATCTTGGCCCATACCCAAAAGGATCAAAGATGTTTAGGCTTTCTTGGCTTTTGCCAACTTCTACCGACGGTTTATTCGAGACTTTGGCAAGATTGTTCGCCCATTGTCAAAGCTTACCCGCAAAGGCAAAGAGTGGGAATGGGGGCCTGAGCAGCAGGATGCCTTCGATACGCTCAAGAGAGCGTTCACTACTGCGCCTATTCTCAAGATTCCGGACGATGAGCACCCCTTTAGGCTCGAATGCGATTCGTCAGACTTTGCTATGGGGGCTCTACTTGAGCAACTGGGTGAGAATGGTCTTTGGCACCCTGTCGCATTTTACTCCAAGGCGCTAGGCGTACACGAGCGCAACTACGAGATATACGACAAGGAGATGCTAGCCATCATCCGCGCGCTGAAGGAATGGTGCCACCACTTGGAGGGACACCCTCTACCGTTCAAAATATGGTCAGATCACCAGAATTTGACCTATTTCCGCAAGGCACAAGACTTGACGCGACGTCAAGCATGTTGGAGTCTTTTCCTCACACATTTCCACTTCAAATTGGAGCACAAGCCTGGAAAGACGATGAAGCGGGCTGATCCAATGTCCAGGAGGCCAGATCATGAATTGGGGGTGGATTGCGACAATCATGAAAAAGTCCTTTTGAAGCCAGAATATTTCGCGATTCGAGCCATGCAACCAACCCATTCATCAATAGTGGACGATAGCAAACTGCTAGAAAGGATCAGAAAAGCCCTGCTGGACGACAAAGTCACCAAGTCGTACAAAGACCTGATGTTGAAAGGACCAAGAGAGTTCGGGAAGGACTTAGCGGAATGACACCTCAAGGATGGGCTACTATTACACCAAGGCAAGGTGTATGTGCCCAAGGACGACAAGATTAGGGCAGACCTACTCAAGTTACACCATGACTTCTCTGGGGCTGGACACCCTGGACGAAGGAAGACGTTGGAGTTGCTGTCGTGCAACTACTGGTGGCTAGGAATGTCAGTTTCTGTCAAGAAGTACGTTGCAGGTTGCGAAGTTTGCCAGTCGCATAAAAACGTCAACCAGAAGTCTGCTGGCCTGCTACAACCGAACGAGGTTCCGTTGGAACCCTGGGAGATAATCTCATGTGATATGATCACGGACTTGCCTGAGTCGGACGGTTATAACGCTATCTTCATAGTCGTTTGCCGCTTAACAAAGCGAGCACATTTTCTCCCCATTACCAAGGAGTTTTCAGCCAAGGATCTGGGAAATTTGCTCTACGAGCGTGTTTGGCCTTTGCATGGCCTACCCAAATAGATCATTTCGGACAGAGGAACACAGTTCACTGCGAAACTCTTCCAGGAATGGTGCAGACTCTTGGGAATCAAGTCAGCGATGACTACAGCGTTTTACCCTCAGGCAGACGTTCAGACTGAGCGAGTTAATCAGTTATTGGAGCAGTATCTGCGCTGCTACACAAGCTTCAGGCAGGACGACTGGGCATACCTTTTGCCCTTTGCCGAGTTTGCGTACAACAACCAGGCGCATGAAAGCATGAAGAACCCGCCATTCTTCGTCGAATATAGTCTTCATCCACGCATGTTCCCAGAGCAAGACCGTGTTACAAGGTTGTCAGAACTGGATGACTGGACGAAGCTCAGACAGGAGGCCCAAGATCAGGCAAAGGCTGTGCTCGTGCTGGCTGCAGAGCGAATGAAGTGGTACTACGACCAGGGTAAATCAGAACCCTTGTTCAAGGTCAGAGACCATATTTGGCTTGACGCAAAGGATCTGAACCTTCGGGTTCCCTCCAAGAAACTGGCACCAAAGCGAGTAGGCCCTTACGAGATCGTAGAGCAACTGGGACCGGTCACCTTCAAGCTGAAGTTACCAGCCCATGTGAAGATTCACCCGGTCTTCCACGCAAGCAAGCTCACGAAGCACGTCGAGGATGAGGTTGCCAATCGCACGTGCAAACCCCTACCACCCATTCGTGTGGGTGATGACAAGGAGTACGAGGTCGAGCAGATCGTAGATGCACAGCCAGACTCTAAAGGCCGTGTCATGTACCGAGTACAGTGGAGAGGCTACGACGAGCATAGCGACACATGGGAATACTTGCCCAATCTCAAGCACGCTATGGCGAAGGTCAAACAATTCCACAAGAAATACCCAGATACGCCAAAGGCAATTTCCCTTCTGCAATGCCACCACGACAAGGAGGATGAGTTTTTCGTGCACGAACTCATGCTACTCCAATCTTAGGGAGCAGACGACCAGTTCGAGGTCGAGCTCATGAACAAGGATGCAAAACTCCCCTCACGTGACTCGCCAGAAAGTGCAGGGTTGGATCTTTTCATCACGGAAGACCTTACGCTCAAGCCCCATAATCGCAAGCTAGCACCAACTGGCCTTCGAATGTGTACTCCACCGGGTACCTACGCTCGAGTTGTACCACGGAGTGGCCTCAGCCTCAGAAGCATTGACATAGGAGCAGGCGTTATTGACCGAGATTATCGAGGAGAGCTCAAAATTCTACTCATCAACAACTCGCCCGACACCTTTACATTCCACAAGGGTGATCGTGTCACTCAACACGTGCTCGAAAGAATCTCCTACGCCAAACCAACTCTGGTTTCTCGCCTCGACTCAACCATTCGCAGCAGTGATGGTTTTGGCTCCACTGGTATTTAGGCTTCACCAGGAGGTTCAGCTAGAATTGGTGGTAATGTCACAGTTTTTCGTCTTAACCCTTAGGGTTAGGGGCAGCAGGTGACAGAAGCAACTACTCCGAACTATGACATGCAGAAGCGCTGGAGTGACAGCCCTAAGCTCGGGGCTGGTCACGTAATACAGCGGTCACGTGATGCGCACACGTGTGGTATCCCAGGGTCACATGGTCGAACGTCTAAAAGCAGGCAAGGGTCCGGAAGTGCCAAGACACTCCGGAATGGACTAGAAAGTCCTGGAGGTCTTTGGACAGGTCCGAACAGTGTTGGAACGTTTTGGAGGTTTCTGGAACATCGTAGGAACATTTAGGAACGTGTAGGAGAATGTAGGAATGCCTGTAGGGCACTAGCCAATAGCATAATAGGTATTAGATAGCTAGGACCCTGAACACCGGTCCCTGGGGACCTGGTGCACATGTATATAAACCCTGAGGGCTGGGGGTGCCTCCCCAGCTTCAATCTCATCACATCTCACCTCTCTAATCTCGATACCTCGTCTTCAAGCTTGGCTACACCTTTTGTAGTTCAAGTAAATCTTTGTCAGTGAGTATTGCTGGTTGGTTTGGTGTATAGGCGCTAGGGCAGTGCATTTTTGTGATAAATCATATGCAATTGAGAGCTTGTTAAAATGAGGCTGAGGTGTTTAGAGCAGATCTTCATCATAGTGAAAAATGAAAGGATTGCTTTGTACTCATTAATATTGAATAACTCCAGCTTTACCAAGTTCTAATGTGTCAATTATAGATTACAATTTTTGAATGTAAATGAAGAATTGTTCTTTCAGTGACTGGGCACTTTGGAGCTTTTGTACACTATTACAAACTTTGACCGAAGGTGTGGAAACTTTTATTGTAGTCCCATTAGATTTGGTCATCAATCTGAGGTTAGAGTTCATTACAAACTTTGAAGTAAATCTTTCTCGATTTTTATAGCCCTTGATACTGCACTTTAGAACATGCCCTTGTATATAGCACAACTATGGACCTTGGGCTATCTATTGGTATCTATGAAAATATGCTATGTCTTGAGCTCACTGTTCACGAGCATGCTCAATGTTGGATGCTTACTATATATGTGAGATAGACTCAATCTCAAACGTGGCAACACCATAATAATTTGAATGAGAGGATTCCGAATATATATATATATCATAAGGTTTTCTAGTTGTTCTGAAGCGGATGGCCCTGGTACAAGTTAGCGGATACACTTTACTAGATGCCCATGGTCAGAGCCATGTAAGTGCTGCCTATTCCATTGACGCACTACCTCAATATGACCGCCAACACTGTGTACACCACGGATGTACAATAGCATTTATCTCCTGCTGAACTATACAATCATATGTTCAAAATGCTCAACCCATTGGTGGAAGAAGATTGACTTTGCCTTCTGTCGCAGAGCAAAGGCTCAACGCTTCACGAGGGAGGGCAAGTGGGGAGGTCGACAACAAGGTGCAGCGGAGCGAGCCACGCAGCGACGCACAACTTATTCAGCTGTCCGTATTGACCAAGATAACATTAGTGTTTGTAACTACAATACAAGCGGGGGCTTACCTGTCCGTATTGACCAAGAGGTCGAGATGACGGACAGGAGCGAGAGGTGCTACCTATATATACTACACGAGTTCAGGGCAGGCTGTACAGTTACATAAGCTGATGGGCAGTGTTCAGCACAGCCGGCGAGGCTGCGACGCGGACTGCGTGGCGAGGCTATGCCAGGGCTGTGTCATGAGGCTGCGTCAGCTGGCAGTGTTCCAAGGCTGCGTCAGGCCGAGGCTGTGTCATCAGGCTGATCAGCTCGGCGTGTCATCAGGGATGACAGTGCCTCCTCGGCAATCCAGGGAACCGGTTGCGGAGCAGACTGGTGATCCGGGCAGTGTCTGAGTGTGCAGCAGGATGCGCGGCATCTAGGGATGATGCGCCATCAGGGCGCTGGCACTGGGTGGCCAGGCGCTGAGCGTGGGCGGCTAAGACTCCAGACGACGCGAGGGCTGCTCACCTGTTGGATTAATCGAGGAAAATAGCCAAAAATCGGCGAAAAATAGGGCTGCGCCGTCACATCTGTGACATTACCCCCCTCCTAAAACCGAGCGTCCTCGCGAGGTCGTTAGATGCAGCGCCCCTCCTCCCAGTCGAGATCGGCCTTAGCGCGATCGGAGGCAGAAAGGAGAAAGACATTGACTTTGGTGATGAACGGGCGAAAAGAGGCGGCGAGGGCTTCAAAGGCGGTGGCAGCGAGCTTGTGGGGCGCTTCCGGATTTTCGCGATGGAACTTGTTGACCAGGGTCTTGGCGTGCTTGAGGTTGTCTGCCTTTTCCCACGTGTTGCCGGCTTGACCGTAGCCTTTCCAGCGGACCTTGTACTGCAGTTGGCGGCGGTATATGCGGCTGTCGAGGATCTTCTCGACGACGTATTCTTCTTCACCGGCAACCTTGACAGGTTTGGGAGGCAGGGGCTTCTTGACACCCTGATCGTGCCATGGGCTGAGGCAGTTGACATGGAAAACTGGGTGGATTTTCAGCCAGCTCGGGAACTCAAGCCGATAGTCCAGATCGCCGATCTTCTCCAGAACCTTAAACGGACCCAGCTGGCGGGGGCCGAGCTTGGGCGAAGGCTGATCGATGCTGAGGTCCTTCGTGCTGAGCCAAACCTGATCACCGATCTTAAAGGAGTGGGTGCGTTTCTTTGCAGCCTCGTATTCCTCTTTCATTCGGGCTTTGGTTAGGCGCAGGGCAGCTTCGGCCTCTTTGCGAATGTTAGCCATGCAGTATAGGTGCTCATCGAGGGTGGGAACCTTGGTATGTTTGCCGGCCGGAATCGTGAAGTCCGGTGTGTAGCCGTAAACAATCTCGAAGGGTGTGCACTCGGTAGCACTAGACACGTGCGAGTTTAGGGTAAACTTGGCCATCGGAAGCCAATCGACCCAGTCATCTTGGCGCTGGGAGACGAAGAGACGCAGGAGTTTCTCGACTTCCTGGTTCTTGCGCTCGACCTTGCCGTTGCCTTCAGGGTGATACGCCATGGTGAGACCGGTAGCAATGCCAAGGCGCTTGTACAGTGCTTGCATGTACTGAGCTGCAAACTGGGGTCCACGATCAGAGAAGATCTTGCGTGGGAGGCCGTGAAGGCAGAAAATATCCATGTAGTGGACGTTGCCCATGCCAGCAGCGGTGATCGTCGAGTCGACCGGCACAAGGTGGCACTGATCCAAGTAATGGTCCACGTAGACTGCGATCGAGTCCTTCTTGGTCTTGGCGTCGTGTGGAAGCTGCGTGATGAGATCCACGCCGATGTGTTCCGAGGGCCCTGAAGGGACGTCGTGGGGTTGTAGAGTGGCCTTTGAATGCAGGGCGGACTTGTACCGTTGACACTGGTCGCAGCCGAGCACGTAGCGGCTAACGTCGGCGGAGATGTGTGGCCACCAATAGTACTGAGAGACCAATTCGAGGGTGGTGTGCTTTCCGGGGTGCCCGGCAGTCAGCGCGTCGTGGCAAAACTTAATGACGTCATTGCGTAGCGCGGCACCATTCGGAACGTAAACCTTTCCATGATAGTAGAGAAGGCTGTTGTTTTCTTCCCATTCGAGGACGCCATTGTGCAGCTTGCGGGGCCCCTTGGTCCGGAGAGTCTGCAGGGCGTCTGCGACTTCCTTTTCCTTTTCGGAGCAGTCGCGAATGCGCTTTTCGAGGGGGGAAGGGTTTGCAAAAGCTGCCGTGGCGGATGTCTTAAACAGCTCTGACTTCAGTACTATCTGCGAGCGGTTGTCCTCTTCATCAGAGACATGCAGCAAGGAAGGCCGGAAGAGCGGGTCAGCGAGGAGATGTGTCTTGCCAGAACGGTGGATGATGCGGAAGTCGTACTCGGCGAGGTAGGAGGCCCAGCAAGCTTGTCACCGCGTGAGATTCTGCGCAGTCTTCCAAAACTGGAGATTCTGATGATCGGTCCAGATCCCAAAAGGCTCCAGGAGACCTTCGAGGAACTGGCACCAGTCCTTGAGAGCTTCAATGATTGCAAGCATCTCGCGGTCCCAGCTCTCGTAATTCCGCTCGGCGGGGCTCATGGTCTGCGAGCGATACGCGATTGGATGCCAGAGACCATCTTCAGGGTTGCGCTGAACTATTACCCCACTGGTGGCGTAGCCAGAAGTATCGGTTTTGACGTGAGTTGCCCGATCAATACTCCACATGGCGAGCACCGGCTGAGTTGTGAAGGCGCGCTTGAGCGTTTCGAAGGCTTCTGCCTGTGCGGGACCTCAATTAAACAGAGTATCCTTCTTCGTCAGATCGTGCAGCGGGCGGCAGATCTTTGAGAAGTTCTTGATGAAGCGGTGATAGAAATTGGCAAACCCAACGAAGCCTTGTACGTCTTTGAGATTCTTCGGGGTCGGCCACTCGGCTACAGCCTTAACCTTGCCGGGGTCCATGCCAACCTGTCATTCGCTGATGAGGAGCCCAAGATACTCGATCTCTGAGCGCTCGAACTTGTACTTCTCGGGCCGAAGGTACAGATCATATTTGGCGAGGTATGCCAGGACCTCGTGAACAATCTTCCGATGTGAAGCGAGATCATTCGACCAGATGAGGATGTCGTCGAGATAGACTGCGACCTTGCTTTCGGTGATGAGGTCGGCGAAGATATGGTTTATGAGGGCCTGGAACGTGACAGGGCTGTTGCACAGACCGAAATACATGACTCGGGGTTCGAAGAGACCGTGGTTGGTGACAAAGGTGGTTTTCCACTCGTCACCTTCCTTAATCCGGACATTGTTGTAGCCCCAACGGACATCGAACTTGGTGAAGATCTTAGCGCCTTGGAGCTTTCCGATGATGTCGGAGGCGAGCGGAAGGGGGTAGCGATTCTTCACGGTGATGTCGTTGAGCTTGCGGTAATCCTGGATGAACCGAAGCTTGCCGTCCTTTTTCTTGATGAAGAAGACAGGGGAAGCGATCAGAGACTTGCTGGGGATGATATAGCCTTTGGCGAGTGCGTCGTCAATGAACCGCTGTAGTTCTTCATTCTCGATCGGGGACATGGGATAAACCTTCGATTTGATCGAGGTCGGGGCGTCCGGAACGAGATCTATCACGTGGTCCCAGGGCTGATGCTTCGGAAGGCGGTGCAATTCCTCTTCGGAGAACATCTTCTTATGTCGGTGGTACTCCTTGGGGACCAACTCTTCAAACATCTTGGCGTACTTCTCGCGATTGGCTTCAACAGCGATCGCTTGCGAATAAGTGTAGCCGGCGAGGATCCAGACTTCGTCCTTGGCGTCCTCGACAATGCCTGCTCGAAGCCATTCTCGACGTTCGGAGCGATTGGCGTCAATCTGATGGATACTGAAAACCGGGGTGTCCTCAGCTCTGCCGCGGAGCTGAAACTGGACATCTCCCGTTTCCCAGTCGATGTTCGGATTCCATTTCTTGAGCCACGGAAGTCCGAGGATGACGTCCTCCGGACCGATGTTCGTGACAAGAAATTCCTCCTTAAACGTGTAAGAACCCACAGTAAGCTGAAGTCTGGTGCGACGCGTGATAGACCCTGCTTCATTCTTAGTTCCGTCGATGTTGTACAGTGTGATCTCCTTCTTGAGCGGTACTGTGAGGATCTTGTGTTGCTTATGGAAATCCTCGTGGATGAACAGCGAAGTTGCACCGGAGTCAATCATTGCGGGTGTGCGAATAGTTTTATTGAGTCCGGTGAGCTTTACAGGTACACGATAATGATTGGAAAAAAAATCTAGCACTGATATTGTACATGAGCGGATAGTATCTGAAATGTTCTGTGGTTCTAGCGACAGTGCCGGAGTTGAATCCGAGCTTGACGAAACGGGGACCGACGATGCGGCGTCACTCCAGCCCCTTAAGCAAAACCCCCGAGCTGCTTTTATATCAGAGCCAGCTGATCACGGAGGGCAGCGAGTGCGGCGGCTTGATCGTCAGATGAGCTGCCAGAAGACGAGGAGGCCGGAGACGAGGAGTCCTGTGACGAGATTTCCGAAGACGAGGCGCAGACGGCGGCGGTAGCGGGGGCAGTTCTCGGCTTGCCTTCGAGGCGAGTGCAACAGACGTGGGACCAGTGACCCTTCTTGCTGCAGTGGTTGCAGACCGAGTTGTGGTGAACGGGGTCCGTGGACTTGTGGGACTTTGAGCCACAGACCTTGCAGTGGTCCTTCATGACGGTGTCAAACTGGCGCTTGAGATCCGTGCCGGTGAGACCCTTAAACAGCTTGTCAATGTTCGCGGCATTGATGTCCATCGCGTTCGGGTCGCGGAAGGCGCGCGTCGATGAGCTAGCCGGAGTTGAGGACATTTTGCCCTGCTACGCCAAGAGGTCTTGCGAAAGCTTGTCCTTCGACCGGTCGATGGCGAAACTAGCGTTCTTGAGCTCGTTGTACGTCTCGGGGCCTTTGCTGGTGCTGGGGTTGACCATGTACGAGATTCGCTCGAGATAGTCCTTGTTGAACTTCGTCCGTAGCTGGGCCGCCAGATCCTCCGGGGTGAGCTTCGTGCAACCGGCGAGGGCTTGGAACTCCACAAAGAACTCCGCGAACCGACGATTGCCTTATGTGCACGTCTGCAGCTTACTGAGGGCCTCGGCCTTCTCGTCAACAGGCTCGAACCGGTTCTTGAATGCTTCCCAAAACGTAGCGCAAGAGCCGTCAAATATCTGAACACCGTCTGCCGCCTGCTCGATGTATTGCCGTGCCCATTCAGCCGCTTCGTCCTGCATGAAGGAGAGAGCGCCGATAATCCACTTCTGGCCGTCTACCAAGATCTTGCCGGAGTCCGGGTCCCGCTGGAGGTTACCGTTGACATCGCGTTTGCCGAATTTCTCTGGCTGTCCATTGGCGTAGATGCGGTAGGCGGCGCGGAAGAGACGGGCCGTGTCTGAACCTTTCCCTTTGCACGGGACAGACTTCTCGACGAAGAGCAGTTCCTTATTCACATTGACCGTGGCGTTGACCGTTGTGTGAGTGTTACCGATGGCCTGGGCCAGAGTGTTGACCGTGTTGGTGAGCTGCGTCATTGCCTGGGCCATTTGCAGGAGCGCAGCAGAAACGGGGTCAGAAGGCGCCGGACCGGGCGGCGCTCCTCCGGGAGTGCTGGACATATTTGGGGACGGGGAGTGTTGGCTCCTGAGTGAGCGCGAGAGAGATCAAACAGTGAAGGAGCGGGTTCGTGTTCGGAGAGGACGGAGCCGAGCAATGTCTCGGGAGACGAGTGGTGGCTGCTGTCCAGGGGACTGCAGTCGGAAGTGTTCGGGGTAGTGGCAGAGGCGCGGGTGAATTCTAGCCGTTGCGCGAAACAAGGGCGCTCGAATTGTGTTTCTCAGTCACTAGGCGGAACCGGGAGTAGCAGAGGGGCAGTCTCTCGATAAGGGCAGGGCTGTTGACTGCACTCCCTGACTTCTCGAGACCCGTTGTTCTCCTCGATGTGAAGATCAGCGGCAGCAGTGATACCGTTCTCTGTGGTTCACCTGAAGAAGTGTGGACAATTCGAACTATCAAAATCCAGAGCGACAGAAAGTGTATTTTATGAACTAATCAAAATACCCGGCCCGGTACACTATGTCTAGCTCTCCTATGATGCGGCGGAAATTGCGCCTAAACTGACAAACAGGATGTCACCAATCTGAGCTAGTCCAAGCTCGTACTGGTGCCACTCCTTAAACATGGTGGTAGGGGCGAGGCGACTGAGCTCAGCGTGGATCTGGCAAAGTCGCTCGAGCAGGAGGTGGAAGTGGTGGGCGTGGTCGCTGTTGACAATGTGGAGCAGGTCGACTTCCTCGATGGCCTTGAGACGCTTGATGGTGGCGTCGAGCTTGGGCGTGAAGATGCCGACAAGGTCAGTGGGGGAGTATTTGGGGATGTCGATGCCGATGGGCTTGCAGGCGATGGGCTCGTACGTCGGGGCGGCGCTGAGGCGCTCTGCCAAACTGAGCTTGGAGGAGGAGGCAGCTACAGTGGCCTGGGCTTCTTGCGCCTCTCGTTGGCGTTGCTTGCGGATGCGGTTGCCTACGCGTTGTTCGGCTTCACGAGCCTCGCGGACGGCAGTCCAGTTGATGGAGGGGACGGAGGGCGGATGCTGGGGGAGCGTGGATACGTACTTGACGACCGCCTTGACTTTGCGGTCCGTCCACTTGACGAGGTTACCAGCCTCGCGACGACGTTGGAGGCGGTCGAAGATGCGCTGGGGGATGTGGTCCTTGAGCCGGACGTCTTTCGGCACTGCAAAGCAAGGGCCTTAGCAACATGTACGGAGTGAGCAGGCTGCTCGACTACGACGTACTCGCTTTAAATGGTGGGGATAAACTTTTTTAAATGGTATTTGTGGGGGAGCGGTAGGGGAAAAATGCCTAGGGCACCCAAAAGATCTCGACCTAATGTCACGGAGTAAAGGCTCAATGCTTCACGAGGGAGGGCAAGTGGGAAGGTCGACGACAAGGCGCGGTGGAGCGAGTCACGCAGTGACGCACAACTTATTCAGCTGTCCGTATTGACCAAGATAACATTAGTGTTTGTAACTACAATACAAGCGGGGGCTTATCTGTCCGTATTGACCAAGAGGTCGAGATGACGGACAGGAGCGAGAGGTGCTACCTATATACAGTGGCCGCCAAAAATAACGCAACAAGACTAGGCGCCGACTGCCTTTTGGCATGCATCGATCTGTATATATTCATAAATACATGTATATACCCAATTAAATTCATATAGCATTCATGTATACAACAGAGTGTGCTTAAATATTCTTGTGATTATTGAAGGGCTCACTGTGACAAAAACTGTCTCACAAGATAAGTGACCAATCAAAACCCCCGAAGCCATCAGTGATGTGCACCACCCATCCTGCTCGATGCGCGTCGTCATTCCTCCACCACACCCTTCTCTCTTCACAAAAAATTTCACAAATATTCTTACACATATTTTGTCATAAACTACACGTATGACAGTCCTCACCCCTACCAAACGTGCCCGCATACGGGACTTTCTTGCTGCTGGACTCATACAAACCGGAATTGCCAACAAACTTGGTGTACACTGCTCACAAATCTCCCGCATCATCTCCAAGCTTCGTGAAGACAACAACAACTACAATGTCAACAAGAAGCCAGGTCGCCCACGTGTTTTTGATGACCGTGATCTCCGCCGTGCGAGTCGTGCAATCACAAGCGGCAAGTGCGCAGACACTACCGAGGTTCGACACACTCTATTCCCCCACGTCTCAGTCCGAACTGTCCAACGTGAACTCTCAAGCATTGGTCTGAAGGGACACATTCGTCGTACCAAGCCCCTTCTTCATCCTATTCACATAATGAAGCGGCGAATGTGGGAGAAGACACATCGCAGGATGGAGATGGAGAAGTGGAAGACAGTTATCTTTTCTGATGAGTCCAAGTACAATCTTTTTGGCTCAGATGGAAAGCAATACTGTCAGAGGAGGGTAGGAGAGGAGTTTCTACCACGGAATCTCAAAAAGGTGGTGAAATACGGAGGAGGAAGTATAATGGTATGGGGATGTATAAGCTGGAAGGGCGTTGGGAGGCTGCATCGAGTGGATAGAAATATAACGGCAGCCTCATACTGCAAGATTCTCGAAGAGTCCTACCTTGGCTCTCTAGAAGACCTTGGTTACCCACGCAAAGCAGTCATATTCCAGCAGGACAATGACCCGAAACACACTGCAAAGTGTACAAGGTGATGGTTTAAAGACAATAACATTGAATTGCTCCCCTGGCCACCCTCTTCCCCTGACATGAACATCATAGAGCATGTCTGGTGGCACCTGGAAACTCTCGTCAACCGCCGCAACCCCTGTTCACGCAATCTAGATGAATTGTGGTGTGCATTGCAGGAGGAGTGGGAAGCACTTAATATACAATTTATTCGCAGGCTGTACAGGTCTATTCCACGTCGTTTGCAGGCCCTTAGGGATGGCAAGGGCCAGTACACTAAGTACTAATTTTTTGGACATTTTCTCTTCACTTTGTGCTGTGTTCTCGAGAAGTTTTGTCGAGGTTGTCATGTCTTGTCCCAATTAGGCAAGAGGGGTTTGTCGCGGAGCAGTGGCTCAACGCTGCACGAGGGAGGGCCAATGGGGAGGTCGACGACGAGGCACAGCGGAGCGAGTCACGCGGCGATGAACAAACTTCTACAGCTGTCCGTATTGACCAAGGTATATTAGTGGTGTATACTACAATACAAGCGACGGGCTTACCTGTCCGTATTGACCAAGAGGTCGAGATGATGGACAGGAGTGAGGAGTGCTACTCTTATATACTACAGGAGTTCAGGGCAGGCTGTACGATTACATAAGCTGATGGGCAGTGCTCAGCATAGCCGACGAGGCTGCGACGCGAACTGCGCGGCGAGGCTGTGCTGGGGCTATGTCACGAGGCTGTGTCAGCTGGCAGTGTCTCGAGGCTGCGTCGGGCCGAGGCTGTGTCATCAGGCTGATCAGCTCGGCGTGTCTCGGCGAGGGGAGTCATCAGGGATGACAGTGCCTCCTCGGCAATCCAGGGAACCGGTTGCGGAGCAGACTGGTGATCCGGGCAGTGTCTGAGTGTGCAGCAGGATGCGCGGCATCTAGGGATGATGCGCCATCAGGGCGCTGGCACTGGGTGGCCAGGCGCTGAGCGTGGGCGGCTAAGACTCCAGACGACGCGAGGGCTGCTCACCTGTTGGATTAATCGAGGAAAATAGCCAAAAATCGGCGAAAAATAGGGCTGCGCCGTCACATCCGTGACATTACCCCCCTCCTAAAACCGAGCGTCCTCGCGAGGTCGTCAGATGTGGCGCCCCTCCTCCCAGTCGAGATCGGCCTTAGCGCGATCGGAGGCAGGAAGGAGAGAGACGTCGACTTCGGTGACGAACGGGCGAAAAGAGGCGGCAAGGGCTTCGAAGGCAGTGGCAGCGAGCTTGCGGGGCGCTTCCGGATTTTCGCGATGGAATTTGTTGACCAGGGCCTTGGCGTGCTTGAGGTTGTCTGCTTTTTCCCACGTGTCGCCGGCTTGGCCGTAGCCTTTCCAGCGGACCTTGTACTGCAGTTGGCGGCGGTATATGCGGCTGTCGAGGATCTTCTCGACGACGTATTCTTCTTCGCCGGCAACCTTGACAGGTTTGGGAGGCAGAGGCTTCTCGACGCCCTGATCGTGCCATGGGCTGAGGCGGTTGACATGGAAAACCGGGTGGATTTTCAGCCAGCTCGGGAGCTCGAGCCGATAGTCCAGATCGCCGATCTTTTCCAGAACCTTAAACGGACCCAGCTGGCGGGGGCCGAGCTTGGGCGAGGGCTGATCGATGCTGAGGTCCTTCGTGCTGAGCCAAACCTGATCGCCGACTTTGAAGGAGTGGGCGCGTTTCTTCGCGGCCTCGTATTCTTCTTTCATGCGGGCTTTGGTTAGGCGCAGGGCAGCTTCGGCCTCTTTGCGAACGTGAGCCATGCGGTCTAGGCGCTCATCGAGAGCGGGAACCTTGGTGTGTTTGCCAGCCGGGATCGTGAAGTCCGGTGTATAGCCGTAAACAATCTCGAAGGGCGTGCGCTCGGTAGCGCTAGACACGTGCGAGTTCAGGGTGAACTCGGCCATCGGGAGCCAATCGACCCAGTCGTCTTGGCGCTGGGAGACGAAGAGACGCAGGAGTTTCTCGACTTCCTGGTTCTTGCGCTCGACCTTGCCGTTGCCTTCGGGGTGATATGCCGTGGTGAGACCGGTAGCGATGCCGAGGCGCTTGTACAGCGCTCGCATGTACTGGGCTACAAACTGGGGTCCACGATCGGAGAAGATCTTGCGTGGGAGGCCGTGGAGGCGGAAGATGTCCGTGTAGTGGACGTCGCCCATGCCGGCAGCGGTGATCGTCGAGTCGACCGGCACAAGGTGGCACTGATCCGAATAGTGGTCCACGTAGACCGCGATCGAGTCCTTCTTGGTCTTGGCGTCGCGTGGGAGTTGCGTGATGAGATCCACGCCGACGTGTTCCCAAGGCCCTGAAGGGACGTCGTGGGGCTGTAGGGTGGCTTTCGGATGCGGGGCGGACTTGTACCGTTGACATTGATCACAGCCGAGTACGTAGCGGCTAACATCGGCGGAGATGCGCGGCCACCAATAGTACCGAGAGACCAACTCAAGGGTGGTGTGTTTCCCAGGGTGTCCGGCAGTCGGCGCGTCGTGGCAAGACTTGATGACGTCGTTGCGCAGCGCGGCACTGTTCGGGACATAGACTTTCCCATGGTAGTACAGAAGGCCGTTGTCTTCTTCCCATTCGAGGACGCCGTTGCGCAGCTTGCGGGGCCCCTTGGTCCGGAGAGTCTGCAGGGCGTCTGCGACTTCCTTTTCCTTTTCGGAGCAGTCGCGAATGCGCTTCTCGAGGGGGGAGGGGTTTGCGAAGGCTGCCGTGGCAGCTATCTTAAACAGCTCTGGCTTCAACACTACCTGCGAGCGATTGTCTTCTTCATCGGAGACATGCAGCGAGGAGGGCCGGGAGAGCGGATCCGCGAGGAGATGGGTCTTGCCGGGGCGGTGGATGATGCGGAAGTCATACTCGGCGAGGTAGGAGGCCCACCGGGCTTGTCGCCGCGTGAGATTCTGCGCAGTCTTCCAGTACTGGAGATTCTGATGATCGGTCCAGATCTCAAAAGGCTCCGGGAGACCTTCGAGGAACTGGCGCCAATCCTTGAGAGCTTCGATGATTGCAAGCATCTCACGGTCCCAGATCTCGTAGTTCCGCTCGGCGGGGCTCATGGTCTGCGAGCGATACGCGATTGGATGCCAGAGTCCATCTTCGGGGTTGCGTTGGGCTATGACTCCTCCGGTGGCGTAACCAGAAGCATCGGTCTCGACGCGAGTTGGCCGATCAATGCTCCACATGGCGAGCACGGGCTGAGTCGTGAAAGCGCGCTTGAGCGTCTCGAAGGCTTCTGCCTGTGCGGGACCCCAATTAAACGGAGTGTCCTTCTTCGTCAGATCGTGCAGCGGGCGGCAGATCTTTGAGAAGTCTTTGATGAAACGGCGATAGAAGTTGGCGAACCCGACGAAGCCTCGTACGTCTTTGAGGTTCTTCGGGGTCGGCCATTCGGCTACAGCCTTAACCTTGCCGGGGTCCATGCCAACCTGTCCTTCGCTGATGAGGAGCCCAAGATACTCGATCTCTGAGCGCTCGAACTCGCACTTCTCGGGCCGAAGATACAGATCGTATTTGGCGAGGCGTGCCAAGACTTCATGAACAATCTTCCGATGCGAAGCGAGATCGTTCGACCAGATGAGAATGTCGTCGAGGTAAACTGCGACCTTGCTCTCAGCGATGAGGTCGGCAAAGATGTGGTTCATGAGGGCCTGGAACGTGGCAGGGCTGTTGCACAGACCGAAGTACATAACTCGGGGTTCAAAGAGACCGCGGTTGGTGACGAAGGCGGCTTTCCACTCGTCACCTTCCTTAATCCGGACGTTGTTGTAGCCCCAACGGACGTCGAACTTGGTGAAGATCTTGGCACCCTGGAGCTTCCCGATGATATCGGAGGCGAGCGGAAGGGGGTAGCGATTCTTCACGGTGATGTCGTTGAGCTTGCGGTAATCCTGGATGAACCGGAGCTTGCCGTCCTTTTTCTTGATGAAGAAGACAGGGGAAGCGATCGGAGACTTGCTGGGGACGATATAGCCCTTGGCGAGTGCGTCGTCGATGAACCGCTGTAGTTCTTCATTCTCGATCGGGGACATGGGATAAACCTTCGATTTGATCGAGGCCGGGGCGTCCGGAACGAGATCTATCGCGTGATCCCAGGGCTGATGCTTCGGAAGGCGGTGCGATTCCTCTTCAGAGAACACCTTCTTGTGTCGGTGGTACTCCTTGGGGACCAGTTCTTCGAACGTCTTGGCGTACTTCTCGCGATTGGCTTCGACAGCGATCGCTTGCGAGTAAGTGTAGCCGGCGAGGATCCAGACTTCGTCCTTGGCGTCCTCAACAATGCCTGCTCGAAGCCATTCACGGCGCTCGGAGCGGTTGGCATCAATCTGGTGGATACCGAAAACCGGGGTGTCCTCAGCTCCGCCGCGGAGCTGAAACTGGACATCTCCCGTTTCCCAGTCGATGTTCGGATTCCATTTCTTGAGCCACGGAAGTCCGAGGATGACGTCCTCCGGACCGATGTTCGTGACAAGAAACTCCTCCTTAAACGTATAAGAACCCACAGTGAGCTGGAGTCTGGCACGGCGTGTGATAGATCCTGCTTCATTCTTGGTTCCGTCGATGTTGTACAGTGTGATTTCCTTTTTGAGTGGTACCGTGAGGATCTTGTGTTGTTTACAGAAATCCTCGTGGATGAACAGCGAAGTCGCACCGGAGTCAATCATTGCAGGCGTGCGAATAGTTTTATTGAGTCCGGTGAGCTTTACAGGTACACGATAGTGATTCGAAAAAGGATCTAGCACTGATATTGTACATGAGCGGATGGTATCTGACAAGTCCTGTGGTTCTAGTGATGGCGCCGGAGTTGAATCCGGGCTTGACGAGACGGGGACCGACGATGCGGCGTCACTCCGGCCCCTTAAGCAAAACCCCCGAGCTGCTTTTGTATCAGAGCCAGCTGATCACGGAGGGCGGCGAGCGCGGCGGCTTGGTCGTCAGACGAGCTGCCGGAAGACGAGGAGGCCGGAGACGAGGAGTCCTGCGACAAGGTATCCGAAGACGAGGCGCGGACGGCGGCGGTAGCGGGGGCGGTTCTCGGCTTGCCCTCGAGGCGGGCGCGACAGACGCGGGACCAGTGACCCTTCTTGCCGCAGTGGTTGCAAACCGAGTCGCGGTGAACGGGGTCCGTGGACTTGTGGGACTTCGAGCCGCAGACCTTGCAGCGGTCCTTCATGACGGCGTCGAACTGGCGCTTGAGATCCGTGCCGGTGAGACCCTTAAACAGCTCGTCGATGTTCGCGGCGTCGATGTCCATCGCGTTCGGGTCGCGGAAGGCGCGCGCCGACGAGCTAGCCGGAGTCGAGGACGTCTTGCCTTGCTGTGCCAGGAGGTCTTGCGAGAGCTTGTCCTTCGACCGGTCGACGGCGAAACCCGCGTTCTTGAGCTCGTCGTACGTCTCGGGGCCCTTGCCGGTAGCGGGGTTGACCATGTACGAGATCCGCTCGAGGTAGTCCTTATTAAACTTCGTCCGTAGCCGGGCTGCCAGGTCTTCCGGGGTGAGCTTCGTGCGGCCGGCGAGGGCTTGGAACTCTGCAAAGAACTCCGCGAACCGACGGTTGCCCTGCGTACAAGCTTGCAGCTTACTGAGAGCCTCGGCCTTCTCGTCCATGGGCTCGAACCGGTTCTTGAAGGCCTCCCAGAACGTAGCGCGGGAGCCGTCGAATATCTGAGTGCCGTCTGCTGCTTGCTCGATGTACTGCCGTGCCCATTCAGCCGCTTCATCCTGCATGAAGGAGAGAGCGCCGACGATCCACTTCTGGCCGTCTACCAAGATCTTGCCGGATTCGGGGTCCCGCTGGAGGTTGCCGTTGACGTCGCGCTTGCCGAATTTCTCCGGCTGTCCATCGGCGTAGATGCGGTAGGCGGCGCGGAAGAGACGGGCCGTGTCCGAACCTTTCCCTTTGAACGGGACGGGCTTCTCGACGAAGGGGAGCTCCTTGTTGGCGTTGACCGTTGCGTTGACCGTTGTCCGATTGGCGCCAATAGTTTGGGCCAGAGTGTTAACCGTGTTCGTGAGCTGCGTCATCGCCTGGGCCATTTGCAGGAGAGCAGCGGAGATGGGGTCGGGGGGAGCCGGGCCAGGAGGCGCTCCACCGGGAGTGCTCGACATGTTGGGAGGACGGGGAGTGTTGGCTCCTGAGTGAGCGCGGGAGAGATCGAGGGGCGAGGGAGCTGGTTCGTGATCGGAGAGGACGGAGCCGAGCGATGTCTCGGGAGACGAGTGGTGGCTGCTGTCCGGGGGACTGTGATCGGGAGTATTCGGAGTGGTGGCAGAGGCGCGGGCAAATTCTAGCCGTTGCGCGAAATGAGGGCGTTCGAACTGTGTTTCTCGGTCGCTAGGCGGAACCGGGAGTAGCGGAGGGGCAGTTTCTCGATAAGGGCAGGGCTGCTGACTGCACTCCCTGGCTTCTCGAGACCCGTTGTTCTCCTCGACGTGGAGGTCAGCGGGAAGAGTGACGCCGTTCTCTGTGGTTCGTCCGAAGAAGTGCGGACAATTCGAACAGTCGAAATCCAGAGCGACAGAAGATGTATTTATAAACTAATCGAAATAACCAGCCTCGTACACAATGTTCAGCTGCCCTACGATACGGCGGAAGTTTCGCCTTAAACCGATGAACGGAATGTCACCAATTTGAGCGAGACCGAGCTCGTATTGGTGCCACTCCTTAAACGTGGTGGTGGGGGCGAGGCGGCTGAGCTCGGCGCGGATCTGGCAAAGTCGCTCGAGCAGGAGATGGAAGTGGTGGGCGTGGTCGCTGTTGACGATGTGGAGCAGGTCGACTTCCTCGACGGCCTTGAGACGCTTGATGGTGGCGTCGAGCTTGGGCGTGAAGATGCCGACGAGGTCGGTAGGGGAGTACTTGGGGACGTCGATGCCGACGGGCTTGCGGGCGATGGGCTCGTACGTCGGGGCGGCGCTGAGGCGCTCTGCCAAACTGAGCTTCGAGGAGGAGGCGGCTACGGCGGCCTGGGCTTCTTGCGCCTCTCGTTGGCGCTGCTCGCGGATGCGGTTGCCTACGCGTTGTTCGGCCTCACGAGCCTCGCGAACGGCGGTCCAGTTGATGGAGGGGACAGAGGGCAGAGGTGTCGGGAGCGTGGAGACGTGCTTGATGACCGCCTTGACTTTGCGGTCCGTCCACTTGACGGGGTTACCGGCCTCGCGACGACGTTGGAGGCGGTCGAAGATGCGCTGGGGGATGTGGTCCTTGAGCCGGACGTCTTTCGGCACTGCAAAGCAAGGACCTCAGCAACGTGCACGGAGTGAGCAGGCTGCTCGACTACGACGTACTCGCTTTAAACGGAGGGAATAAACTTTTTTAAACGGGGTTTGGGGGGAGCGGTAGGGGAAAATGCCTAGGGCACCCAAAAGATCTCGACCTAATGTCGCGGAGCTAGGGCTCAACGCTTCACGAGGGAGGGCAAGTGGGGAGGTCGACGACAAGGCGCGGCGGAGCGAGTCACGCAGCGACGCACAACTTATTCAGCTGTCCGTATTGACCAAGGTTATATTAGCACTGTAACTACAATACAAACATCGGGCTTACCTGTCCGTATTGACCAAGAGGTCGAGATGACGGACAGGAGCGAGGGGAGCTACCCTTATATACTACAGGTCCTTTAGGGCAGGCTATACGATTACATAAGCTGATGGGCAGCGCTCAGCATAGCCGGCGAGGCTGCGACGCGGGCTGCGCGGCGAGGCTGTGCTGGGGCTATGTCACGAGGCTGTGTCAGCTGGCAGTGTCTCGAGGCTGCGTCGGGCCGAGGCTGTGTCATCAGGCTGATCAGCTCGGCGTGTCTCGGTGAGGGGAGTCATCAGGGATGACAGTGCCTCCTCGGCGATCCGGGGAACCGGTTGCAGGGCAGACCGGTGATCCGGGCAGTGTCTGAGCGCGCAGCGGGATGCGCTGGCGTCTAGGGGTGATGCGCCATCAGGGCGCTGGCGCTGCATGGCCAGGCGCTGAGTGTGGGCGGCTAGGACTCCAGACGGCGCGAGGGCTGCTCGCCCGTTGGATTAATCGAGGAAAATAGCCAAAAATCGGCGAAAAATAGGGCTGCGCCGTCACATCCGTGACACACAGCCTACAGCCTACATAAGGCTTCTGAGGCTTCTTCAAGAAGACAGGTTCGTTCTCGGGCAAACTAGGAGGCTGCTCTGGCAATAGTAATTTTCGCATGAAGTATCATACATCAGACGCACTCAGATCACTGGTAGACGAGTCGTCCTTGAGTAGTGAGCGATAGCCTGCAGCATATGAGTTTGACGACATGGCTGGATGCACCTCTTGGTTGGAGGATGCAGATACTGAAGGGCTGACACCGTGAACTTCCACTATGTTGGGCATATTCTGGCTCTGAGTTGCCGAGTTCTTCGGCCTTGTCCTATGCTTTTTTGGAGGTGGAGACTGTTCGTCCTTCGGGCTTTTAGGTGGAGGAAGGACCTGCGGGAGTGCATCATAGTGGCGGCGACGACTTGGACTGTTGGTCGAAGATGTCCCCCGCAAGACTGAGGTATAAGGTGGAGGTGTTTGTTGAAGGCAGAGAGAGTATTGTGGTGTCAAATGGGATGTGAATGCATGAACACCATAGTCAAGATAGGAAACGCCGCGTGTTGCCAGATGGTCGAAGACACAAGGGTCAGAAGCAGATGTGACCACTTGGGAAGGGAACGGAAAGGGGTGAAACTTGGCAGGGTTCCAATCAGAGGAGTTAACGGTGACGAGAGTGGTTGGGACAGCTGAGGATACCTGTTGCATGTACAGCGCCATGGGTCTGGACAAGTGCAGCGTTGCATAGAGGCAGAGGAGCTGTAGGGAGGCATTGAGGGGTTCTATGATTTTCCTGAGCATTAAAACAAATGTCGGGCACTTTATTTATATGGTTTCCATACCTTCATTGCAGACTCTGTGCATCATGCCTAGATGTCAGAGGCTGGTGGTGCAAAGGGTAAAAAAGAGCTTCAGACAATGCATATACCATACATGCATGCACATAGAGGAGTGTGGCGTGTTTTTGTGGCAAACTGCCTCAAAGTCGGCTTCCAATATATCAGCTTTGGGAGCACATCAAAGGTGAACATACCACCATTTCCTGCTGTTGCAGGTTTATGTCGGTCTCAGAGCTAACTCACAATGTTTCGTAAGTCAAAGAGTATATATTCCTGGTGCTAAAGATGAGGTTCCACGTTGCATCACGGCATGAGGAAGGGGACACATCAGTGGAACAG
This sequence comes from Phanerodontia chrysosporium, assembly GCA_001910725.1. Lineage (NCBI taxonomy): Eukaryota > Fungi > Basidiomycota > Agaricomycetes > Polyporales > Phanerochaetaceae > Phanerodontia > Phanerodontia chrysosporium. The sequence goes on from MJGA01000036.1 coordinate 178,371, forward strand.
AGATGGTGCACTATGAGGTCCGGACACCTGGAATTTTGCCATGATCATGGAGGAAATACTCTGATTCACCTGGTTAGTGGAGTTTTTTGGAAATTGTTGAAAATCACCCGAAACAAAATGAGTAAGGCACATGGTGAATTTATACAGAACTGGGTGAATTTATGCACGTACGAGGGTAACCGACCGGGATTGATGTGGAGTGTCTCGCATCGCGCGCAACAGTCACAGTCCACTCATCTCTCTCCATTTCCCTCATGTAAGTCTGGCAAACTGTGCCCTCACCCTCTGCCCACCACAACGAGCGCGCTCAGGCTACCGCCACTGTCCTCTGAGCTGCTCGTCTTCCTACTGATGCCACTGCCCACTCACTTCACTGACCTCATGTGCAGCATCCACAATCACGTACCGTGTTGCTGTGGTGCAGGGTAAACCAGGTGTGTCGACCTCCCCTTTGATAAACGAGTGCTAATAACATTGTATATATCATAGAGTCGACTGAAAATGAGACCACGGCACCCTCTGCAGGTCAGACCACCATGCCACTGCTGCCCTGCCCCTTGCTCCAGACTTCACCACACGCATTAAGCGTTAACCCTTGCAGCATGTGTCAGTGCCCTGGTGGTACAATTGCGCTCAACCCCACTATAATGCAGGCTTCGCAAGGTGCGCATAATGGCATTGTGTTCATCAACTGACTCAACTAACTCGCCCGGCTCAAGCCTTCTAGAGTGCGGGCCGCCATCATTATTGCTGCCCACCAGCGCAATCTCACACAGACGGGGCACGAGGATTCTATGTCCAGGTTTGCTATAGTAAGTCAGTCTCTGACATGATTCCGAGTCATGTATCTAAATTGCATGTACCTTCTTCAGCTGCCAGCAAGCAGCACTCCCGCAGTCTCTGCTGTCCTGTAGGTATCCCTGTGCATGTTGCCCGGTGCCTCACCCAGTGCCCCCTCCCCTTGTCTTGTGCAGCCTCCTGCAGACACAGTGAGTCCTCTCTATAGTACATTGCACATATATGCACTGTATATCCTCATGCTACCGTCAATAAATCTGTGATGTTGTCCTACTTGGTCATGGTTTCCGTGTGTGAATCCTGGAGAAGATCCACCATTACCGTGTGGAATATGGCCTGCTTTAGGGCACACCAGGCAAATTTCAGCTGTTTGGCTCACTTTTCAGATATGGTGAAAATGGAAATATTGCAGGTCATTTTCACCATGATTGCAATCTCGCATATCACCGAACTTTCAGACACATTTCACCCATTGAGGCAGCACTTTTGGCCCATTTCTAACAAGGTGATTTTTGCCCGAGCTGACCACTACAGTGGTGACTGTGGAAGTCATCACTCCGGAGTGACGTCGGAGTGCTCTGGAGTGGTCACGTGTGACTCCAGACGACTTCAGAGCGGCAAGCCGCGATGCTGCCGGAGTGGATCGCAATCTGCTTCAGAGCACTCTGACTCTGCGGCAATACTATATGGCAACTTTATAGCCAGTTGTTACCCCTCCTCAGACAAGATGGTAATAGTCTGTTTACCTTGCTTCAGTTCAATCCTAAAGGGTGTTGCTCAGTTAGATAAACACACTGGTGCTAGGTCTCTCAAACCCCAGTAAAAGTATAACATTACTGTTATGCAATGTTTATAGTTACTGAACACTTGCTTGTGATCTGTCTGCCAAAGGATAGCCTGATATGAAAGCCAAATTCATATTAGAAATTACAGAATTAAGCACATCTATTCATGCCAACTTCCTATCAGCCAACCAAGAACACCAGCAAACGCAGCACTGGCAGCCATTGCCCATAGCTGTTCAGGTGAGATCCTTGACCGTTCAAATCTGGGGAAAGTGGAGAATACGCTTGCAGATGGTTCACGTCTTTGAAGCAGTACATCCTCTGCAGAAGCAGAGGCAACCGCCGCAGGCTGCAGGGAATAGTGTATAGCTTCCACAAGTTGACACAGGACTTCGTCCTGTCGGCGGAGCTGCTTCGAAAGCTCCTCGTATTTGCTCTCGACCGTGCCTAAGGTTTGTGCGGACATTTCTTCAACCTTCTTCTCGAAGGTCTGTGCCAAACGTCTCCGCTTCCATGGCTCGACCACGATAATCGCAAGGACGAAGACGGCCAAGTTGAGACCTAAAACAGTCAACGACCCGTACGTCGACGCGCTCCGGATCTTATCCGACCAGACCTGCTCTTCGTGGTATCGATTGAGGATAACGCGCATGAGCTCCGTGAACTCCCGTTCGACTTCTTCCTCGGTTTCGATCGCCTTCGCCTTCGCGAGAGTCTCTTCCTGTTCGTAGAGATGATCCTGACGGACCAATGCTGTGAAACGTCCGACATCTGCGTCTGTCCAGGAGGACTTCCGCTGGAGAAGGTCGTTCACTTCCCGCTGAGATCTGGCCCGCTGCTGCACCGCTCGCTCAAACGCGACCTTTGCCTCGCGAGCAGCCTCTCGTGCGGCTTTTATACGCCGCTCTGAGATGTACGTGAGGATTGAACAGTAATCTGACTGAACCGTACGTACCCTGCTCCGTGACTTGTCGTTTGAGAGACTCTATCTCTCCGTATCCTGTCACCTTATTTAATTCTCTCCCTAGCTGTGCGAAGGCGGTTGCTGCGGCGATGGTGTACCGGTCCACTCTGTCTCGCACAACGCCAGCTGCCCGCTCTGTCCATGATCTGAGCCTCTCTTTCACCTCATCAACATCGATTACGTTTGCTAGCGGAGTCGGTTTGTCGGCGGGGGGCTGCGAGTTGTCGGGTGGACGTGGCGCCTCCTCGACATTAGAGGTATCGTGAGATATGTGGGACGGGGGAGTGAATGCAGTGTTCGGTGAAGGGGATGCTTCAGCGGAGCCCTGCCTGTGTGGTGGAGGCAACTCGATGACTGGTTGAGCGAGGTTGACTGTCTGACTGGTGCCGACGTTGGAACCATTCTGGGGGTCTACGGGGGATGAATACAATCGCCGAAAGGCTAGGAGAGCAGTATGCGATTGGGCATGGCGCACTGGACGAACAGGACAGCGAGGCCGCGGCAGGAAGCAACGGGAGAAAGTGAACCTCAGCATGAGACGGTGCTGGCTGGCGCCGCTCTGTCTGGCTGAGCTCTTGAGCCACGTGCGCGGAGACGCTCGAGGGGGCAAGACTCACAATCCGCGGCTTCTGCAGCAGTCGAGTCTCGACGTCCTGTTGAGGGCTCGCCGCCCACAAAACCCTTGAAATACACCAGTCTCGCTCGCTGTCACACTTTTCTTTGACTATGGTTAGCACCGTCAACATCTCTTGCGACCTGCTCTCCTCGCTGCTCCCCGCAACGCCTTTCGCCTTGGCCTACGTCCTGCCTCTCCTTTTCCTGTCCTTACTCTTGACCGTTGCTGGCACTTTCCTAACCCTAGATAGGACCCATATCTTCCCATCTACCGAGCCTCGAAGGCTCAGTCTCGCGAATGTCAAACACCCCTGGATGCCTACCGCCTCACTCCTCTTGCGAGGTGGGATTGGAGGCCTATGCTCAGGTTTTGCGTTCGGAGGTGCGCATTCTATCAGATGGCTTATCATCGTAGCTCATCCGAATTCCGTTAAGTTCACTGTGCTACATTTCTCTGCCTTCTTATACCCGCTAAGACGACCTCATCCCCGCTCAGCCCCAAGGCATTTCTCTCCGTCTGGGTACTTTCAGCCTTATTCTGCGCCCTACTCTCCGGGAGATTGAGAATTGTTACTCTTATCTTCGCTGGTGCGACGGGATAGTGAGTCGCAATGTCTCGGCGTATCGTTATGTGCTCATACGTTTGGTCTTCCAGTGCTTCTCTCGCCCTCGCCTTCATTGTAATTGCGCACCCGTCCCTCCTCACACGCATCGCGATCATACCCGTCTTGACAGTTACCGGCGTCGTGATCTCTCTTCTCCCCATTGTTCGGGTCAGAAACGTCGCTTTGCGCTTCGCGAATGCGTCCGCAGGATCGTTTGGGATCATTCTATGCATCGCCATCCTGGTTCGCAATGATGCTTGGGGCAATATCTGGGATCGTCTGTGGATCAAGAATGGTGTGGGCTGGGGCACAAGCCAGGAGAAAGGCCTCAGCGCCGCGTACTGTGTCTTGTTTTTGGCTGGTGTTGCTTCCGATTGGCTACTCCATCGCAAGTTTGGAGAGAACCCGGATGAGGTGAGATTTTTTCCATGATATTCGAGCCGTTCATTCATTGCGACATAGAAGTGGGACCGCTACCTTGCTACCTTCACGGATAATTTGCCCAACGACGGCCGCCGCGCGGGAACCTTCACGCCATTTGCGTCACTGTACGACCGCCTGCTCGGTCGGGACAGGTGTTTCGCGCCTATAGTCCCCGATGAGAAGGCACTCGTGTACCCCATTAGTTCTGGCACTGCGGAGAAGCCTCTCGACTTGGAAGACCAATTTGATGTTTGCCTCCCCCTCGGGAGTGCCAAGTCTCATACGACCTTCCTTCGCAAGAAGGTAGACAAAGTCGGGACTCCCCACCCTGGTAGAAGGGTAATCAAATTCCGGCCTGATGACGAGCAGTCTCTATCAAGCGAGGATGATGAGCTTTCACCAGTACACCGTCCCTTCGTTCCTCGCTCCCTCAGCTCCGCGTCATCCGCGACTCTCACTGACTCTCGCACGGGCCTCAAACCTTCCAAGCTACCTGCTTCTGGCGTCGTGGAATACTCAGATTGTGAAGAGGACCTTACCGAACTACACAATGACGCAGTCTCGCAAGACGATCCCAAATGGGTCCCACCCTTCATACGGCGACATTCCACTCGTACCAATCTGGCGCTTGTCCCGGAGCTCGACCAACTCAGTACTCCGTCTGCGCCAGTTCAAGAATATCGTCGGAATAGCCCTCTGCAGACCGACTCGTCGGGCTCCGTGCCAGCGACACCGTCCCTCATCCGCGCGGTGGATCGCATAACAGCGGCATACACTGCGCAAGCTAGCGCGCCTGTGAGACAGGATAATCTTGCTTCGCCTGTCACCCATAGGCCTGCTGCTGGCAAGTCATGGGACGTCTTCTGGGCGGATGTAAAGGAGAAGGCGACGGCATGAATATCCTCGCAATTTTTTTTATCTTCACTTTCCTTTGTCACGACTATCATGACCATTCACGACCCGTAATGACCTTTTATGACCTGCTCGCTTTATCGATATGTATCAACAAGCGTGCTTGTGTAATGTCGCGCAAATAAGATACATTGCCCAAGACACAGACGTGGGCAAATGTAGGCCAACATGCGCCTGTCGAATCCACGACACGAAGCTATTGCAGAGATCGGTACTAAGACTACAATCTATTGTAAGGTATCCGTGCCTTGTACAATCTAAACACCAAGCTACATCAGGGCGTACTGAGCGAGTATGAGCTCATCTGCAATATTGCGTGTATTCAGTACGCCCACGCAATATCGAAGTGTGCTAACGGTCTCTACACCACTGAGCAATGAAATCACCGTCCACACAACAAAGCGAATCCATTCTACGACCAGACATCCAACAATAGGCGATTACGCTCCTTCAGGAGCTTGAGTTCTGCTGCGCCTTCTACCTCAGCCGATCCACCTTTGGCCTCGCCGAGGATCCGGCAGAGTGTCTCCTCGACACTCTTGCTCATACTCTTGGCGTCGCCGCAGATGTAGACATAGCCTTTGCCGTTGAGGATTGCGTCCGCAATCTGCTCTGCGTCCTCCCAGATGAGGTCCTGCACGTAGATCTTGCTGCCATCAGGCTTGTATGGCGGCTCGCGAGAGAATGCGCAGCGCATGATGAACTTGCCGTGGAGCTCTTTGGCGTACTCCGGCCACTCGTCCTTGTAGAGGAAATCCTGGTCCGAACGGCGGCATCCATAGTAGAGGCGGATCGGACCCCAGTCCGCAAGGCCCTCGGGACCGTGCTTCTCGATAGTGCGCCGTGCCATGGCGACACGCTCCTGTACGAAACCGCGGAAAGGTGCAACGCCCTGGAAGAACATGATCAACGACTCGCGCACAGTTTATCGGGACCCAGACAATACTTACAGTACCAGGCCCGATCATGATGACGGGGCTCTTCGGATTTGTAGGCAGACGGAAAGTGGAGCGACGGACGTGGATAGGGACCTTAACGACGTCGCCCTGCTTGTATGCTCCACGGGGACCCTCGATAGAGTAAGTGGGATAGTGCGACACAATGGAGGGCTCCGAAGGCGAATCGTCGCTGACCAGCGTAGCTGCCTTGTCATGGTGGGAAGCGTATTTCAGGTTGAGCAGGAAGTTCGACCCGACGCCGTATATCCAGCGTTCTTCGACACGAGGAGCCTTCTCAGACTTGTACTTCAGGACGACCACAGTGGCATGAATCGCGTTCGGGTAGAGCTTCGGGCTAGACGAGATGGAGTAATACCTTGGCTGCAAGCGGGGAATAGACGAGACTATGATGTCGAAAGGAATCTTCCATGCAGTGGTATTCGAAGCAGTGGGATCGGCGTGGAGATCGTTACCAGCAGCATATTGGAGCACCTCGCCGAGCTTCATGCACCCGTTGGCGACGATGTTCTGGTAGTGCTCTTTGTTGCTGTTGAGGTCCTTCAGTACTGCTTCTGCCTCCGGGTTGGGCGCGAATTTGGCGAGGACACCAAGAATTTGACGGCCAGCAAGAGCGCTGATATCGATGTAGTGGCGAAGGACAGTGGCATAGGTAGTCGGGACAGGGAACGGAACCTTGGCGAGAGCGGGATCCAAAGACTCGATGTTGATTACCGTGTCTTTCTTCTCGTGCAGTCCAAGAGCGTAGAGAAGACGGTCAACCTCCTTATCCGCGTTCGATGGCCAGACACCGACATGGTCACCGTGCTGGTAGGTGATACCCGAACTTTCTGTACTGAGTTCGATGTGCACGCAATTGCGGTCCGAGCCAGGGGCGAAGAGCTCCTTAGCAGCGATGATAGGCGCGGGGTATGGGTTCTTCGCGTCATGAATGCCCTTTGTGCGCGTCAAAGCTCGAGCAGATAGCTCGCCTGCACCAAGATCAATCCTGTGGGGAGACAGAGGCGAACTTGGACGTACCGAGATAAACCTTTTCCTCAGGGTGATCGAAGACCTCGGTCACGACGAAGTCGGGAGAGTCACCGCCCTGGCCTTCCTCAACGTTCATAGCCTTAGCGAACGCCTCCCACATGCCGTCCTTCCACTCCAGGTAATCCTCCTCCATGCTCTTGTCGTCGTCGCCCTCGCCTCTTTCGCCAATACGAATAGCACCCATCTTCTGCAGGTCACGGTCGACGTTGCGCGAGATGAGGTTGTAGTGCTCGTATGTCTTGTTACCGAGACCGAAGATAACATACTTGAGGCCGGGGAGTTTGTGCTCGCCGTTGGAGAACTCAAAAGACTCATCCGACAGGTTCTGACATAGTTGCACGGCGTTGTCCGTCGGCTCACCTTCGCCGTAGGTGGCCATGACGAAGAAGACACAGCAGTCCTCCGGAACCTGGTCGAGATTCTCGAAGTCATATTCCTCGGGATCGCACACGAGCGACGCCAGACCAAACTTGGATTTGGCCTCTTTCGCGAGACGGATAGCGTATTCCTCCGCAGTACCGGTCTGTGAGCCATAGAAGATGACGATACGCTTTTTCTGTGATACGTGGCAAAGGGTCAGCGCGGGCGGCAAGGACCCTAGCAAGACGGAAAGCGTACCCCTTCCTTCATTTTTGCGATAAAATCTCTGGGATTTCCATTGCCACCAGCGGCCGCTTTGGATGAGGGCACCTGGACGGTCTTTGGCTTCGCCGCAGAGAAGATTTGCTCGCGGAACAGATAAAGCGCAGCGAGGATGATGCCAACGGAGAGGACGATGACGTCCGAAGACGAAGAGACGGCCATGGCGCCGACGAAAGAGGAGGACTAGCCTTAGGCAGGGTCCTCAAGACTGGAGATGAAAGGAAATGGGAGGCGAGGAGAAGGAAAGAGATTAGGATATAAATGTGAGAGAGGGCGAGTGTCCGTGGCAGAAATGGTTCCATCGACAATAGGCGCTTAGTCAGCACAGCTTTGTCTTGCGCTCTAACGCTCTTTGCCTCTGCCCGACGACAAAAACGTCGGTTTCAGGTTGCGATCGGAAACTAAACCGAGGAGCCAGGCAGCGGTTTCGTTTCGCAAAGTCCAGCCACACATTGTCGTCTCTCGCACCTAGGTGCTGCAAGCGTGTGCGGGCGCAGTGTGCGGGCACAGGCCGTGCAGGAGCTCGGCGCCGAGCACCTGCGGTTAGCTCGGCAGTAACTTGCACGACACGCGGGATACAACAAATCGCATGTTACTACACATCTGGGAACCCCACACTCTCAGGAGCCCGCATCTGCACAGCCAGCCTGTATCCCAGACTCTTAGGATCAGCAACTACCGCGTCCATGGCCTTCGCGTGTTCGCTATCGTGGCCTAGCTCAATCGCGTACCACTTCTTGGCCAGCCTAGCCCATCGTTGCGTAGCCTCGACACTGACAGGCGGTCTGTCAGATCAAGAGCATGTCTCTTTCCGGTGGCATTGCTTACTCGGCATGTGCGGCGGCGACCACCGCGGCGTCAGCAGCAAGTTGTCCGCGCTCGCTCCAGTAGCCTTCCTCTTCCCCCAGGGCCCATATCTTGCGCGCAATGTCGATTGCTTGCTGACCACTAATCGAGCCGTTCTGCCACGTTCGAAATCGCGCATAGAGTTCTGCGATCTTCACCAGCCGGTCATCCGACGTCTTCGACTCGTCGTCAGAACGTGAACAGACGCTGCATTGGCATGTGAACCCATACTGGGCCTGAAGGATCTGTCTGCAGAATAGGGCATTCAATGACAATTAGATCACTGCGCCGCTCCGATCTCACCTTCGTGAGTCTCGTGGGCGTTTAGTATCGAGGTATGTGGTCAGCAATTCCTGATAGAATCGTTAATTCCCAAGGCCATGGAGCCGCGTAGAAACCAGGACTCGCCTCGCCTCTGGCGATAGGCTTGAGGGCGTGAACCACGAGAACGCCTTCTGACGAACGCCAATTATAGACTACGTTGAAGGCTGCTGAGCACCCGTGGTTAAGACGCGCGGTCGACGGAAATAGCCCCACGCCGTCTTCCGCCGCGGAGATGGCGTTGGTCTCGAAAATGGCCAGCGCCAGCTGCAGGTCGAACAATGGCGTATTGGGGACAGCGTCCTCGGGGAGATTCACGTACGACAAGTTGTAGAATGCGCCGCGACTATGAGGCGATAGTTTCTCAAGCGCGTCAAGGATGATGGAGCCTGGTGATCCCCGAACAAACCCTTGTGCAGTGCTTCAGTAGAGGTTTGTTATCGTGAGGGACGCAGAAAGTCACCTTGCGCCGGCACCAGGAACAAAGGTTTCTCACGGAGAATTAATTCGCCTTGCTACGAGGGAGTTAGTGAAAGCACAGAGATTGGACTCGGGCGTGACAAGCCTGGATATCTCGTGTAGCGATTGCCCCCTTTCCCTTGCCAGGGATGTCTACTACTTGGTAAGGCCAGCTGTCTCCGGACTGTTGTAAGGTTGCGCCGCGCGGAAGGGTTGGTAGCCAACATAGATCGAGATGACCAACAGAGTGAAAGCTACCAGGAGCAAAGCGCGGGATGTCCGCGCAGGTAGAGCTGCACCGAGACTGGTCAGTGCCGAGTTCGGTTGCGTGGAATGGTCGCGCAACGGTGCTGACCAGGCTTAGGATGAGGGCCTTGGAGGCCGCTCTGGCGAGTCGCTCCTGGAGCGACAGTGGTCTTCCTCGCCCGTCGAAGAGCCTGGTGGGTCATGGTATGAGGGAAGTCCGCTGAGAGACCGCAACCGTGCATCCCGTTCCCTTGGCGGCTGACATTGCGCGGGACGCGTTACGTCACGTGCTCTCATGATTGGGTCGCGTTTGATGTCGATCGCGCGTATCGGTAACATGCGTAGACGCCCAGTTTCTATACTGACACGTAGTCCCTGCTAAGCCATACACGTTCTCTCATCCACCTCCGCCGTTTGCCCGCCGTTTTGCTCATTCGCCATGTCGTTTATACGGTGCGTAGCTATCTTTATTCCCTGTGTTGCTCTCACGTATCGTGTATGTCACGTAGGCTAGGACTGTGCGTCATCGGCGTATATTCCATGTTTCTCGTGCGTCACATATCCTCTGTTCCACGCCCATGGTGAGCTAACCATGTCCCTACGAAAGATTTGGGCCATTGCACAGGAGCGTCGTGAGTCCCTTCCACTACAACTGTTGCGGGCCTGTTCTCACTCTCATTTGTAGTCTCGGTTCCATTTGAGTCGGTAGTCGATGGCTCGAAGGAAAAGTTCAAGTCTCCTCTGTTCATGGGCACATGTCAAAGTGCAATGAGCTCTGTGTCAGCCATTCTATATCTTCTGTTTCGCCGCAAACCTAGACAGTCCTTTGCCCAATTGCTCGGCCTGGATCTCGATCCTACTCCATACAGAGACACAATCCCAAAGCCAACGGCGATGCAAAGGCCAACGGCCATGCTCACACCAATCGGCCAGATTCTCGTTATTCCACTAGATCGCTTCTTCTCCGGTACTTCCAATGTGCCGTCTTCATCACCTCCGCTGCGCCCTTCGGCTTCGCTGCTCTATCCTATATCACCTATCCTGCAATGGTTCTTGGCAAGTCCTGCAAGCTCGTGCCGGTCATGATCATGAACGTGCTACTCTACCGGCGCAAGTTCGCACCGCACAAGTACCTCGTTGTTGCGATGGTCACGCTCGGCATCACCATGTTCATGGGCTTTGGGAAGGAGAAGCCTTCGAAGTCGAAGGGAGCAGACGCCCCGCTCTCGATGTCGACACAGCTCATTGGCATCACATACCTCCTCATCAACCTTGCCATTGACGGTGCAACCAATTCGACGCAGGACGAGATCTTCTCGCGCTTCCGGGTATCGGGGCAGCAAATGATGTTCTGGATCAACCTCTTTTGCACTGTACTCACCTCGGTCATCTCTATCCTACCGCTACCCTACATTCCGGTCCTGCACCCCTCGCACAGTCGGACCGAGCTGGAGGGAGCGCTCACTTTCATACACGAGCACCCATCCGCCGTTTGGCCGCTTGCACAATTCGCCGTCACGGGCGCACTGGGGCAGTTGTTCATCTTCGAGACGCTGCAACACTTCGGCTCTCTGACACTGGTGTATGTCTCCGATATAGCAGCTTTTTTTCCATCACAATACTTATACACCTGGCCATTAGAACGATCACGTTGACACGAAAGCTCTTCACGATGCTTCTCTCAGTCGTAGTATACAACCACAAGCTCACCCCTGGCCAGTGGGCAGGAGCAGCAGTTGTCTTCGCTGGAATTTCAGTTGAGGCTTGGGTGAAACGGAGGGTGCGTCACCAGATTTTCCAAGCTTCGTTTGCCCTAACTGCGAGCCCTTGCAGATGTCCACGCGAAGCGTGTCATCCAGGAAAAGGAGAAGGCCAAAATAAAAACTCTCTAGCTAGAAAGATAGAGTGGGACGCCACACGACCGCATACCGCATATAGTATGGACTTCCGCGTGTGAACTACATCATAGAGCATGTAAGTTAGAGTCGGCGAATACAGACTAAGACCTAGTGTCAATCCAGAAGAAATGTCGATGACCGGACGTCAAGTTGCTACATCTCCATTGCGTCGTCTTCATCTTCGACCAATTGTCGTTTACGGTCCTCGACTCTGCATAAGAACCGTCAGATGGCTTTCCGATGTGCGGATGGCCGGACGCACCGAGCGGACTCCTCATCATCACTATCATCCGCGCGTTTACGCCGTGTATTTCCGCCGCCTTGCTGCGGAAAGCTGCGTACCGCGAGGCTTGCTTTATATATTGATTCATACTCCTGCAATCCATCGTGAGCTAGCGACGTCTGAGGCTAGACGGAGCATGTACCTTGATCTGTGTCAGGAACCCTCCGTTCGGAGAGATGCAGTATCGCCTGTTCTGCACCATGTGCAGAGCATCCTCCCATGTAATCTGTAATCGTTGCATGACATACATGACAACGAATGAAGGCGACAAGCTGATGCCGCCTTGAAGCATTTCAGCAAAGCCTTGACAGGATCAGGAACGGGTACGCACCATTACAATGCACAAGCACGCGTCCGCCTTGCGCCAGTGCCTGATCAATGAATTGACATGCCCTAGGGAGGCCTGAAATAAGTATACGGATGGTGAAGAAGGACGAGAGACGCACTGAGGGAAGAGTCTGATGAGATTCTGCTCCTCGCTGTCTTGGACGTCCAACACGAGATAGTGAAATTGGTCCGGGAAGCGTGGGCGGACTGAGAAGGCTTCCTTTGCATCTCGTATGCATACTCTGAGCGGATACGGTCAGATGTCGCCCAACCTGATACTGGACAGAGGCACACATGTGGGTGACCCCGAGGGACTGGAGGGTGCTCAGATCCTTGGAGGCCTGCAGTGGCCCGAGCAAGAGGCCAGGAAGTATCTCTTGACATTGTCTGCGCATCTCATATCTGTTATAGCCTAGTGAGTGCGCTGTCGCCACACGCGGGCCTATGCACGACGCACGTCCACTCCTCACCGGGGCCTTGTATGAGCTCACGGAGTTCCTCTGGCGTGAGCTGCTGCTGATTCGAGCCCGAGGCAGCTTGCATCGTATGTTTGTCCTGATTATATCTGAAGGGGAACGGGAATATTGTTGGGTATAGGGCCTACGGACGGGAGGCGAGGGTGAGGATCGGGAAGAAAGTGTCGGTGTGTGCCTGCATCAGTAGTAGAATCGCCACGCGCGTCGATCGAGACGCGTTCATCAACTGGCGCTTTCCTTTCTCCTTTCATCCACCACACCCCTCCCGAATACGTCCTTTGAATCATGGACGACGACGAGATCCCGTGTGTAATTTTGTCGTTGGCTACAATGCTTTACTTACGTGGTTCAGGACGCTCATTGAGACGAATGAGCCCATTGCTCAGGTAGTCGGAGACAAGACAGTGCCACTGACGATAATATGTGGCTTTCTCGGGGCAGGAAAGTCCACACTGATACGGTGCGCACAACGTAAACGTCAACGGTTTGTCCTACTGACGATCGCTTTCAGTCGCATTCTCTCTGAGAGACATGGCTATCGCATCGCGGTCATCATGAACGATTTCGGTGACACTGCTGTGAGTCTTCATTGCTGCAGCATTGAGCGAAGAGAAATTGAGCTTTCGTAGGATATTGAAGGTATGACAAGTGTAACTAGCTTTCCAGCCATTGACCGCATGGCCCGCAACAGCCAAAACGATCAACGTCTCTTCGGTCGATGACCCTACACAGACGTCTGAAGAGATTCTCGAGCTCGCAAACGGTTGTCTCTGCTGTAGCATCAAGGATTCAGGCGTGGCTGCTATAGAGAAACTCATGCAGCGGAAGGGTGCTTTCGATTACATTCTACTCGAGACGACGGGCCTAGCAGATCCAGGTAAAAGTTCGATGGGACTCATGCTTGTCTATGCTGATAAATAGGCAGGTCCAATCGCGTCATTATTTTGGCAGAATGAAGAATTCTCGGCTGGACTCGGTCAGTACATACACCTGGACGGAGTTGTATGCATGGTAGACTCCGTATTCGGTCGTCAAGTATGTGCTGTGCAATGTCTCGTATGTGCTTTGGCTGACCGCTGGCGTAGCAAATGGAAGAAGATCACTCTGTGGACGGTGTCGGCGAGAGCTTGAGGTTCGTTTCACGCGGTCAAATATGCCACTTGCGACTCATGATGTCATAGGCAAATTGCCTGCGCGGATGTGGTCTTGTTGAACAAGACTGACTTGGTCACCCCTGCTCAAGTCACTGAACTAGAGCAGCTGATCACTCAGGTCAATCCCGCCGCCATCATTCACCGAACAGTGCAAGGCAACATCGACTTGAAGCATATCCTCGGCATCGACGCTTTCTCATCAAGAACGAAGTCTGTGGCGGCCGATTCCCTCACGCATGTCGATCACCCTGTAGGTCAGACTTGCGACCAGCACTGCGGTGCCGATGCCCATGCGCATGCGCATCACTACGAACTGCGCGGCATATCCAGCTTACAGGCCTCGGTACCTGTCTTATCACAGACAGCCTTCGATCGTGTCGACGAATGGATCCGGACGCTACTCTGGGAAGGTCGACTCCCAGAAGATCCTCCAGCGGACTCGCAGCAGATCACCGTGTTGCGATGCAAAGGGATCTTCCAAACAACATCTGGCATGACCTACGTCCTCCAGGGCGTGCGTAGCCTGTATGAAGTATCTCCGGCCGTGGGCGACTCTGATTTCGGCTTGGAGTCTGGGAAGTTGGTTTTCATTGGCAAAGGACTAGACGAAAGAATACGCTCTAGTCTATTGAGAGTATTTGCGGAGTAATCGCTGTCGATGTGGGCTCGCATTGTACGGTTGCTCCTTGGGAAGCTTTCGTAGAATGCGATCTCACTTCGACACCTCTGTTCGCATTTTCCAAAGCAAAACAGTGGTGTCACTCCGACCTTCGAGACGCACAAATAGCCGTGCAAGGTAACATCTGGTATGCTCATAGAACGCACGATGCGGGCGCCGGTAAGAGTCTTCTTGGATGGCACACCCTTAGAACTTACTATTTCGTTAGCAATCTCCGTATTCCGGTAGTATGTGGTGGCGGTCCTCCACGACGGAAGGCGGACATGAGAGCAGACCCCGAGGGCCGACACAGCACCAGGCGTACGATAGGGTTCAGTTTCCCTTAGGAACTCCAGGACGCTGCTATATTAGGTGCACTTCCTGAAAAATACGCCCACCCCAGATCTTCTTTCACGCACTACTAGGTGGGCTCGCGCAAAATGTGGTACTAAGAGAGGATCACCATGCATACTAGGATCATTTGGTTCTGCCACTTTCGATTCCTGGGACTCTGTCTTCCCTGCGATCGACTATGGCCGGCTCGCCCATTGATCTCCGTCGTCATCAGCTCCTGTCCCGCATAGAGTATCCGACCTCGACTTTCCAACTATCCTGGTTCACTGGCTCTGTATAAATCGCGGTCTGTGAACAGATCATCGATATCGTCGCGCAGGTCCTCTACACGCCCAAGTGGCCTTGAGCTACACTTCGCGCACCGCACGCGTGAGGTCTTGCATGTCAAGCCTGGCTCCGTGGAACCGCCTGCACCTGCTATGTCCTGTGGTCGCGCAGCGCAGCGACAACTATGCGAAAAAGGATCGCCGTGCTCAACAGACTACTGTCGAATATCCCATACGTTCAACCATACCCTCCCGATTAACTGCGAGTCAGGCCCTTGATCACATTTCTCGACTCTACATCATGTCCAATTAATTCGGAACTCAAGCGTCCGTGCTTGAGAGACGGTGGGTTCAATATCACGTCTCCCTTCGTAGTGATGGTGCGCCAGCACCGTTCTCTCGGTTCCACTCATCGACTATCGACAACGTATTCTTGCACTCTAGCTGGGAAACCCAATTCTGATCCTATCATCTTTGAGGCACCTCAAGCACCTACGAATGTCGAAGCTATCCTGGGCACCCCGCTCTCGCGTTATACAAGATAGACGGGCGCGCACTATTGTCTCTTGCTTACCGTGCACGAATTTTCGAAGAGTTGAGCTGTTGGGGCCCCAAGTCCAGACGCGTTGCAACACTATGACACCTCCACATCTGACTCAGGGACGAAAAGCACTTCCAGGTGCTTGAGAACGCCGTCGTCAGTCGTCGCTCGAGCATACCGGTGGAGATCGATGTTTCTTGGACTAGGGGTGTCAGCGTCGTGCGGCTGACAGCTTCATGGCTTCTTGACATGTCCCGCACAACTATAACGCTGCACGCTCATCTGCCGACCGTCCAGGTAGGTACGTCGAACTATCCAGATAGCGTTTGGGACTCATGCAAGTGTACCTATAGGGTAACGATGGGAAGAGTATATCCGAGCGTTGTGCAGTCAACGAGCAGCGCCCAGAATATTGCTCTTAAGTCGAAGATCACTACGCTGCAAGAACAACTCTCCGCCGAGACGCATTCATACCGCACAATAATCGCCGCCTTGGCCGCGACGTGCAGGTCTTTGCAAGATCGCATACGTACGCTGGAGGCAGAGCGTCAAGACTCCGTCATGCGCGGACGGCTCCACGGTAGACGAGTACCGCTCTCGTCTGCCTCTTCAAATCCCCAAACGGCAGCAAATTGTGCAAAAAACGTATCAGAAAGGCCAGGGCCGCAGACGCCACCATCTCCTAGGAGTCAGACTCTGGTAGTATATGACGACACCGCACTGTTGTGGAAGGCTTGGATGTGGTTCTGAAACGGACTGGAAACCATGTCTCGTATCCCAATCAGCAGCAATGACCAATCCCTCCTAAGTTCTGGTTCGTGCAAGCGCACTCGCGGTGGACGCGGTTGTTGAACATGAATTGGAGTAATAGTTATACAGGACAATTTTCTAAAAGGTACAAGTCATCCCAAATGTAACCATGTAGAGAAGAACAAACAATGCAGAATTATGGCACGCTGAGAGGGTAGATCCAGCAAGTAGATAACGCAAGGGATAACAGACATAGATCGTACTATAAATACCGGTTCAAGGAAAGAACGTCAAAGCGTATCTTCAGGTTCGAGAGGTGAATGAGACTTCCCCGACACGCAGCCCATCCCATCGTGAGTGCATATCTTACTTTTTCGCGAAGCCCTCGTAGTCTGTCTCGGTGTCGATGGTGATCTTCACGCCCTTAGGTCCCTCCTCCTGAGTAGGAGTTCCGCCCTCCTCCATAGGATAGACTCCGTCTCCCTTGACCTCGGCGATTTGGTCGCTCTCCTTGTCGTCCGCCCAGTCGCGGGCCTTGGGCTCCGCAGCGAGGCCGACGGTGTAGGTCTGCTGCGGGTGCTGCAGGCTGAGGATGGCGCCGCTCGGGGGCGCCGGACGCGACACCACATGCGTGGACGGATGAGATTGCTGGTGACCAGAGCGCCCTGAGAAGGCACCTCCGTTGGCGAGGGAGCCGCGGACTGCAAGGATGATGCGGAGAGTCATGGAAGTCGTCAGGACGGCAGCCATGCTCGTCACGATGACGCGGATGGGGTCTTCTGGGCCGGTGGGCTTGACGATGAACCAGAAGAGCATGTTCACCATGTTCACCGCCCAGATGGCAGCGTAGAGGTTGAGACCATCGCGGAGCATGAGCTTCCAGTACGAAGTCGGCTTGTCTTTCAGCGAACGGAATGAACGCTGCAGGGCAAGTACGAGTGAAGCCGTGTACAAAAGAGTCGCCGACAGCCAATAAATGCCGACCCAGTTGTGCTTGGGCGACGCGATGCAACCTTGGCCTTCCTCGACAGGCGTTACTATACCGGATGTGAGTGAGATGTGTAGAAAGGACGTCCGGCGGTGGAAGCTCACCTCGGTAGAAACCGCAGCACACGGCCGTCACTACGATTTGGAGTGCAAACAGGCCGCCCATGACGGCAAGCACATTCCGAGATTTGTCGTAGATAGCATGGATGCGGATGACGTGAACGGCAGAGCAGACGGCAAGGAGTATCGCGGTGCAGATGGGCTCAAAGAGGTAGAAATGCGAGCAGGTCTAGGGAACAAAAAGACGATCAGGATCATGATACAAAGGAGGTGGGCGCTGCCAGGGCGCGCGGGGGCGCCTACTGAGGCCGAGCGATAACGGATGCTTGCTGTCGCCGGCGACGCGCACGACGTAGAAGAGAGGGCAAGGCCCCGTCCACACCGTGCTTGGGGCACGAGCAAGTTCAGAGCTCAAGAAGAAGGGAAACTCACCTCCAGTGACCACTTGGTATCAAAGAACGCAACCCCGACAATTGTGAATTCGACAGGCATAAACACCCTCAGGAAGTGATATGCTATCTTGAGGAACGGCCAGCCCTTGGTGCGCAGGAGGCGCCATGACCGAGGAGAGAGAACAAGAGTGTCCCACGCGGCGACGGTCAATGTGCACACAAAGAAGTACTTGTGTGCAGAGAGGTGAGGCGGGAGGTCGAGAGAGGGAGGGAGGGCCTGTGTGGGGTCGGACGAGTTGGACGCCATCGCAAGGCCGGCAGCGGCAGCGAGTGGTTGAGGAGGAGAGGGAGAGGGACGGGGCGAGATGGGAGACGGGGCGAGGAGGTTATGAACGCGATCCAAAGCGATGAAACACCCACCGGACGCCCACCATTGCCGCCTATGGTCATTTCCATCAGGCCATGGACTGTTCAACTGTTCCCATCCCGCCTCTCCTCACTTGCACTGCCTTCCATCCCACTTCCATTCACTCGTCGTTTGTGCCCAGATCACCAAGACATGCACTTGTGCCTGGTCACCGCTCACAGTCCTCTCTGCAAGCCGCCCCGCTCAGCGCACATGGATCACGGCATCCCCTGCAATCCTCCGGTATTAGCTGGACCGCCGGCACCTCATGTTCACAGGCGGTACCGCCTTTATCATGTCGTGATAGCTCCAGCTTCGTCTACTCGCGCGCGAAGGAAGGCCAGAGAATCGATCTCACCTGCCCAGGCAGTGTCTTGATGCACTTTGCATGTCCCGCTATAGTTGCCAGCCTATCGCTATTCCATGTCCATAATCCCTGCTCGATAGTCCTCTCTTGTTCTCAAAATCGAAAGCACCATGAGGAGGGGCAGCACCTGCCTCTGTGCCCGAAGCAATCTGTCTCAGGCACGGGAATCCAGCTCGCTGTGTGGCGGTGTGGATGATCTACGCTGTGCTGCTTTTTACTACCTGCTATCTTGGTTGCAGATGCGACTACTCTTGGTCCGGCGCCGCAGAGTGTATCCATCCCAGGGATGTGCCGCCTCAGTAGATCAGTACTCAGTCCTCGCACGTGCACGGTAAGTGCGTGCCTCCCTATTAGTGAACAAAGCCCTCACGAAGACGCGCGACGGTCAAGGTCAGGCCCGCGCCGCGGGGTATTAGCTATGGCGTAGATAGTGTTTGAAAACCGGCTGGTTTTTGCACATCCGCGTGGCAGCATTTTGCTGGCCGGCGCCTTCCCTGCCTACTATGACCTGTGTGTGCGCTTCCTGTAAATACATCCGCGCACAGCCAACAGCAGCATGCCGCGCAGCCAGAGCGCCGTCACACCGCGCTCAGACGAGTAGCGCGCGTTCGTGAACGAGCGGGCGATAGAGCTCGACGGCCAATCGACCAGATAATTTGGCCCACTTACCCGATCACGGACGTGGACGGGCTTGGCCGCTGCGACTGCGTACTCGGTCTCGGCAGAAAAGCCTTCTCCTGACGTGCTTGAGACCGCCGCCCGGATTCGGCCATGCCGCGATCGCTGTTCTTGCCGCCAAGGCGACATGTCTCATGCAGTGTATATAGACAGGTCCTCGAACGAAGCCATTCACGTCCATCGCCGAGCCGCCTCGAATGTCTGCCTCACAGAATCCGCTCTACAACGAAGCCTGGCTCCCGGGTTTCGATGGCCACCAGTTCTACACGCGACTCTGGGTGGCGGAACATCCGAGAGCGGTAGCCATCTACCTCCACGGTTTCGCGGACCACATCGCGAGATATGACCATGTGCACTCCGTGTTCGCACAGCGCGGTATAGTATTGTTCG
Source organism: Phanerodontia chrysosporium (assembly GCA_001910725.1). Classification (NCBI taxonomy): domain Eukaryota; kingdom Fungi; phylum Basidiomycota; class Agaricomycetes; order Polyporales; family Phanerochaetaceae; genus Phanerodontia; species Phanerodontia chrysosporium. The sequence continues at coordinate 197,962 of MJGA01000036.1, forward strand.
CGTACGACAAGCGTGGATTTGGACGGACAGCTCTGGATAAGGATCGTCGCAGCCCAGGCGCGGCGTATGGGAAGACGAACTTCGAGCTGGAACTGAGCGATCTCGAACACTGGATCGAATATATGGCTAGCCAGTACCCTGGCGTACCATTGTTCCTCATTGGCTACTCAGCGGTATGTCCTCAGTCGTTCGAGGCCTGTGCCTGCTGAAATGTTGCGACAGAGTGCCGGTCTCGTGTACAACTTTGTCACGCGTCAAGTCCCACCACCAAAGGCCGAGACAGTAGCGAAACTTTCTGGGGTCTTGGGATGCTCCCCTCTGGTTTACTTGACCTATCCTGCGCCAAGCTGGAAGCGATTATTGGCCACCCACATGAGCAAGCTCGCGCCTAACATGGTCCTCCCTGCACCCATGCCTGAGGAGGTATTGACATCTTTCATGTCTCCTACGATTTGGAACTCACTCAGGAACCGATAGCGTTTCTCGAGGATACCCGAGAAGGTGGCAGCCTTGAAAAAGGATACACTTCGGAGGCCGGAGGGCACCATGAAGGGCCTGCTGGACATGATCTCCACCGTGAGCGTCATAGACGGGACAGCCGCATCATCCCTCCGTTCTCATGTCTTCGTAGGCAGAACGACTACTCACCGAGGAGCGCTATAAGCACTGGCCTGAGAATTTACCAGTAAGCTCACTTTCTACGCGGTATATGCGCACTCTTGACAGGATATTCCAGCTCTTGGTCACTCATGGAACCGCGGACGAGGTTTGTACATTACACCGCTCTGTGGTACCTGAGAATTCTCAAGCCTCCTGTAGGCGAACTGCCCGGCGAAATCTCGAGAATTTTTCGACAAGGTCCCAGCTAAAGACAAGAAATTCGTCTCTTACGACGTGAGTCGCCTGCGTTATCGGTGGACACACGCTAAGTCGCGTGTACCAGGGCGCGTACCACGATCTATTCAACGATGGTTATGGTGTGGCGGAGCAAAGCTTAGAAGAGTGCATTTCGTGGATAGAGAACCATGCGCCGATCCAGGATGTTGTAGCATGAATATTGTTTGTCTGGATGGGAGCAACGTCTACCTATGCGAAAGCTATATGCGCACGCGGATCTACTCGGGGACGATGACAGATCTGAACCGCGCATTTTCGCGGTGCCGGAACACCTCCTCGGCCTTTGAGAACGGGAACTTCTCAACAAGGACCTTGATGTTGTGCTTGACCGTGTACTCGACGGTCCGCGCGCAGTCCTCGGCGGTGCCGACAAACGTGCCATGGATCGACAGGCGCTTTCCCAGGAGGACACCTGCGACACGGCTTGCGTCAGCCCTGCCACCTCGTCCGGCCAGGCGGTGCGCCACGTACCTGGGTTGAACGGCACCTGGTCGTGCGGCGCCGAGACGACGAGCAGCTTGCCCTCAAACGCGAGTCCGTCGATGAGCTTGAGCATGCCCGCCGCGTTCGGAGCGGTGCTGACTATGACGTCCGCGCCGCCCAGCTTCTGCAGCTCCTCCACGGCGTTTTGCGAGGACTCGTCGACGTAGATGTCAGCGCCGAGCTGGAGCGACAGTTCCTTCTTCTTGTCGGAAGTCGAGATTGCCACGGTGCGCGCGCCCATAGCCTTGGCGTATTGAAGAGCAAGGTGTCCAAGGCCTCTGTAGTGTGCAATTTAGCGGTGTCAATACACAGTATCAAGCATGTTCTCGCACCCAATGCCTTGAATCGCCACCGTCGACTTCGGCTTGATCTTCAGCTGTTCAAGACCGTCTACACACGTGCATGAGGCTTTTGTCAGTCGGACAGTGTACGAAGTATGCTTACTGAAGACCGTCACTCCTGCACACATCAGAGGCGCAGCCTCGGCAGGGTCTATTTCCTTGGAGATACGGCAGACTCCAGTCGTCGGCACCCTCAAGAACTGGGCGTAGCCTCCATCGTAGGATGCGCCTAAGCCGTCCAGCTATGTCAGTCGAGACGACCATCCTCGACAGAAGCAGATAGCTACCAGTGAGGAAATTCATTAACTTGTCGCAGCCCATGAGCTGGCCGCTCTGACAATGGTGGCAGTCGCCGCAGAATCCACGCTGGAAAGGCGCACCGACGCGGTCGCCAACCCTGAAGTCAGTAACGCTTGGGTGGACTGCCACGATGTCGCCGACGATCTCGTGTCCTGGGACAACGGGGAACCTGGCAGGGAATGAGCCAACCCGGATGAGGTCGTCACTAATTGAAGAGAGTTTGGTGAGCCTTGTGAGAGCGGTTAGAATATACGGGTGACATACGTCGCACATACGCCGCTTGCAAGAATTTTGACGACGACCTCTCCCTGCTCAGGGTTCTGCCAGGGTTGTTCGGCCTTTACGAGCCTGGTGTTGGGGGCCTCCCACTGATACACAGTGTAGGACTGAGGGGTGGTGGAAGACATGTGGGCGTGGAGTATGGTTGGCGGGACGATGATAGGCAGACCCATCTCCTGCTTTTATAACTTCGATAAATTCCTCGGGGAGGCCGCTAGTGGCCCAGGTACACCGAGGATCGACGTCCTTCATCAGCTGAACGAAGAGGTACACGGAATAGAAGATATTCCTTACGCTAGGAATCCCGCTCAAGTCCGCTCAATGGGGAGGTAGTAGATCCTGTGGTCCCAGAGCTTCTATCCTGCTGACGCGTCGCGTCAGTGGCAAGTACGCAATGGCTTACGCATCGGTTGAAAAGCAACGAAAAGCTTCGCATGGAGCTGCTGGCCCGTGCTTCCGGCTCAACAGAGATGCAGATTAGCCTCAGCGAAGTTCTCGATGCGTGCGTCGACGCCGAGGTTGTGTGCCCGAGGCCGTACAACGGCTAGCGGCTAGAGTCATTAGAAAAGCCACTCTAAGGTAGTGTCAGAACAAGATCATACATGTCCATGACCGAATGTACGTACGATGCGAGTGACAAGCGTGCTAGCGACGTGCAGGCCGTCAACCGCTGCGAGAAACTTTCGTGGCTCGCAGCTAGCTCAGCCCTCACCTAGAAAGAGCTCGCAATCTGTGTGCAGCAATGAATACGCGCCAGCATGTGTCAGCAAAGAAGTATGTATATAGACAGCGCCGAATGCATTTTCTGCAATATCGCCGAACTGCAGTATCCTGTGTTTGCATCGTCGACAGAACGGGCGTCTAACGCCGGGGCGGCCTGTGTGGTCGCCGACTTTCGCTACCTGACAATTAGTCATAAAGAATTATTCATATTCGCGCTAACTGCAGACTAGAAAGATGGGTATGATGAGTTCAGCTGAGTAACGGATAGGATATAAATACAGCCTACCATAGGGGCATGCCGCTTGTCGAAGGCGCGGCCAGAAGGACACCAGTCTACAGAGCAAGTTGACTAAGGCGGAAGCCACGCGTCTGGATATGCACGGAAATTCTGCGCCACTGTCTTTCGCATCTTTAGGCTTCCTTTTGCGCCACCGCCTTCCGATCATATTGCAATTCCCCGCCGCCACCAGCTCCTCCTTGACCGCGACCACGACCGCTTGCACCTGGGCTGCCGATAGCTCTGCCATGGCTGATTCCCAGATCTTCAGCGTCAGATGCATGGTTGGGATGCTGTCCGCCTTCAGCGAGTCGATACGGACACCTGCGACGACGGGCAGCACGTCTTCGCCGCCGAGCTTCTTCTTGACGCCGTCCATGATGTAACGAACGGGCTTGCCTGAGATGCCAGTCCATCCTTGAACGAGTTTGCCCGTAAACACAGTCTGAATGTGCTTTTTGGCGGCGGCGATGTGTAAGAGGACGTTGTACAAGTCTCGTTTTCCGAAGAAGTCGATGGCGTCGGCAGCAGACGGTGCTGAGACAGACGCTTTGCCGGTCATTTCATGTTGTTGTCGTGCATAGATCAAGAATCTCTGGTACATTGGGCGAGCATCTCGTGCTTTCAGACCAGATGTGTTGGTTGCCTCAGATGTGAGCAGTCTCGCAGGCAGGAATAAACGAGAGGCAGAGAGCCAGGAGAAGATGTCCGCCTCGGACGTAAAGCCTTGCTGCCATCGGTCCGCAGATAAGGAATAGAAGTCCAGGATACGTGGAATAGAGGAGCACAGCATGAATGTCATCTCTGGAGAAGTTGGCAGTGGTTTTGCAAGCTGTTGGGTTTGGCTCATGAGTTGGGAACGACGTAAGCTTAGTACGGAGCGAGCATACTTTCAGGCCATGCCTGCTGAAGGACAGACTGGAGGCACGTGCCATAAGGCCCAGGATCATGCACAGGTCTCCGTAGGACAAGAAGAAGAGGGTACGATGCCAGTCATCGGGGTCAGCACAGACATGGATGTCGAGCTGGCAGAAGCAATTTCCATCTTGCAAGGGCACTGCCAGATTGTACACCTTGCCTAGATGCATCACGTGCTGCGCACCAAGAGCAGTGCATAGGGAGTCCAGGTCGAGACCAGCGATGGGCTGGCAGACGACAAAGTCGATGTCCCCAAAGTCCTCCTTGCCCGGAGCTTCGTGGGGAACGGCGACCAGGGCGTACGCGGTGCGCAGCCGGACAGTGAGCTGGTCTTTGAGCTGATGGTAGAGCTGAGGCTTGATGCGCGGAAAGGCAGCATTGGGGAGTCTGGCGTTGAAAGCGTTGCCCCCCATGGCGAGGACAGATGAGAGTTTCCAAATGGGCACAGGTTGGCATGGTGGCGCCGGAGCCACGTGGGACGCACGCGGACAGCGGCCGGCCCCATCTGGAGCGTTGCACTGTAACGCACCGTTCCTGACCATCCGGGTCCCGTCCTCGCTCGTCATCCGCACAACAAACAATTCCGCATCGCTCACCACGCGAAGCTCAGACCATGGCCAACAGGCGCGGCGCCCCTCTGCGCCCCATCACTTCCGAAGGTACCATTCCTTGCATGTCCGCTCCTGCCCGCCCATGGCCCGCTCACCGCGGCCCGCAGAGCTCGACTGTTGGACACAGACCGTCCAGTTGCTTCCAAAGCTCGCCCAGCTTCACGACCAAACCAGCGAGACCATCGGCCGGTTCGACCGTGGTCTATTAGCCTGGCCGACCGACGACACATTGCCAGCCGAAGGGTACGGATATGTGAAGAGTAACTACAAAATGCTCGTCTCTGCTCTCAAGGAGCTTCAGACTATCGGTCAAGAAGACATCAAGTAGGATGATATTTTTTCCCTTCAAAATGTCGTATATAACTCGACCTTCACCCAGAGCCATCGACGAGACGCTCGAACGTCTTGATATTCTCATAGCACTACGGAAAGCTTCCGAGACGGTCCCGCCAGGTATGTTCTGCTACAATGTGCACGGAGTTTGCACTAAGACCTCTCCAGAGAAGCGAAATAAACGTCCGCGTGGACAGTCTCCTTCAGGGACGACGACGCCGATGGCTGGTGCTGCCAATCCCTCTCTTTCGAGAGGGGTCTCGATCACTGTGCCACCGCGAAGCTCGGTGGGACCACCCGCATATATCCCATTCTCTCGAGAGCCCAAGGCCCGGAGAGAAGCGCTGCACAAACAGCTGCCGCTGCGGCCTGGACGGAAAGTCGCTTTCCATCCTCCGTCAAACACAAGCAAAGCCGCCGAATCTGCGGGCGGCGGAAAAGACGAGGAGTGGATCCTAGCAGTTGTAACAAAGTCTATCAACCAAGACAAAAATCGGTACGTTTGACTCACGCTCCAGAGGCTTGCCGACTGACTTGCGCTAGATACGAGGTGCAGGATCCAGAACCGCAGGAAGATGGTTCGCCTGGACAGTATGCGCTGCTTTCACCTGTTACTTGTCAGGCTTGGTATTAACCCGTAGTGCAGGTGTTACAATACGACATTACGCGGTATCATCCCGCTGCCAGATATGACTGCGCCGCCGGACAGCGCAGCACACCTGAACGCATACCCCGAATTCCAGGCTGGTCAGACTGTCATGGCCCTCTATCCCGACACTAGCTGTTTCTATCGAGCAGAAGTCATTGAAAGTCCTACGGACATGGCTCGAGTATGTTCCCATTTATTCGCACGAACCTGGTTGGCTGACTGCGATTGCGCTAGAATAATCCGGCTGCAAAGGAGGTGCCTATGTACAAGCTCAAATTCGAGGACGATGACGATCAAGAGCACCTAGTTGCAGCGCAATGGGTGGTGGAATGGCCTGGTGCATAGTAGCTTCTTAATCTATATCCTTTTTTGGTTCACACTGTTGTATGAATAGCTGTAACATTATTGACTATTATTCTCAAGCTTGCATCAAGCGACATCCTCGAAAGCATACACGGAGCTCACGGGTTGCACTCGTATCCGGAGCGTAGCTGCTCCGCAGAGTCCTAGTCGTCGAAACTTCGAGCGCTTTCAAGGCGCTTATGGAGAACGGGAAGGTGGACGCTGCTGTCATCTGCCTTGGCTGAGCTCCTTCTCGCCTGTTCTCGACCGATGATGGCTCCTAACGGCCTCGATGTATATAAAGACAGCGGTGACGATGGGGTTGAGCACAACAAGCAATCGTCAGGACTACTCGACAACTCACACCCAACGCCTTCACAACCATGTCGCTTGCTCGTCAATTCTTCCGGGAAATGCGGCCTCTCTTCCGCATGTTGGAAGAGCCCTTTGGTCGCTCGCCAGCATTCACGCGTTACCCTCGTTCGCGGTCCTTGCTCGATGACCCGTTCTTCATCAACCCCTCTTCGCTCCGGCCGGCCATTGACGTGACGGAGGAGGGCAACCACTACATCGTAGAAGCGGAGCTTCCCGGTGTCAAGAAGGAGAACGTGCAAGTCCGCATTGGCGATGGCGGGCAGAGCCTCACCATCGAGGGCAAGATCGTCAACCGCCGCAGGAGCGCCGTGCCGGAGAGCCAGTCGGCATCCTCAGAGACGGGCTCGTCTGGAGCTGAAGTCACCCAGGGCACTGAAGGTATGCCACCGTCAGGGAACGCGGGGATGCGCAGCAGACTGACGGGATCCTTGACAGGCACAACCGCTGTTACGACAGCACCGCCCGAGTCTAGGGAGATCTCGTCGGAGAGGGAATTCGTGGGCTCGCAGACCTTCACCCGTACGGTCTGGCTGCCGCGGCGGGTAGACCCTAGCAATGTCTCTGCGAAGCTCAATGACGGCGTGCTCACCGTCACCATTCCGAAGGCGGAGGACCCTGGAAGCGTCCAGGTCGAGGTGCAGTGAAGTCCATGGACCGAGGATTTGATTGGAAGGGACGCTATTGTACCAATAACATGTAACATACGACGCTGCACATTTGTAACATTGTCAATTGCTTCTACATCGTATTTTGTTGCTCGTGCCCGACTCACAATGTAATTCTGCGCGTGCGTTGGACATGGTGGTCACTCGCAAGGTTGGAGACGCTCCCACGCTCAGACCAGACGCGCCTCATCATGAACTTGCGCTCGGGAAGAAAGAAAAGGGAACATGGGGACCGCGAGACATCGCCTTTTCAAGCCCTCACGCCCGCCGCCGTCTCGTCCACCTCCCCGGCCTCTCCCCACGCTCCCATAATCCCCGCACGTCTCGCGATCGCCTACGGCACCCTCGTCCGCCCACCCCCGCATCCGCGCTGGCACATACCCCACACGCCCGTGAACCGCGCACTATGGCCATGAGTTCAACCAGCATGTCGTTCCACAACACACCCCGCGTGGCGCACATCGACGACGAGATGGAGGTGGATCCGGACGTTGAGGACGACCTCGAGACGGAAGCTGAGGAGGAGGTCGACCAGCTGGACTCGGATACCACAGAGGATGAGGCTCCGGCTGTGAACACGAAAGCGCGCCAGCGGCGACCTGCACAACGGGAACGCGTCCCAGGCCAGTTACTCATACCCATGGATCGTGTGGAGACGATCCTAGACTCTGAAGGTGCGTCGTGGCGTTGAGCATTGCTGCTGCCTTGTGCATTGACACTGTGTTCCATAGGGGTGGGGAGTTACATGTCGAAGGAAGCGTTGTTCATGCTCGCCGCTGCCACAGTATGTTCACCCTATGAATCGCAAGTGACTACCCTCTGAGCCTTCATGACCGCGCATAGGAAGCCTTCATAATGCGGCTCGCCGAGACGGGATACCGCTTCCCTCTCCACGACCAGCGATCCACGTTCAATTATCGCGATTTAGGTCCGTGAATGTCCGTGGTGATCTTAAGACCTCGCTCATGTGTGCTCTCAGCTACGACAACCCTGATGTTCAAGGAGTTCGCATTCCTGCGGGGTACGTGCATAAGCCTTGCGGATGCCCTTGTGAGACTCACGTTCTGTGCAGATACTATGCCGATGCCGGTGTCCCTTACCGAGGCTCTGGAGCGGCGGGCCGCGAAAGAAAAGGAGCTATTAGAACCTGCGGTCTCTACCGCACCCTCGCCTCTGCCCGGCTTCACGCCGTTACCTACACCACATCTACCCGCCACGCCCGATATCCCCAATCCTACCACCACCAAGTCACGCAAGGGACGCTCAGCGAATGGGAGTCTCGAGACGAATTCGACGTCGGGTGCTGTGTCCTCTCATCGCTCGACCCCTGCCGCCGATGGAGTCGGCAGACGCCAGAGTGCCCGTGAGCCAAAAACCCGCCGGCGACATGACGCTGCAAGCAGCGACGTGGAGATGCTAGACGACGTATCTGCCGGCGGCAAGTCCCAGAACGGGAGCGCGAGGACCCGTGCACCTCGTGAACGCGCCTCGCGTTCACGGCTTGCTGCCGATGACCTCGGCAGCGCAAGTGCGCGGCCGTCGCACGCGAGAGCCGCACACGGCCAGGACAGCGCAAGTGCCATGACGAACGGCTCTGCGGTCAGCGGCAAGGGTCTGCGGGGCACCGAGGGCTTCAGTTCGCCGCATCCGCATCCAGGAGGAACATTCCTTCCGCCGGAGTACATGCCCGGGCACAATGGCGTGGGCCAGGAGGACCGATGGTCCTCTGCATCGCCGGCACACTCTGCGCACGCGGCGAACGGACAGTTCATGGGGCCTGGGATACCGTTCGGGAGGAACGGACTGACGGAGAATCCGGGTCGAACGATCTATTCGCAGCAGAGGCAGCCGAATCGATGAAGACGGCATGTAGGCTGCAGCCGGTGGGTAGAGGGCTCTTTTGGTATCACTTAGCCCTGCGAGTGTGGATTTTATTTTACGGATGGGTCTGCTAATGTTATGTCGTGCGGCACTGCATCCATACACGATCTTATCTTATCTTCATGCCGGATTCTCATAAGCGCTGCATCAGGCTCATGTCTCAGCGAGACTGTTGACCTCATCGCCCTCGTATCTCACCCGCCCTTTGTACGACGCAATTGCACTATGGCAGCCCCTTCCAGACTATCTGCTGCGACAACCGATGACTACCCTAAGCTCAGCTCGCTCCCGATTATTGACATCTCGCCATATCTTTCTACAGGCAATCGCAGCAAGCGCATGTCTACGGCCGCGGCCTTGCACGCGGCGTGTCTAGAATACGGATTCTTCTACCTGGACATCTCCAAATACATTGACCCCAAGGAACCTGAAGAGCTAACTAGGCTTGCAAGAGAGTTCTTCTCTCTGCCAGAGGAGGAGAAGAACAAGATATCTCTGAGGAATGAGGATGGTGCTCGAGGTGCGTACCCTCCCGATGCGGTGCTAAGCTCGATGACGACCTTGTATTAAGGATATGCACGCCTGAAGGAGAACGTAACAAATGGCTTAGCCGACAATCATGAAGGCATTGACTTCTACCGTCCAGTCGAGCTCCCGGACAAGGCGAAACCACTGTGGGGCACGAATCAGTGGCCTGACATCCCAGGCTTCCGGGAGAAATACGAGGCGTGGATCGAGAAGATGAAGAAGCTTGGCGTCATTGTTATGGAAGCGTATGTTGCCACACTGTGCTCCACCGATGTCTTTTGATGTGGCTGTCCTAGGATGGCGGCTGGTCTGGGCATGACTCCCGAGGAATGGGAAGAGCTCGAGTCTCAAGTTTCGGACAGCTTTTGGGTCATGCGCATCATAGGTATAGTATATGTGCGCCTGGAAGTTCTCGGCTGAACTATCTAACAGGATATCCCCCGCTGCCTAATGACTACGAGGGCTTCTCATGTGGCGCACACAAGTAAGGGAGATGTTTCAAGGACAATTGAAGCGACTGGCTTACCATGACTCTTTCTAGGGACTACGGGTGCTTAACGTAGGCCCCTCACTCTGATGCTCGGCATGACCGTGTTACGACGCCCTTCTAGATTCCTCTATGCCGATCCCACCCCTGGGGCTCTCGAGGTCTTTCTGGAGCGTCCAGGTCACCTAGTGCAGACTGCACCTGATATTCCACCTAGTGAGAATGTCGAGCAATCTGGTGTTTGGATCAAGGCCGATCCCATACCCGGCTGCGTGGTATGTAATATTGGTGAAAGTGCGTCTCCGTAGTTCCCGCGTGTAGCGCACGGATGATTGACAGCCCTCAGTGTGGGAGATTTGGACGAACGGGCTGTACAAGAGCACACTCCACCGCGTCATTCACAGAAGTTCTAATTACCGGTATGCTATCAGCCTCTTATATTCTATGGAGTTTGTACTTAAGTCCTGCGCAGCGTATCGTACGTCATGTGCATTCGTTTGGGCTTCTCGCCATCTAATCTTCCTAGAATTCCCTTCTTTTTCGAGCCCAATTTCGACGCACTTATTAAACCACTACCTGCGGCTCTCCGTCTACAGGACGGCGGGCCGAAGGCCAAGAAGCAGGAGAAGACCTACGATCCGGTCGTGTACGGCCAGTTCTTACTAGGAAAGGTCTCAAACAACTTCGACGTGGATGGTGCCAAAAGCAAATACGCTTGATGGGCATGTTCGAAACATGGATAGCTTGGAAGAGGATCTACACTCTGTATTTGGGAGGCTCTGATTTATGAATATCTAGAGGACGCAGGAACCAATTGTATGTTGTACAAATTATGCAATAGACGTAATATTGCAAACGCTGCATGCGCCGCAAGGACAGGAGGTTTGGGTATGAACAATGCTGGAACGGCCAGCTTCATCGCCTCATGAAGAGAGAATGGACGAGATGATCCTACAGTAAACTGGAACATGTTAACGGCAGGCAGCTACAACTTGCTCGGTCCGGCGGGTTTGTCGATGTAGCGAACTCCTGTCTGCCACACGCCTGTTTTGAGCGTCTTATTCTCCAGCATACGCAACCATTCGAGCACAGTGGCCACAACCTCGTCCTGCAGCTGCGATACAAGTGTCAAGAGCGAAAGGAACAGAACGATGGCAGAACGAACCCCTGTGAAGTTATGGTCGGCCTCTTCCACAAGGCAGAGAGTGTGGGTCCCGGGTGTTCTTGCGCCCAGCGCACGAGCGTATATATACGCATCATACCTTGGGGACGGAACATGAGCATAAGCCTAAGGTGCACTTTGTTGTCACTTACGGAGGCACCGTCTGATCCTGGAGGCCGTGCATGGTCAGCACGTCTGTCAGCTGGGGGAACCTGTCCCAGACAAGCGAAGTATCGAAGCTAGCAAACTCTTCCATGTCTGCTTTGGTGACCCTAGATCGAGCATCCGTAAATTCGCAGCCAATGCAGATGGGTGCCACTCACTTCTGCGCGAAGGGCTGGCGAGCGACGGTAGCTTCGCGGATAAACCAGCCCTTCGTGTCAAGCTCATGCTGTTTGTCCGCGATAGTACCTGCACAATTCTATGAACACTGGATAGACGTCAGTAGTAATTCAACGCACGATAAATCAACTGTTGGTGTGGCATCAGTGAGACGGGGATATAGTGACGAACTTAGCTTCGAAGACGTACCGGCATCCTGTACCGCCCTGACACGTTCACAAAACCTCGCACATTGCCAGCCTCCTTCGCTGTACACATCCAGCGGAACGCTGTGACCACGCCTCTGGAGTGGCCGACGATTAGGTCAATGACATAGCCGAACTCAGAAGTTAGGTATGCGGCGACTGCTTCTAGGTCTTCGACGTCGTTCTGAAAGGCACCCATACGCCAAGGCCCCGGTGACTCGAAGTTGCCTCTGTTGCAGTGCGTGAGTGGAGACCCAATGCGCAAAGAACCTTAACGTACCGAAAGTCGAACCGGAAGGAGTCTATCGGAAGCCGGTGGGCAAGACGTTTGAGGAAGAGGTAGTCCTTGTGCCTTCAGGCGCGTCAGCAGATCACTTCATGCTGCGCGGGGCACTGACCCTATGGTACCATGCAGCAGCTATTGCACAAAGCGTGAGTGAACAGCGAGACCGCTGGCATGGAGTACGTACCAAAGCGATCCTCCGCGCTTGGGTAGGCTCCTCTGGGCTCAGCTGCTCAAGCACGCCTGTGAGCACGCTCTGCGGGTCCTGTGGGTGCGGTACGCGATGCTTCGTGGTCTTCTTCGTGGTGATCGGGTACGACATGGTCTATGTTTCTACGACACGTAGAAGTGAAAGTCTAGATGCAGTCGTCTGGATGAGCACACAGCTTTGCGTTATGCACGAGTGAGAGAGATATATTGTGCGCGAAACCCGCACCGATTCCGAGCCCGCGGGAGGTCGGCGTCGGCACGTTCGCGGGGAGAGGCAAGTAGTCAGTAATCATGCGCAATTCAAGCGCGTCCGATGTGAAAGCGTGAGAATAATTCACTGTTACTGTGGGATAATCTCGAGATCAAATACTCCTTAGCTCCAGATCCCAGTTAGTTAGGACCATAATCTATTTCGCAATAACACATCGTGAGTCAGTATGTTAAAGGTCTAGCGTAGCGAGCGTTACATCCAAATGAGCGTGAGTGTAGTATCAGTGTATGGTGATGATTTTAATGACAGGGCACCGCGGAGATTATTTTCCGTCAATATGGTCGTCGGCGTCGCTACGCCCGTCCATCTCTACGTCTTGCTTGATGCTGATCGTTATAGGTCGCATAGGTATAGCGGTCCCGCCAATTGTCTGCGTAGGGCCTGCATACTCCGGCGAACGCTGGTGTGACGAACTCTTCAAACTCGTGAATGCCTCGGATGTCCGGAGGGCAATGCGTATCGTGATAGCGTTAAACGTGATCCCCTGGACAGTCTCGTCAGGGGAAAAATGGATCATTAGAGATACGTCCCACATACCACGATCGGTGTGAGGATCTCCAGGACGATGTACTGCGCATTCAGGGAGGACGTATAGAACGCGAGAACGATGAGCTCCACCACGAGTTGCAGAGCTGCGGACTCGACGAGAATACGCAGGTAGGGCATAAGACCCTTCTTGTCCAGGCGATACTTCACCGAACGTCGATCGCTACTCCAGATGCGGTACGCCATGAGACCTGTCGTCAACACGGACTGCACGAAAGATATCACGTAGAAGGCGCATATCCAAGCTTGAAGCTTTTTGTCGAATATACTCGACTCTCCATGTTCTTGCGTGTATGTAGCACATACAGAGTAGCCAGATACTACTCAGAGATTAGCCACTCTGCACTGGTCGACGACATGTAGGACTTACTCGCGCCAGACAAGAGCAACGCTAAGAGAGGGAGCAAAATCTTCCAGTCCTGATTCCAGAGAATCCACGTACGATAAATCTGTGATTCTATCTGTCAGTAGACAAAGACGGCGAAGTATGACTTAGGCCTTACGGCAACTGCGTCTCCCAGAATCTCTTGCGTGGCGAAAAGGGCATCCTTCGTTATATGGCTCCAAGACGAGAGAATGCTGAACCAGGCCGTGGAACCTCCAGGATCACGGACATGAATGACGTATCCTTGGATAAGCCGGTAGCAATTTATGCCTAGTTGGTTGCGGAGACTCATGAGCGATGCGCGAAATGCAAGGGATACTTTTAACTTACTGAGATGCGCTGTGGCAATCCCCCACATGACAAGAGCAACAGTGAACATGATCTAGCAGAAAGTCAGCATAAGGCTCATCAGGTAATATCGAGTAGATCCGTACCCTACTGTGCGCATTTTGATGCTGACGCAAACTTACGTTGACATACACCGACGCCAGCGTAAGCGCAGCTAGGAATCCATACAACACTGCCTGCGAGAAGCGAAGTCAGTTCGTGCTCAATAAAATACACTGGACTGACCCACCTCCAGCCAGATAGAGACAATGAAGACTTGGTCAAGCGCCATCTGGTCAGCCATAATGGCGTGACGTTTTGTCCGGTCTGGACCTTGGTCAGGGGCTTTCAAAGGCTTTCGATAGCTGCTCAGCTTACCTCAGACGACGAGTTCAGGGAGAAAGAGAAGGAAAGGGGTCGTACAACTGAAGGTGAGAGCCTGGCGGACGCGAGCGCGGACAATGGTTGGGGGCGGAAGAAAAAGGGATAGGGCCCGCCACCCCATCACGCTATGTATGTATCCGAGCGGAAGTCGGTGCGATACTGATCCGAGAGGCTGGCTCCTCAGCGGAGCAACCGTGAAAACAACGGCGCACGGGAAATGAGTATGAAACCGTGATGCCTGCCCTTCGATGAAGTAAAAACTGCGGACAATGAGGCTTTGCCTGGCGCATAGTTGACCGGAAGAGATAGCCGGGTGATTTGGCACCGCAATTACCACTTGATGACCTCTAGTCTGACCAGAAGGTTGTTCCGGCAGCGCGACGGTGAGCGAAGGGTACTCGCGGAAGGTAGTCAGACTGGAGGCAACCGGTCCGAATTCCCAGTGACGTCCAGCCTCAGCCGCCACGCATCTGCTGATTCGTGAAGCCCCTGACAAACACTGGTGTGTAGGCCTGAACGATTCTGCCTCGAAGGTGTACCTGGTTGCGTGAGAGAGGCCGACGTCCGAGGCAAGCTTCGGACGCTGGCGCTCCGATCACTACTGCCGGAAATTTTGATTTTGGAAAGCGCCCGTGACTATGCCTACAGCCAAACAGCCAACTTCGATAGCATGAACCGCGTCTGCTTTGTGCGTCCGCAATCTTCAGCAGACACTGGTTGATAGCACCGCCCGAAAGACCGCGGCCAACCTTCATCAAAGTCCTCGGACCCGGCTAACACGGAAGGAGAAAGGGGCCTAATGACTTGCTTCGAATGACTCGCGCGTCGCCCGGAGTCCGTCACACTCTACAGAGCCTTCATACGACATACAGTCTCTGCCATGGATGCTGTCCAGAAGTGCCGGAGGAGGGACTGCCTTCGTCTTCCAAACAACCAAAGCGTCGGGATGCCGACTATTGCCACATATGGCAAAGACTTTGTGGCGCACTGATGCGCTCGATGCGCCTTAGCGGCAGGACTCTCACGACACTCGCAGTTGATCTATCATGTCCACTGTCAGATGAGGCAAAATAGCGTGCGAACTCTCATTCGAAAACCATCAATATTGCGCACCATGACTAGTTACAGCCTTTTTCCGTGCGGATATGTCGAGGTGAATAAATTCAGTGGCCAGCAGCCCACAGTCGGTTCCCGAACTGTCCAATGTACCACACTAAGATAGTACCGAGCATCAGATAGATATGCTAAATTTAGTCCATGTCCTCTAAAGCCACCGGTGTTGCAGACATCACGACGCGGCGTCCTGCAAGCACAGAACCGTGTCAAATAACAAAACCTCTCAAGATGACTAATTTATGATCCACTGCCCATGTTGAAGTGTACCCGTAACTTTCTCTGCAGGCGATAGCAATGGACTGCGGGAGGAAACGATTAACCTGCACGAAACGTGGCCTTTCATGGCTCCTGCCCAAAGTAACTGACATGGTTCCCTCCTGCGGCACGTACCACCTAACAATGAATAGAAACTTGTGTAACGTATCATCAACAACATGTTAATTAAACTCTCCAGGTCGCAGAGATGAGAGTAACTCTCAGATTGACTGACTAGTCAAGACTAAAGCGAGACTAACTTAGCTTGAAGTAACGTGCGCTGCTTAGCGTGGGAATTGTGATACTGACCGTGAGAAATGTGTTCCAAAGCGGCGGGCTACGGAGTGACGCATCCGCGGGCGAACTGCGACATTCCGCAGGACGACGATGGAGGCACTCTTTTACAACGTACGTCCTCGATTCGCGTGTCGTACCGCTAAGACTCAACTTACGCAGCGCACTGCGCGGCTCAGGTGGATGCTGGGTTTCTCGAGGGAATCGTGAGGGGGTACAAGGCTGGCCTGCTCACCCAGAACCAGTACAACAACTTGACGCAGTGCGAGACGATTGAGGGTGCGTTATTTTGAGCTCTATGCAGTAGCTACCCTGACATGATATCTTACGCTACATCAAGACTTCCGGACACAGCTGTCATCGACCGACTACGGCAACTTCCTCGCAAACGAACCTCTCCCAATTTCTACGTCCACTATCGCAGACAAAGCAACTCAAGTTCTCGTAGACCAGTTCAACTACCTCCGAAGCAATGCAGTTGAACCTCTTGCTACGTTTCTTGATTACATAACGTATGTCTACGACCAACGCTGCTCTTTCGGAAGCCTCACGATGCCGCTAGGTATGGCTATATGATTGACAACGTCATCCTGCTCATAACCGGCACGCTCCACGAACGCGACACGCACGAACTCATTGAGCGCTGCCATCCGCTGGGCGTGTTTGACTCTATGCCTGCTCTGTGCGTCGCGTCCAATGTTGAGGAGCTCTACTACACTGTCCTTGTCGAGACGCCTCTCGGTGCGTGCTACAGCCCTCATGAAAGGCTTAGCCTACCCTTACCACCTTTGCCTGCGCAGCCCGGTTCTTCCGCGACAGCATCACGGCGTCCGAGCTTGACGACCTGAACATCGAAATCATCCGGAACACGCTGTACAAGTCCTACCTTGAAGACTTCCACGCGTTCTGCCAGAAGATCGGGGGCCCTACCGCGGAGCTCATGTCGCGCATCCTCGGCTTCGAGGCGGACCGCCGCGCGATCAACATCACCATCAACTCGTTCGGCACGGAGCTCTCGAAGGAGCAGCGCGCCCGCCTCTTCCCTGCGATGGGCCGGCTCTTCCCCGAGGGCAACAACCAGCTCGCGCGCGCGGACGATATCGAGCAGGTGCGCGCCGCGTGCGACGCCATCGCGGAGTACCGCGCGTTCTTCGACTCGTCGACGGGCGGCGCGCCGAGTGCCGCGAACGGGAGCACCGCGCACCTCCTGGGCGATGTCGACGACGGCGGGGTCGGCGCCGAGCTCGAGGACCGCTTCTTCCTGTACGAGGTGCACCTGAACAAGCAGGCGTTCCTGCAGCAATTCCAGTATGCCGTGTTCTACGCGTACATCAAGCTCAAGGAGCAGGAGATCCGCAGCCTGACCTGGATCGCCGAGTGCATCGCCCAGGACGCCAGGGACAGGATACACGACTTCATTCCCATTTTCTAAGCACCTTACGACCGGCATGCTTTTCCACGGACTTTCGCATCCCGCCTCCTTTGTTACCCACCTTACAGCGTGAATGTATCACATTTGGATTCCCCTTGCCAATGGAAACATGATGATTATAAACGAATTACAATGAAGAATACATGCAAAAGAACAACAACCCAAATGGTACATAACTTAGGATGTTACATCAGGAGAAGAGAAGGATACAACAATACGAGAAGCAAGATGAAGTTCATCACTCAGCGTGCAGGTCGCCAGTTTGCACCTCGCGTGTATCGGGGTGCTTCTGTTCCATCATATGCGCTGCCTCTTCATGCGAGAGCTGGCGCGGCGGCTCGTCATTTTCGGATGTGATCCGTACCTGGTCGAGCTGCTGTTGCACGGACTCCACACCGGGGGTGGACGGCCCAGGCGAGGCGTCCTCTGAGCTCTCCTCGGCAGACGCCTCGCCGAGGTGCGACTTGGCGTCCTCGAAGTGCTCCTCGTTGCCGTGCGAGTCCTCCATGACCGTGACGGGCGGCTGTGCATCGGCAGTAGGCGTCGTCTCCTGACTTGCGGTCTTCTCGTTTGCGCCTTGCGTGAACTTCTCGACGTCGCCCGGCTCCAGCGCGATGGAGGGCCGTTCGCCCTTCAGCCAGGCCTCCCGCCGCTCCTTGCGCCCGATCATCCACGGGCCCGCGCTACTGAACGCACAGCGGCCCATCTCGGCGACGCCGCCCTTGCCGTCGTCGAGCGCGATCTCCGTGCAGTCCTCGCATGTGCACGTTCCGCCGAGCGTCTCGGGCAGATTCTCGGCATCGACGAGCTCGAGGAGGGCCTTCTGGTAATTCGAGCCAAGGACGGAGACCTTGGCCACGGTCTCCTTCGCGAGCCAGGGGCGCATGACCGACCAGATGGCCGTGAAGGACGAAGGCGCATTCACGATCGCAAGTTGGGCCATGCTATAGAGCGTGTGTGTGTCAAGGTGGCGCGCATATAGCCATGGCAATGTGACTCACGTCTCAGGGAAGTAATCTTGAGACACCTGGAACGCGCCCCTCGCCAAGTGCTTCATTTGCCAGAATTGGCCTGTGCTGAAGCAATTCATCAGCAGGCTAGAAGCACCATATACCGGTCCACTCACCCAAAGCCCTTCAAGTCCACGATCACAAACGTTCCATCTATCGGTTTGCCAGCCGCAACTGCGGCGGCTGGAAGGACTTCCCGCGTGAGCGAGTCGGCATTGACCAAAAATGCTTGCCAGAAGCGTTCAGGTGTGATGCCCTTGTACAGCTCAGTGGTGTTAATGCGGCCGAAGTGGTGAATGTTGAGCGGACGCCTTTCTTGTCGGTCTGAAGGATGAGATAAATTAGTCGAAGGTAGTTTACATGGGATGCTGTACATGCCTTGTGGAAAAACAGCGGCCAGAACTGAAATACATGATTGCGCTCTGGATACTATGGACTAGTGAGCTCTTGTGCCAATAAAATGGGCAGGGAACGTACGTCAAATGGATCTATCCGCCTGTAGAGTTCATCTATCCCGACGCCTTCTGCGCTCTTTCTCCACTCGTAGCAGTTCTTCCACATTATCATTGCATTCTTGAGGTTCAGTTGCCGTGCACGTAGAAAACGCCTGTCGCTCTAGTTAGTGGGGCACGAGGTCGCAGAAAAAGTATGATACTTGCATCAGGGTACGGTCATCGGTCCCGATAGAGTCTCCTTCATGCAAGAGGCCTTCCTTGGTCAGCTCCTCTCGGAACTGTTTCAGAAGGGCATCCTGGTCCTTTGGCGCCATGCTGAGGTCCTGCTGTCCGCTGTCAGCGCAAGAGTGGAGCGGAGCGCGTCGCCGATGCTCACCTGAGATGAGCACTGGGATCAACGCGCGTTGAGAGAAACACTGACAATATGAATAAGAATCGCGCAGGGCAGACGCAGAGGATACTCACAGCAGAGTCAGGGTATTTAGTCGGGCAGAGTCTCTGTGTGTAGAGAGAGAAAGGTGTCTCGGGAGGCGGGCTGGGGTGGAGGAGCTTTAGTAGAGCGTGTTGAATGGGCGCCTAGCTGGAAACATGGCTGGCCGCGATCAAACAGCCAGCCTCGGCGTCGCCGATGCGTCATTGCCGTGTCAGCGCTTCTGACGCGTCCCGTGCCGGACCCGCCGCCAGCAGGCGACCGACTCCGTGACCCTAACCCCAGCCCTCGCTCTCACGTCACGCGCTCCTCCCAGGTACCCGACCATGGCGTCCCAAGTCCCTGCCAGTTCGTTCCTCACCTTCACCCACGTCTACAACCATGGTCTACATCGCCGGCATCGACATCCACGAGTGCCTCCGCAGGAGCCCCATTTCGCACGCCAAAGGCGTAGAGTCCATTGTCTGGATCACCACCTTTGCTGGCGTGTACCGCGGCTTCCGCAACCACGCGAAGAGCCACCGGCACAAACTGCACGCTAAACACGGCCTGCCGCACACCAGCTCGGATACTGGAATCCCGCAGGCTCCTGGTGCTAATATTGGCGAGAAGCCGCCGACGCCGCTGCTGGTCAGGATCCTGTCACCGGTCGTGCATGCCGCGATCATCGTAACGCCCACCGTGTACCTCGTAGGCACCGCTTGGGGCAGCATGGAACAGCCCGAGTGGTTCAGTAACTGGGCCCTGCGCGACCTTGACCTTGGTGTCGGCCAGTTCGCTGCGCTAAGGACCCTCGCGTGTGCGGCCAACTACGGGCTCCTGTACCTCCTCAAGCGCGTAAGGCAGGAAATACATGCAGCCGTACGTGCTATAACGTCCGTTTATATAATTTGTGCTCATGCGCTGCATAGGCTGCGTCTGAGAAGCCCTCCTTCCCGCAAGAAGGCCCTTACAGCGTCGTGCGTCACCCCATGGCAGCGTAAGTGCGACGCAATCTCCTCGCGCGACGTGGTATTTACAACGATTGCAGTGCAACGCTCTTGGCTCAGACGACGTACGCACTTATGTGGTGGAACGCCATTCCATTGGCAACAGCCGCGGCGACCGCCTTGTACCTTGCCTTCCAGCTGCCTTACGAGGTGAGTCCTTGTATGCACGACTGACTGTGCTTGATCTCACGCAACATCACAGGAGCGCGTCAAAGAGAGTGATCTCCTCACTGGTTCGCAATACCAGGAGTACAAGAAGCGGGTGACTTCGCGTCTCATTCCGTATATCTGGTAAAGGGTCTACAATGAATTTCAAGGGCAAATGCTTGTATATGTTGTACATAACTCTACACAGTGACTACACAACAACTGTTACATTTCTGCTGGTATAAACATTGCATAATCTGGGTGCAAGATCAAAGGATGTGGTACGGAAGCAAGCAAAGGTGAGACGCACAGCGGGCCGCGAATATCCGAAGCGCCTCGACACGGCTGCATACGCACTAGGGATACGGCATCCCCCTGCGGTCCCATGGAGGTGGATCAGCGGGAGAGAGCGATCCAGAAGAACGAACCAATCTTGGCGGCAACGCCGCACGCAAACATGGCCGCGGCGCCATACATGAGTGGGGGACGACGACGACGACACGGCGGGTGCGGGCGACGATGACGGAGCGATACTTTTTGAACTCACGGAACCGCTGCGCGGCGACACGCAGCGCGGGTTCGTCGGGGTTCGGGGCGCGAGGGGGAAGAAGCGGAGGGTGCAGTTCATGAGCCAGTGCTTGATCCGCAGGCAGACGAGCGCGCCGATGAGCGAGACAAGGAGGCTCGCGTAGCAGAGCGTCGGGACCCAGACGTCGCGCACGCGCGTCGCGAACGTCTCTGGCTCGGCGCGAGCCCGGGAACGCCGTGCAGGGATGGCCCTGCTGCGCCATCTCGTCGAGCAGGACGTGCAGCTGGCCGTGCATCTGCTGCTGGATCTGCTGCAGGCGCAGCACGATCTCGCGCGACGTGTCGCGCTGCTGCAGCGGGTTCGTCGTGAAGCTCGTGATGAAAAGCGTGATCAGGAGCGCGAGCACGCCGGACTGCGGGCGAAGCGATCAGCGAGCGACACAGGGTCCTTGGGGGAAACACGCACAAAGAGCAGCCAGCTACTCGATTCCTTCTGGAAGCGCGCGAAGCTGTGTGCATCGTCGTCCTCGTCCTCGAAATCTGCCAGCGTAGGCATATCGTCATGACTCTGCATCGTGACGTTTGGTGCCTTGCGCTGCGCCCGCCAGTTCCCACCGCCGATGGAAGCTGTCGACCGATGCATGGAACAGTTGTCATACATCAAGACACTCTTTCTCTGCACAGACATACCGGCATCAGTAACCCGGAGGTAGTTTTCTGTGTGCAACCTACAATCGCTGGTGCCCTTGCTTCGGCATTCCGTTGCGCCCGTTGACAGAACGCGCTAGTGGGCGAGGCTGAAGGCATGACAGGTGCGGTTGCTCTGATGCGGCAAGCAACACTCTTTGGGTCGTACTTGACTGAAAGATCCCTGGGCCTCACGACTTCAGCACTGCAGACACATGGCAGTTAACGTTAAGTCTCGGGAGTTTGGACGCGCGGTCGTGCAAACCTGTGCCGTTCTGTACGATTGTGCATCTATACGTCGGAGAATACTCCTCCCAAGCAGCAGAATAGGACGGCCTATCGCCACCTTCGAATCGTGGTGGTGGTTGCACTGAAGCAAAGGGCACAACATTGTGGCGTACAACTCCGCCGTCCCTACATGCAGTCACAGCGGTATCCCACGGTTGGCGAAATCACGCCCATGGAGAGTTCAGCGCATGATATCGATTCTGACGAGGCTGTACCTTTGTATTACAATATTGCAGCACGAGTGAGCAGGGTCTGGCCGTTCCGCAAAAGGCCGCGAATTGGCTGGTGCGAGAGAGGCTCGTGCATGAATCGCGCTGAAGCGCCTCCTCGGAAGAAGGTACTTAAGACTATGAGTTCATTCGGAAGCCGGAGGAAGGCTCAACGAAGGCAAAGGGTGACCGGCACATGAACCTGCAGTAATCACAGACACCTTCTTGCGGCATGCTACACCTAAATACATGCAGCAAAATGAGGACCATGGCGTCCCGTTGTGAAGAGAGGGGAACCGAGAGCATTGAGCAAGAGACAGGTGCGGTCATGTCTACTTCTTCCTGACATCCTTGATCTTTACCCTCTCTTGTCCGACGATGATGCCCTGGCGTGCAAGCACGAGTCAGCTCATAGAGTGAGTGCCAAGGAACGAAAGACGCACCTTGCCCTTGTATGGCTCTGGCGGGCGGTTCTTCCTCACTGAAGAGGTGAACAAGCCCAGAATCTGCTTGTCCGTGCCGCTTGCGAGGATTTTGGTGGGCGAGACGACCTCGATCTTTATGTGGTCCGGGATCGGGACGTACACCGGATGTGAGAAGCCCAGCTTCATGTTCAACCTCTTTCCTGTCCACCCCGGCCGCTTGCCCATCGGGTCGTCCTCCAATGCCGCACGATATCCGACGCCGACGAGGTACATGGGGGTGGTGAAGCCCTCAGTCATGCCTGTGATAGCGTTTGAAATGAGTGTGCGCGTGCGGCCCCATATTGAGCGCTGCGTCTTGTCCGTGCGGTCCTCGACGGAGACAGTAAGAGTCTCTGGCTCGGTGAAGTCGAGCCTGACGAAGTTCGGGAAGGGTACGCTGGTCGAACCGAGCGGTCCGCTGACCGCGAGTCCGGTGGGTGTTGGCTCGACGGTGACATTGGAGGGTATCTTGATGGGCTGCTTCCCAATGTTGGAGATGAAGTTAGCGGACCTGCATGCCGTCGTGCTGAAGCCGCGGACGGTCGCGTTGAGGCCTAGCCGAGGCAACATTGGGAGGCTCTGAAGCACAAACCGCCGAAGCGTCGCCCGCTCAAGCTCTCGCGCGCTCGCGTGCAGCCCACGTGGCTTAGTTCGGACGAGGCCGGACGGAGATCAAAGCGGCCTGACTGCCCCGCTATGGCAGGTCTGATCGTTCTCAAAGACCACCCTCGACAGATGGGAGAAACGCTTTCAAGTTCACCGGACTATCGACATCTTGACATGCGGGCGCACATTCTATTTCTTCAAAAGGGCTAATGGGTAGCAGAGTACTCAATACCTCATCCGTCGGTGTACCAGCTGGAAGCAAGTTCGGGTACTGACTGGGGTGCACAGCACACTAGTTGTAGCGAGACGCTTACTGTATGGACTTTGCAGGCCTGTCATGACCTTCATGCTTAACTGAAATTCCGTGCAGGTTTTTTAGAACGCTCCCAGTGCCGCTTAGTCGTCCAGCCCAGTTGTCGAACCTTTGCTGATCGGCGTCGCAGCGCTTCAACTGGAGCCAATGCTTAACGCCACCATGGTTCACATTAAATATTTATAGGCTGCAGTCTCCAAGTTTCTCATGGGCGCCGTCTATGGCGCAACCTTGTAGCTTGAGACTGGCCCCCGCTCTACCCAGGATCCTGTACACCCGAATCCTGCTGTGGTGGAGTCTGATTGGACACGGCAATCTCATCGCATGCACCTTCAGTAAGCAATAAGCAATGGATCAAATTCCGGCTTCTTTCAGTCCATATTCTAAATGATGTCTAGGTGGACGGGTAATCCGCGCGAAGACGATGCGGCAGTTTCCACGATCCTGAGAAACGGTTCACCATATGCATGTGCACACGATGGCTCTTTCGCGCATCCGCACATATTCGCCATAAGCAAGGAGTCTTCCACAGGCTTTGTGGAACATCGTGCTCCCTCCCCACCTGCCAAGTGCTGCGGACAGGTGCCCTTCGTAACCTTCTTCATGAGAAAACACTCGGGAGTGTGGGCGTCCACGCTCCAACGTCAGCAGGGTTGGGCTACACATTGCCTATGGCAAGCGAAGGGAAACGCATATATACACCCAACGCGTAGCATGCAAGATAATTTTCCGCACCGCATAGTGACCCTTCACCAATGCGTTTTGCAGTCTTGACAACCTGGCTCGTTTGTGGGCTTCTCTCTGTCTCCGCACAGGACACCTCGCTTAGGGCTGTAAAAGCGGCTTTCGAGAAAGCGAACGTGAGTGTTCGTGCAGTTTATGCAGCACAGCAGACATCTAAACCTCTTCACTAGATCCCCAGCGACGTCCACATCACGTTCAACCCGTCAGTGCTCCTTGAGGTGACCTTCCCCAGCCGTCTGGTCCCAGCATCACTATCCACGCGGGCGAACAGCTCCCGCGGAACGGTACGAACCTCCTTCTCCAGCGCCGCAGAGTTCACCCACAGCGAAATTGCAGCAACCGTCGGCCCACCACACTTCGCGGTACGCGGTGTGCTGCCGCCGAGCCGCGAGTTCGTCGTCGCAACCGTAGATCCCGATGCCCCGACGCCGCAGAATCCGACGGTAGCGCAGATCCGCCACTTCCTCGCGGGCAACTTCGTGCGCGGACGGATCACAGGGCTAGAGCAGCGGCAGCTCGTGAACGAGACCGTCCCGCTGTCCGGCTGGCAGCAGCCGACGCCGCCTGCAGGCTCTCCTGCGCACCGGTACGTCAACCCGGGGGTCACTGTGCATGCATAATGCTGACATATCTTGCAAGCTACATTTTCCTTCTGTTTGAGCAGCCGGAGGATTTCAACAGCCAGACTTTTGTCACCGCCAACACCTCGATTGCGAACTTCAACATCAGCCAATTTGCGCAGGAGGTCGGTCTGGGAAACCCCATCGCTGGTAGTTTCATGCTGGTGGCACCGGATCCATGTAAGTCACCAAAGTTTCGCTGTGTAGACCGGAATTGACTAACAGCGTTAGCAGCGTCCTAACATGATAGGGATAGATGTGGAATGGCAATGCTACTGTCTATATTACAGCGGAGGAATATAGGTCTATTATGACAGAGATGCACCAACCAGGGTCGGTGCAACGCAGACACCCTTAGCGGTGCGGATCCTGTGGACACTCTTGGTCGCGGGTTGACCCAGGCGGCCTCACGGGTCTCAAGCGTCGTGAAGCCAGGCTGAACGGTCTCGAAGATCTTCTTTTTCGGGTTCAGCTGTGACAGTGGCTGAGCATCTGCAGAACTTGTCAGGATTGGATCGCATGTTGACGAAGGCGGCTTGCACTTACTCTCGAACTCGGGACCCTCGAAGTAGACGCGATCTCCGGGCTGCGATCCTGGAGGCGGCTGGATGAGCTCGATTCCTGCCTCCTTGCCGTCTTTATGCGTGGCCTACAAGGCGATGCTAGTGAGAGCCGTGCTTGACAGGACATGTGCTGGAACACCTACAGCGAGCACCATAGCAAAGCTCTTCACGCCACGCATGTTTGCAGGCTTCAGGTTGCACTAGTGGACAGCTGAGGTTCAAATTCTTCGAATACCGGGCCAATTGTACTCACCACCCCGACAAGGTACTTGTCACGCATTTCCTCAATCGGGATGTAGTGCACCAAACCTGAGACCACTGTCCGCGGACCTGTCTCCTCGCCGAAGTCGATTTGCTGTGGAGCCGGTCAGTACGCGTTCGATACCACTAGAACACACGTCGAACCTCGATGTAAAGACCGTCAGCGTCCGGGTGCTTCTTAACTGAGTCGGCGATCAGTAGTTATCATGACCCCAATCTGCAGTATGCTCACCATCGACGATGTGGCCAACACGAAGGTCAATCATGGACGGCACAGGCTCGCCAGCATCCTCAGCGGCCTTTGGTGGGTTTGCCGCCTTCTTGGCACCCTCCTGCGCAGGCTTCTTCTCCTTCTTCTCCTTCTTTTCCTTCGATGCAGGCGCGCCAGCGTCCTTGTTCACGTCCTCTTGCGCAACAGGAGCTGCCTCCTTCTTCTTGCTCTTCTTGTCCGCGGATGCGGGCGCCGCGCTGGACGCGGGCTGCTCGGCGGCCTTGGGGGCCTTCTTCTTCTCCTTCGGCGGGTCTGCCTTGCGCTCGATGCTCGGCGCGTGCTCGAGGTCGAACGGCACGAGCGCGAACGCGGGTGCGAGCGGCGCGGCGGCCTCGCGCACGGACGGGCGGTTTTGAATGTGGTCGAAGTAGCGCGTGACGGCGGGGTGCGCGTAGTACTGGGCGGGCTGGAGCTGGGCCTATGGTGCCAGAAGCGGTTGGGTTCGGCGGGTGTGCGATGATGGAAGGAAGCTCACCAGGAAGGGGTGTAGGGCGCCGTAGAGAGCCACGTCCGCGGCAGTGAAGTAGTTGCTCACGATGTAGGTCTTTGGAGTGAGCTGACCATCGAGATCCTGCCTCGCCCATTATCACCTGTAGCAAGGCGGCGAGCACGAAGGGAGGGCGCACCTTGAGACCATCCGGCTTGACCGCATCCCCAGCAGCGACCTTCTCGATCCACTCCGTCACCTCCGCCTTGTCTTTCTCGGACTTGCCGTGGTGCGCGTCAGCGACGTTGCTGACGAGCTCCTTGAGCGGGCTGTGAAGCTTGGTGATCGATGCTGCTACAGACATCCCTCTGTATAGGTGCGAGTACGGCTGTAGAAGAGAGTGGGTGTTGCGGCAGAACTTGGGGCTTGCGACGAGTAATCGATTGAGAAAAGTCATTTGAAGTCACAGACGGACCGCTAATGGGCGCCTACACGGCTTTTGACGTTCGCGAGCACGCGACGAGTCCGCAGACATAACAGAAATTTGCAGTTTATCTCGCACCACCGGTCTCTGATCCCTTTCAAGTTTCAGGATACACAAAGGTCACGAACAGCACGCTTGCCCATCGGAGACTTATCCAACGACGTGCTTAGTGTTCACGAATATTCAGCCACAAAATATAGTCCATTAATGCGTATGAACGTCCAGCAGGTCTAATGGATCAGTCAAACAGCCGCAACATCAAACTCCTAGCCATCCTTCCGCAGCATCTCTTAGATAGAGATGGGGATGCAGCCGATGCCAAGGCCGTTCTGTCGCAGACAGTGAGCATGCAGCCATGTTATGAAAGACTGCGAACTTACGGTAACACCGTTGCCACAGTTGACAGTGGTGCGGCTGCACGGGGAGCTCGAACTAATGCCAATGACGCTGATGGGGTCGCAGTTGAGACCGACGGGAATGTCGGCGCCGGTCAGCACGATGCCAAGGGCACCGAGGAGGTTCTGAGCACTAGGGGAGCTGGCCTGTGCCCCAACGGGTCAGTAAATAGCATGCAAGCTTGTGGAAGCGGTAGGCTTACAGGCTGGACGCTGTCGCAGCAGGCCTGAGTGCCACCAGCACCCTGACGGGCAACCAGGGCAGGCGAGGCCGTCGCGAGGAGGGCGGCGGAGAGCGTGGTGAAGATGGCGAGGCGAGTGAACATCTTGTGGATACTGATGAGAGCTGAGAGACGAGAGAACTGTCTGTTGGGGCAGAGAGAGGGAAGAGGCCGTGCCTTTATACGCCCGCGAAGGGCTGCGAGAGCGCCGAAGTTTGCGTACGGTCTGAATCGCGCCGCCCGTCGCATCGTCGGGTGTCGCTGTGTCACAGCGGCACGGTCAACGAGCTCGGGTTCTAAGTCGCAACCCACATGCAATTTTTGCCTTCGATGCAGCAGTTAGCAGCGGGAACGCACAAACGTTCGACGGTAGCGAGGCCGAATGGTCTGCCAAGCCGCCTACGATTCAGTCCGTGCGCCAATTTAGTGTCAAAGAGCGCGGCATTGTGACGATGTGGCGTCGCCCATCAGCGGGCGTTGCGGCACCACCGCCAACTCTATACTAAGTCATTTCGGCGCCGCTCAGTTGAATCAGAGCGGAATGAACTAACGAGGAAAGGACCATACCGTGACGTTGGTGAGACAGCGCCATCTAACTCACCTGCTGGCAGAGGGTCAAGAAGGGTGAAGCACCCCCGTTCATGGATGCTTTCAGAACTTTTACCTCATGTGCAGGTGTGTCAAAGCGACACTGTGTACACGAGGGACTCATTCGAGGTGTACAACCAAGGAGATAGTAGCTGCTCCGTAAATCGGCAACCGCCGCGGCATCAGAATGATAGGCGCCTGCTTCGTGGCGTGAGGCGGGATGCTATTCGTTTGCCATTTTCTTGTCTTCTTACCGCCACGTTCTGGCCTTTCGTTCACAACAACGCGTTCCTGCAAATCCTTCGGCCATATATCTCAATAGATGCTACTTGCTAGTTCGTTCTGGGTGTACACGATGGAGGGCCGCGGTGGATTTCCGCCTTTACGCTTCAAGCATGACCAACCTTCCGTCTCTGTGTTTGAGTGTCATGATCAAGTAGCCATCTCTCGATACTTGTGTACTATCAGTGTTGAATACCCACAGTTTGTGCTGCTGCTCTTCATTCTTTTGCCAACCGCTCGCAAATCTCTGGGGAGCGGGGCTCCCCAATCAACCTGAACATTCACCGTACCGGTTAGATATATGGTGCGCCCTCACTCAGCTACGCCATCAACCAGCTCTCTGTTACCCTTCCTCACTACGCTGCCTTCCTCCATGAGCTGCCACTGCTACCAGGGATACATACTCGAGGGTGAAGCCCGCGGCGAAGTCGTGGACGGCGCGTACTATGCTCCGGCGCCCCAACGAGAACACGAAAGCGCGGGCGGCGCCCCCTCCCATGCCGTAGTGCTGTTCACGGATATCTTTGGTCTCGGCATAGTGAATCCGAAGATCATTGCCGATGAGCTCGCACAGCGTGTCGGATGCGATGTCTGGGTACCGGACCTCTTCGATGGTGCGTAACTCGTGGAAATGATAGTCCATGCTCTGAGGCTGCGGACAGGGCGTCCACCATTCACAGCGGAAGAGTTGGAACCCCTGCTGCCCGACACTGGAAACCCAGACGACAAGATGTCATTCATGCGCAAGCTACGGCTGACCCTTTACACCATCTGGCGCAGGAAGCAGGTGCGCGCCGTGTACGCGGATGTCATTGACCCTCGCGCGACCGCAGTATGTGCTTCTCCCGTACAATTGTCTTACAACGCACTAACGAGCGATATGCTAGTGGCTGGCGAAGCTCCGCTCCGAGAGAAAGTACGACAAGATTGGCGGCATCGGGTACTGCTTCGGCGGCGCGGTATGCTTGCGGCTCGGTGCCGCTGGAATCCTCGACTCCCTCGTCATCTGCCACCCGTCCATCAAAGATATCGAATCCATAAAGGACGTTCGCGTTCCCATTGCATTCGTATGTGCAGAAGGTGGGGATCATGCTTTCGTAAAGCTAAAAAGGCGTCATTGACATTTTGAACGACCAGTGGACCAGTCGTTCACTCCGGAGCTACGCAAGGCAGCAGAGGAGCACTTGGAGTCTCGTAGGGGCACTGAGAAATTTGTGGAGTACGAATTCAGGGAGTATCCCGGTACGATGCGCGCATGCGTCTTTCCCTTCCGCATCTGACGGCCACGAATGACAGGCACGGTTCACGGTTTTGCAACTCGTCCGAACCCAAAGGTACCTCGCGTCGTAGAGGCTTACAAGGCAGCTCTGGAACAGACCGCAGAATGGTTCAAGAAGACGCTTCCGTGCTGATTCTCTTGGCCAATAGTTGGAAGTAGTTGATCTCTAATTACTAATTGTTTACAGAGCCCGCAATACATGATCATGCCAGAAGACTCTCACAACCAACCCTTCTCCTTGAACTGTGCGATTATATCGCGCGTTGTTTCGTCCATGGTGCGATATTCCATGCCAAGTATGCGTCTGCTCTTGCTGTTGTCGAAGCAAGTATGGTACACGGCATTCTCCGACTTGTACGTTGTGTTTCCAGCAGGGAGACTCGGCTCAAGCTTGCGCGCAGCATTCACTGTGAATATGGGAAATGAGAGGTCTAGCGCGAATGTGAAGAACGAAATGCTTGCCGAAGTCCTGCCAGTTCCAAGGTCCGGCGCTCACAATGATGCGCTCTCCGCCGGCCTCCTCGCGCTGCAGAGCACGAACGTGAGCGACGGCGATGTCCCGGACATCAACCCACGACTGCCTACACCCGTCTGTCAGCACGATTCATGGCTTCACGGGCTCTCAACGTACCCTTCAGTCGCCAACTGCTCTGGCGTCTTCGTGCCCTTGATGACCGCATTGTAGAACCCGAGCATGGACGTGTTCAGGTGGCCCGCGCTCTTGACTTCATGCAGCCACGGCCCGTAGATGTACGGCGGGTTGAGCGCGACGATGTCGAAGCGCGCCTCGGCACGGTGCCGCTCCGCGAACTCCCACGCGGCGCGCTCGGCGAGGGCCTTGCTCGCTTGGTATTTGCTCGCCTGCCGCGCGGCGCGCCCGTGCGCGGCGACGTCGCGCATCGCGAATTCGTTCCAGTCCGCCTCGCGGTACGTGCGCGACGTCCGCGTGTCCGCGTCCCCCGCGAGCACGGCGGCGCAGGACGACGTGATCACGATGCGCCGCACGGTGTCGTTCCCGTGCGTGAGCGCGGACTGCAGCATGCCGACGGTACCCTGCACGGCCGGTCCGACGACCTCCTGGGGGTCGTCCGCGGTCGTGTAGAACGGCGAGGCCAGGTGCTCGATGGCGTCCATGCCCTTGACGGCCTCGTCGAAGGCGCCTTCCTGGTGGAAAGCTGTGAGCCGCCGTAAACGACCAAAGCAGAAGGGATGAAGTACCTTCGTGATGTCCGGGACGATCATAACCTCAAAGCGATCACCATAGCTCTTGAAGAGATCCTTGAGGTACGGGGTAGCGGAGTCACGACGGACCGTACCGCGTACGGCGTACCCGTCCTCGAGCAGTTGCTTCGCGACCCAGAGGCCCACGAAGCCGTTGCACCCGGAGACGAGAACCTTGCCCTTCGGAACGGCAGGCATATTCGTCCTAAGGTTAGAATTAGGGGATTAGTGTTGACAGAACGTTCAAGTTGGGGGCGATATCGACTCGCAGTGTGCAGAACGCCGCTTTAATACGTTTTGCACCATCGACAAGGACCGCAGGAAACAATGACGACAAACAGGGTCCACGATGCGGAGCCCTTCACAAACTGGGCGCAAACGGCTGACCACAGCGAACCGGACGAAATGCGCCGAGGACTGTGCCTAAAATTACAACTTGTGCTCGTCTGATCAGTACAGGGGCGCGCTACTTTGTCAGGATGAGGGGACCACGGTCTCACCAGGGCGGGCAGGTGGATGCTCTCATTGGAGAACAATGCATATCGTCCGTCGGACTGTTCGGGTTATTACGCGACGCTTGTTCCGACTCGCAAGCGCGCCCATTGTGAAGGACGTATCGCCGGCAGCATCGGGGTTGCCAGTGTGCGTGAACAAGGTTCGTCGGTCTCGACCGGCGTTCGAGGGTAAGAAGGAGGCCGCAATTCTGTTGGGCCTACAGCCCTTACCCCTCCTGTACCAGAACTGTTGGAAAGATGCGACTAAAGGCACCACGAATGACATCCTAGACGCAGAGCTCACTCTCCCTTCTGCGATGAAGTAGTCGAGTGGGAGTCCTATCCTCGCTATGCCTGCCAGGCCTTAATTGAGCCCCACAATATCCTTGTGGTCAGGGAGAGTACCTGAGGATGCGACTCGGAAATGAGGCATGCTCTGAAAGTCTTCTACATCGGGCCTGCATGTGCCACCTATAAACGAATGCGATCCAGGATTCTGTCAGAACATCGTCAGTTTGGATTGCATACGCTGGTGGACTGGGAAGACTCAGCAATTTCAGCCCTATTAGGATGTCGTGACGGCCTTCATCCAGGCCGGAAAGCCATCATCCTAGTTACGGTCTCCTCGCTGAATACTAAGGAATGACATGAGTGTTGTCACAAAACGATATGGTGCTACAAATCCTCATGATACACGTTAAACGGCGAAAAAAGAAAACCGCGTGCTTGTGTTCCTAGACATTGGCAGTTAGTACTCACTCGAGACTAGGACGACGGATGTGCAAATGGCAATTTCCTTCGACCTCGCGTCGGCGTAGCGTCATGTTATACAGTTGTCTATGATGCAAACCTACAGCTCAGCAATTACAATTGTAGATCAGATAGAGAGAGCCTGTGACTTGGCTAATGCGGAGTAAAGTTGACACGGTAGCAAATGACAGGCTGCCAACTCCCCTGCGACACTTGGCGCAGCTCGACGAGATAGAGCGATGTGAAGGGGATCCTCCTCAGCTCCCAGCAGGAGCAGTCTTCCGTCCCTTCGAATGGTGTGGGACGCATAGCCTGTTGAGAGGAAGGTCAGCTGTACAATCCTTCGCAGGAGTGCAAGGCAGAAAACACAGAAGACGAACATCGTAGAATTCCTCTATAGTACGCGCGACTTGGTAGGCGATACTTTGAAGATCTTGAGCCTGTCCATTGCTCCTATAGAGAGTGAATGCATGTTCCTTCGTCCAAGCATCGTATCCAGGCCACTAGTGTTTGGTCAGCAGACATTGAGGTGAGAATAATGATGGGCGTACGCAAATGCGAATGCTCGGCCTAGGGTTGTTTGAAGGCATAAGCGGGACTTGGTGGGCGTTTGAAATACTCGCAGTACCATTCAAGATATCCCGGATAGGTACGCCCAGACTGTTGACGGAGAAGAACTTGACTGGCGGAAAGATCATAGAAGACTCACGCCCATTAGGACGCGATGACAGATAGTTGAGTTGAGGGACGACTAGTCCAGGGAGCTGGGCTTGCTCTTCGTCGGAATAGGTGTGCGCCACATGGGGTTCTACCTATCGGTATTGGACAAATTAGCTGTTCGATTACGCTGAGACCGTAGCTTGCATCTGACTCACTCGAGCCATGAGGGTTGTGCTTGCGAGTGAGAGATATTTCTTGGGTGCAATGCTCACCGGTGGCTCATGGATTTATAGCTACCGGTACTCTTGGCCTTTCAGCGGTGCACCGTGCATGCGTGAACATCGGGAGGGGTATCAGCTTGTAGGGACGCGTCCGGTCAACCTTCTGCTACGCAACGGACAAGGGTGCACGGAGCGTAAACGCACGTAGTAAAGGGTCCTTCAAGTCTCGCGGGTATTCTCTCGCAAGCCACGCAGCACCCTCCGAGCAAACTTACTTTACGGGGAAACTTGAAGCGCCTCGCCGCTCTTGAATCTGCAATGCCGTCAGCCATGGTACTTCACATCTAAATTGTCATTTAACTCTCAGTGCTGTGACGAGTGATGACGGCGGCCGTAGTCTGAACTTACAGAGGTCAGCGGGACAGGTCGCATGTGTGCATGGTTATCCGACAGGATACGGCATGCACTCAGCAAGTCGAGTACGAATAGCTGAAGGGCAGGAGCCACCAACTCGCAAACGGAAGTGCGGTTCAGGGGCGACCCTTGTCGACGGGCCGCGAGGCTTTTGTCGGTGACCATATTGCAGAATATTAGATTTTAGCAGACGTCAAATTTTGATATCCGGCGTTGAAATTGCATTGCAGACCCTTGACATTCAAGACGCCGGACTCGCGGATGCACCATCCGAAGCGCGTGGGTATAGGCGCCTCACCAGACAAAGCTAGCCATCGAACATCCGCATGGCGCGGGGACCCTATGTAACGGAGATCAGCACCTGCCGCAGAAACGTCAAGGGGCTTGCAATGAATACACCCACAGAAGATGCGCAAAGACCCTTATCCCGGGCTGCAAGATTCGAAAGCCTCAGGGGGGCGGGGATGAAAGCCAACAAAAGCGCACGAAGCGCGGCGCCCAAAGCTTCACGGGCCTGTACTCGGAGAAGATTGTGGCATTGTAGCCGATGCAGAAAACTATGAGTAGATGTAGGCTTGCAAGTAGTGTACAGTGCGATGTGAACCGTGGACCCCTGTAGATGACGATAAAATATGATTACCTTCTGCGTCGATTAGCGGGCGCCCCCGGCTGGCGGTGGGCGCTGGTGCAAAGGCAGGTTAGCACGATGACGGAACACTCAGGCGATATTCTTACCTTAGATGGCATGAATATGCTAGGTTTTTTCTTCTCCCTGACAGGCGGCAACTTAGGCTTTGCTAATGGCCGTGGACCATCTGCGGGTGGCGGAAGTCTACGTTTTGGTTCAGGCCCAGCAGGATCTTCCCTGTCTGCTGGACGCTTCTGCCCCGTCTGCGCAGAGGTGCTCGTGCTCTCGCCGGAAACGTTGGACTGCATGAGGGGTGGAGTCTCTACCGTAGCTCGTTCAGGCACAGTAGGGGCGACAACGGGTGGAGCGGGCGCCGGCGAGACAGAAGCGATGGTAGGCGCAGAAGAGCGCTGAGTCGATGCAGCTAGTTCCTGCGGCGTCGAAAGCACGGGCAAGGGAGGAGGAGGGTGGGCTCCTTGCTTGCTGGGAACTCTTTGTCTGGCAGCGGGTACCTTTGTCGATGCAGTTCCTGCAGCAGCGCTCGTGAAGAATGTAACGTCGACCTGGAAAGTGTGCTCGTCAACGATGGCGCAGGTGAGGTCATGCAAGGCGCCTTACATCGACGAGACATGAACGCTCCCTGGCATCCGCCACGATTTTCCGCCAGTCCTCGTCGCTCCTCTCCAGAGTTGCCGCATTTCCAAGAATGAAGACGGACGACTTCGCACGCGTCAACGCGACGTTCATACGTCGCACATCTGGGCCACGTTCAGCGATGGTCGGCGAATGAGGATAATAGCAGTCTCACCTCGCAAGAAGCCGACACGCTCTACCCCAGGACCAGCTCGGACGCATGATAGAATGATAATCTCCTTTTCTTGGCCCTGGAAACCATCGACAGTGTTGAAGTCCACAAGTCCGTGGATGTCTGCCCCAAAGCGACGTTCGAAGGTTCGGCGCAACTCGAGCATTTGCGCTTTATACATGGTGACTACTCCGACCTTAAAGTCGAAGTCGTGCAGCCTGAACTCTTGTCGCAGACGGTTGTACAACGCGACTGCAACCTCGGCCTCGGCATGGTTGAGATAGGAGTGTGATGAAGTTGTCTCGACGCCCCGATGCACGTTGTAGAAGCGATATGGACCAAACTTCGGGTGGTTATGCCACGGCTTCTGTGTCTTCGCGGCCATGTCTGGACCATCCAAGAGCTTGCCGTTGTAGAATAGTCGGCTAGGGAGGACACTGATATCCGGATGCATACGGTACTGGATACTATTTGAATGCATGAGCTAGCGTCCCCGAAGGTCCAAAGATGGGGCTCACCTCAGGAGATGTACTGCGTCCGGACGATGCTTCTGTAACCTGACGAAGAGCGATTGATTATACCCGAGATTGGCCGCCTGACAATCATCAGAGCGAGCCTATTGATAATGTTGTAAATTGAGCGTACCTGCTGCGACTGCACAGTCGGCGGCAACTGTTGTG
Organism: Phanerodontia chrysosporium; assembly: GCA_001910725.1. Lineage (NCBI taxonomy): Eukaryota > Fungi > Basidiomycota > Agaricomycetes > Polyporales > Phanerochaetaceae > Phanerodontia > Phanerodontia chrysosporium. The sequence continues at coordinate 233,377 of MJGA01000036.1, forward strand.
GATCTAAATGAAAGTCAGCAACCGTGCATCGAACAGCCAATGGTTGGCTTACCTCCAACCATGACACATCGTTGGCACTTATACTTCAGCGGTATCAAGGAGCTCAGCTCAACTGCCTGAGCAGCCTCATCTATGACAACCATCTCAAACTCGTATGGCTCAAGGGTGTCGTGACCAGCACCGGCAAGCGTTGTGCAAATAACGTCCGCATCTTGCAAGATCTCAGCGCGGAACTTCCGGCTGACAGCGTCTAGAGCACGGTGATTCGACTTCTGTTGGTCACGAAGCTTGTCCAGCTGAGACGTCAATCCAGCTCGCTCTTTGTTGAGAGCTCGGATGTCATCTTCGAGCTGCAGCGTCCGCGCAGTGTTGTCGTGCACGCTCAAGAGCTCCGCGCGCTTCGCCTCGCGCGCTTGCTTGACTGCATCGAGCCTGGAGCGCAGCAGAGCGATCTCGCTACCGACGTCCTGGGTGTTCGCCTTCGCCTGCTTGTCGCTGTTGACCTTCTGTTCCACGAGATAGTCGAGAGTCACATCTCGCACAGACATCCCGACTTTCCCACCGCCTATTCGGACGACGTTCGGGATGAGGAGTTGGCGGCCAGGACCGGATACACCTTCTTTCAAACGGTACGTTATCTCGTCGATCGCTGCGTTGCTCGGTGCGCAAAGCAGAATTTTCTTCTTGGGTTCCTTGTCTGCTGGACCTGACGGTCGGCCTGCGTGAATGATGGTAGCCGCTTTCCCCCGCTTGGCAAGGAACGCTTGTACGAGGCCGCATATAGTCGACGTCTTTCCTGTTCCAGGGGGTCTACGGAGGCATGTCAGGAGCCTTCACAAAGACGTACGAGAAAGGGTTCATACCCTTGAATCAAAGAGAACCCATTTGTTCGTAAGGCACTCAAAACAGCATTAGCCTGGGGCTCGTTCAAGTTGTACGCCTTCATGGTCTGGTGCACTTCGTCGGGGCTCGTCCTTGCCGGTGGAGGGAGATTCGGCTTGAGGATGACCGGGCAGAGATCGTAGTACGGCAAACCCATTAGAGCTGCGTATTCTCGATGGACGGTCGTAAGACTAGGAGACAATGAGCAGATGATATGGAAGACATGGTGAGACCACAGACCTTGTGATCTTGCTGAGAAGCCAAGTGGACCCAGTCTGAGGACCGGAGCCGTCTTTGGAGGGTACCATCCTCAGTGTGCCATTGATACTTGCAGGTGTCCACCGGTAATTCTGCACCTTGCACATGACGCTCTTCCTGTTGTCCGGATGCTGGAGTAACACAAGATCGGACTCCGTGAGCATCCAGTCCTTTTGCACGCTGTCCGTGATGGTAATGTCGAGGTCGATCCAGTCATCACCATTGTACTGCCGGGTGACGATCGAACACTGGTACCGCTCCTCCTTGCTCCTCTCCGTCTTCGAGGACTGGATCTGCGCCCAGCATTCGCTCAGCAGCAGTGGCTCAAAGACTCGACGATAGTGTTGTACGTCTCCGAAGCTGTCAGGCACGCGGAGAAGGTTCAGACTGTCTCCCGGAGGATCGTTTCCATCGTGGTCGTAATTCCAGGAGAGCATCACCTTGTGCAGAGGCGTGATGTCGGGCTTGAGCCGCAGAGCGGTGCGGCGTGCCTCTTCGCGCGCCGAACGCTGGTTCAGCCTGTCGAGCGCAGGGTTCCGCGCGGTGTCTGGTAGATCCATCATCTTCACCTGCCTGCGCTCCGGAGCCTTCTTAATCGTCGGTGTCTTCTGCAGCTTAGCCAAGGCCGCCAGTCCGTCCTCTTCCTCTTCGTCACTGTCCGACTCGTCGCTCGATGGCGCAGCTGAGGAGGGGACCACTGAGCCGCCCATCGAGGAGGCATCCGACCTGGCGTCGTCCGCCCGCGCAACATTCGGCGCCGCCGGTTTCGCCGTCGACGTCCGACTGAACTTGGGTATCGTTGTGGCAGCATCAAGTTTCTTCTGGTCATCGAGAGAGAAGTAGCTGCTGATATTTGTCTTTGCAGATGGACGGCGGATAGGCTCGGGGCGAATGGGCTTAGGCGGAAAGGGCGTTTTGACTTTGTGAGATGACGTCGACGCCGGCAGTGGCGCAGCGCGCTTCGGACCCGCCTTCGTCTTTTCTTTCTCCTTCTCCTTGACTTTTAGCTTCTCCTTGCGGCGCTCAGCCGGCGCAACGATCTTGTGAGAGATAATCTGAATCTCGTCATCATCGTCCTCCTTGTCCTCGAATACACTGATAGCATCCTGGAGCCGATCGACACGCGCAGAGTCCAGCCGCGTCTGCGGTCGCTTGGGGTCAGGCGTGCGCGCGTCCTTGATGTGCTTCTGCAGCTTCTGCAGCGCCGGCTCGCTGGGTTTCACCTTCGTCTCCTGGAAGCACGCCAGCAAGGACTGAAGCAGCGCGAAAGCCTGGAAGAGGAGCTCCTCGTCCGTGAGCCGGAGCCAGCGCGTGAGCTCGAGCAGCACCGGCTGCAGGTCGTCCACCATCTTCGTGCCAGTGCGCGACTTGCCACGCGCGGTCGAGGCCTGCGGCGCGAACGCAAGCGCGCTGCTCTCGATGAGCCGCCGCTGCGCGAGCATGTCGCGCCCGAAGATGAGCGCGTCGCGCATCCAGGTGATCATCATGTCGTTGTCGAAGTAGTCTGCCCACCGCGGTGTGCGCTGGAAGATGTGCGTAAGCGCCTGGCACATGAGGCCCCACCACTTCGGCAGCTGCACGTCGGGACCGGCCTGCTTGAAAGACTGGAGGAAGCTCGTGCGGTGCAGGAGACCGTCGGGCGAGGAGGAGAGGGCGTCGATCACGTCCGTGAGACACAGTGCGAGCGCCTTGGAGAGGTTGCACGCCTCTGGCATCGTCGTCGTGAACTTGATGAAGTTCTGGAGGACGAAGAACATGCCCTGGAAGGCACTGTCCGGGCTAAGCTCCAACAGCGCCCGCAGGCAGTCCGCGCGAGATTCCGCGTCGAGCGCGAGACCAATGAGAGACTGGACCGGTTCTCGCAAGGCTCCAACAGGTGAGAACATGATGGTCATGGCCTGTCTACACACACGAGGTTGGCGGAGAAGGGCCAGGGCATCCTTCGGCTCGGCGAAATCTAGGTACCGCGAAAGGGCGTTGGAGAACCCAGTGCGGAGCACCTTCAGAGCAAGGTTGACCCCACGCAACGTTTTCACCAGATCTTCTTTGATAGGGCATCCACGGAAGATCGACGCGAAGGCACCCTCGTGCAGGTCGTCGACGTGAGCAACATCAGAGAGAACGCCAATGATCATGGCGACGGCGTCCGAGTCGTCTGGAACCACAGACTCGTACATCTTGTGCCAAATTTGCTCACGAATCTTCGGATACGGCAGCGACTTCGTTTTGGAGGACGCTGTTGCCAGGCGTTGGATAGTCGAGAAGATCAGTCTAGTATCCATTGTCATAGATGTCTTCACAAGAGCCCGCGAGGTACGTCGTGCATCCGCCCAGATATTGTCAGTATACGGCTTTCCGAACGCGACATAGGTGAAGACATTTGCATGAATATCGAGTGTCTCGAGGACGGCGGACATGAGCGGCGAATTTGTCACAGACGGGTCATTCGGTGCCTCGACTAAAACTGCATCTAACAGCTGGTACAATATAAGTCTCAGTCTCAGAGAAGAACGCGAACCGTACGGACTAACCTTTGCTGCTATACACACAGCCGAAGCGCGGAAGTTCTTGTACCGCTCATGCTGCAGTTCCTCGCAGAGGTACTGGATCATGAGTGGAAAGAGACCTTGAAGCCCGGGTAGCTCGCTCAAAGACTTTACGTACGCCTCCACCCACTGGACTGACCAGTGGTTATGCTGTGGCTGGTCGGACTCTAGGAGAGCAGCATAGGAAGGGTTGTTCTTGATGGTGTTGAACACTAGGAGGGGATATTCTTCGCCTTCACCTTCCCATAGTTTGGCACCTAGACGTTTGAGCAGAAGGATGAAGGCCTTCAGAACTTCCAGGAAGTCTATCAATCCAGCCCCCACGTTGAATGTCACCATCATGTGCGTTGGTATAGGGTACTCACGAGGCCCTGCATCTGACAAATGAGCTACTACACTCTTCCTCAAGTCGACAGAGTGGGTGGCGCTTGGTGTCATCCTCTCCGGGGGACGAAGCGCAGCATCGTCGCGTAGCCCGCCATAGTACGACAGGATTGCGTGCGAAGAAGTTACCGGGACTCGCTTCCTGGGGTCTGTCGTTGGAGGATTGCGAGCTGACAGCAAATAGAGTCGCCTCGAGTGCCGCGGTGTGCGACTGGAGGAAGCAGTCTTGCGGCATCGGCGTGACGGAGTGCAGCTCGAGTTGGCGGTATGCCCATGTTCGCACGCGTTCGTCTTCATCCATGAGCAGCAGAAACAACCCCGCTGGAGGTGCGTCCACCGGCCATCCCATAATGGGCCTCTCCGGGACGTGTGCCCGAATAAGAGACATGACCTGCGGATTTCGCAGGGTTTGCAGGTTCGATAGCATCATGAAGACGATAGACGGTGGCGCATCATTGAGCGTCGTAGAGTTAGGAGCAGGTATGTCTGTGGGTGTGGGAGTGGGCAGGAGATTGACTTGCTTGCAGTACTCCAGGACGGTTTCGCCCTCCCAGATACCGAAGCTATTCCAGAACTGCTGCAGCGTCACGTCACGAAATGCCCCAAAGTATCTGCAACGTCATGAGTTAATTCAGCCTTGTAAAGCACAAAAACCGGGCGTACGTGTGCCGAGTCTTGTCCTTTGCCTCCTGCAGTCGTCTGACGCATTGTGAACAGCCTGCCACACAGGCCTGCAACTTCTCTCGCCACTGCGCGACAAGCGGACTATTGTAGGCATGCAGACGGAGGAGAAAACATGCGGCTTCGACGATGAGCGGCTGCGCCTCGCTACAGAACCAGTGTATCCGGCCTGCAACAGACGAGTTCTCGAGGACGAGGTATTTGTAGATAGCATAGAGGTCCTGATTCGAGGGTTGTGCCACGGGAGCGTCGCGGAACTCTTCTAACTTTTTGGAGACGACATCTTTGTATGTATTTGCCATGAAATAGAGGCAAGTCTAGTGGTGTAAGATTGATAGGCCTGGGGGACAACACATTTGACTCGCGGTCAGTAATGACTGAACTGAGATCCACCCACTAGGCCAGAAAGTAATAGCGTAGAGCAAAGACAACAAAAAGTATGAAAGATGAGAAGGTATCGAGAAGGTGGGTATCGGATGAGCAGGAGCAGAGGAAGAGGTTGACAAAGGACAGCCGCCGCCCACCCGACAAACGCGTTCGGCATGGGCGTCTAAAACATTACAGGTCACGCGTCGCGTTCGTCACGGTGACATCGTAGGCACGCACGCACGCTCTTCCCTTCCCTCCACCTTGCTAATTCTCACTGCCAGTACCGCTCTTTCTCGCTTTGCTACACCATCAGCAAACGAAATAATGGACCCAAAGGACCTCGAATACGTGAACGACCTCCTGGAGCAGGACAACGAGCTCAGAGAAGTACATCGCAGTCCGCCTGTCCGCGCAGTCTGCAGCCGAGGTTTACCCCGGGTCCGCTCCAGAAAATCCGCGACCAAGTGACCGAGCTCGACAAAAAGACGCGCACCATGTCCGGCCTGCTGAACAAGGTCCACTCGACGCCGTCCGACCAAGGTGCGCCCGCCCGCCGCTCCGCGCTGCCGGCGCGACTCACCGCCCGTGCCAGTGCCCGCGCTGCTTGCACAGGTGAAGCCCGTGCTCGAGAGCTGCCGGACGCCCGCCGCGGCGATCGCGGACCTCGTGCCGCCCGCGCAGTTCTGGCGGTGGAAGGACATGTGGACGAATTCGCTGCGGAACGCGGTGTTTGCTGCGACGCTGGTCGGGTACCTCGAGCGCGGTGCCCTGCTCACGCTGCCGCAAGTACGCGACGTTCTCGGGAGTGCGTCATACACCTCGCGAGACTTGCGGTCCGTCGCTCACCCCCCGCACAGTTGACCCTGCATGGAACGATCGTATGCGCTCGCAGCGGAGGATTACTTGCACGGGGTCATTAGCCTGGTGAACGAGCTGGTGAGTAGCTACACGCTTTGCATGGCTTCTGCGTCTAACCGTAACACAGTCCCGTCTTGCTGTCAACGCGGTCACGATGGGCAACTTTGAAGTCCCGATCAAGATCTCTGTTTTCGTGAAGGACCTGTTCGCGGGTTCTCGATGGTATGGTCAACCGTGCTTTTGTTCGCTATATGCATACTAACCTCTATCAAGCTTAATTTGAAAAAATGATACGCTCCGTCGCCGGTACGACAGCTTGAAATATGACATCAAGAAAATTGAAGAGGGTACGCGACCATTAATACTCGAAGCTCTCATCTAATTCGCTCCTCGATGTATAGTGGTGTACGATGTGTCGTTGCGAAAGCTCGCGCCACGACAACGCAAGGGTCGTAGACCTCCTCACAGGTGGCTCGCCATATGGATATTGTCGCAAGAGTCTCCGCCTTGGCCGCTGTCATTTAGCGATAAGTCTATTCATACATTCTCGCCGAGTCCGCTTGCGAGCATTCACCGTACACGTGAGCGATGGCACCCCGACCTCGTGAGCTCCCGAAGCGGCCAACTCCAACTCCTGAAGTGCTCAGAGGGCAGCAACTGGTCTGCAGCACACATCGTTCGAAAGGCTCCTGAAGATGTTTAGATTACAGAAGGTGCTGATGTTACATATAGGAGACGTGACCCAATAATAGCGTTGGTATATGGATTGACTATTGTCCTCGCTCCAGCTCTTTTCCTCTAGGGCGCTCACTACGCTGCGTGGT
>MJGA01000037.1:0-239470 GCA_001910725.1 Phanerodontia chrysosporium
TTCCACCTCTAGTGAACAAGTGCCCTGATGGATACCGTCTGGTGAACTGCGACCCAGAGGACGATGAGTGGAGAGCATGGACTAACGACCTAGTTGCTGGAGAGCCATATGAGCAACCTCCACCTTACGATCCACGAGGCATCGTTGACGAGTACGACAAGTATCTGAAGCATACGTCCTCTGGAGCCTCAAAAGCTGATATTCCGGTCTCCCCGGAATTGCGTTTTTGGCTTGACCAGGCCCGCACGGTCGATAAGCGGTCTTGTACGAACCCTTCACTCTCGCACCACCCAATTGTGAAGAAGGTAAGCTAGTGACCGCTCATATAAGGTTATCCACCTTGTCTAACCAGCGTTTCTTAGGTGTTTGACCTAGAGGGCATCAAATACCTCTTTATCTCTGGTAAGGTTGCACCGAAGAAGCGAGCGAATATTTTGAAGGAGTTCCGCGAGTCGAAAGAGCCACTGGTGCTCGTCGTCTCTGGCGTTCGCCCAGTCGGGGCTCAACATTGACTGCGCGAATATTGTCATTCTGAAGGTGAGGCAGATATTTATGGCATGCCGGTTGAGACTAATCGAACAACTTTGTTTTTCACTCAGTCTCCAATGTGGTCAGCACAAGAGGACAGTCAGTTTATCGGCCGCGTGTGGAGGCGCCCACAAGTCAAGCAAGTGATAGTCTACCGCACTCTTGCTCTCGACGTTGGCGAACGGTCCTGGCAAACATCGCATTCAGCAAGGAAGGAATGCAAGAGATGTTCTTTAAGCTCGCCATGACAACGCTTGTCCGTGAGTGCAACTCACCTTATCTGCTAATGGAGTGAATTGCTCATATCATTTGGGGAATAGAGCAAACTCTTGTGGCCGCTCGCGAGGCTGAGGAAGACGAAGTATCGACGAAGAGGCAGATGTTCAAAGTGAGGAGGAGACCAAGGGCAAGGGTAGGGTGAATGTCAAGCAGGCTACGCCGAAGGAACCTGCTGCACCACCGAAGGCGAAGCCGAAACCTCGCAAGAAGGCAAAGCCAAGCGTTCCTCAGCCTACTCCTGCCCTTCTGAGATCGAAGACAGTTCACCACCCGTTGAGCTGGGCAAACGGAAACGGGCGAGAATTTAGACGATGCGATATCTGTCACGTCGGACTTTACTGCCGCTATACCAGAGCCAACGTCCGTCTCCAGTCCACTGGCAACTGATGTGAGTCTCGCTCTACCTTCGAAGAAACTGCCCAAAGTGTTCAAGCTCAGTGCTGCTCTCCTCCTCAGTCTGTGGTGGACACTCCGCCAGGTCGGATTCGTAGCTTGGCTGTGCGCATGGAAGAGGAAGAGGAAAGTGATGAAGAGCCCGTGCAGCCAGAGCTCACAAGCGAGTGGTCATTACCAGATCCGCCCTGAACTCCGGTGCGGGCATCGAGTCCGCCGTCTCTTCCGTCTCCAACTTCAACAGACCTGGACTTTGTTCAGCCCGCACCCAAGATCGCCCTGCAACCAGAGCTACCAATGTGTAAGTGGGATGCTGTCTATCTTAGCACATGCAGATACTGAACATGACCTTCAGCACCAGAAGATTTCGATGATGTCATGACTTCAAGGCTTCCACCTGCACATGAGTCATCTCCGCCTCTGCGTCTGAAGAAGAAAATGCGCATCGAGCCTTCCAAGGAGCATGCAGGGACATCCATCAAAGGCAATCGCAAGACGAAGGCTGACAAGGGAAAAGGTCAGGCTGTCATCGAGGACATCGAGGAGGACAGCGATGAGCCCTCCACATCGAAGCATCCCCGGAAGGCAAGTGCAGTCTTGGGCAAGGCGAGCGGAACGCGCACACAGAGGGTCGTCAGGGCTCCACCTCTGGCGTTCGATAAGCTACCGAAGCTTTGAAGATCTGTCGTTACCGCAGTTCTTGTTCTGTAATGCCTGATTTTTGCCTCCTGTAGTAGTAGTAGTCATGACCTGTAATGGGTGACTTCGCATAAGGATTTGGGGACAGCTACGTGTCTAGAGTAGAGGCGTGGCTGTGTGGGTGTGACAACGCAGCCACCTAGCTCGCGCATCCAACCGATAAGCCCAACTGCGGTGACGTTTAGACACGAATGTGCCGAACCTGTCATTGGAGAACTGCGATTAGGATGTTGACTCGGAGTTGCCATAAGAGTAAGGCCCGTATCCTTCACTTACCTTTCTTGGTCAACAAGAGGGTACTTACCCTTCTCCAGATTTTAGACGGAAAGCAGATCGGAAACAGTGGAGTTACCATCTGGGAAGTGGGGTTCGTGTCAACTGTGTCATGCTTTTCTTATGCAAACTTGGGAAAGTTGTCTGAAGCGTCCAGTACTCCCTAAGTTGCTTATGGGAAGTCACCCACTTAATGCCCAGATTCACCGAGTTTCTAGTGGGATTCTGATTCACTATTAAGAACTGGTGCCTGGGGGGAGAGTGCCAGATAGGTGTTGGATGATTTTTGCTCGACCTCATTGGCCACGTCCTGAGCTGCGATCCCATTGGCTCACCCAACGCTGTGGGCACCTAATTGCGCAGCTGCTGTAACCCTCGCACCGCACTCTCTGCGTTGCAGCAAAACAAACTCCGACTACGTCCAGGATTCCTATGCGCCATGGTTGCCACTGGCGAGCACTTGGGCGCACTGCTCGGGTGTCAAGCGTTTTAGTCGGGTGGGGCAGACGATCGGCGTTTGGAAACCCCTGATCGTCTGGCTCTGCACACCTGTTTTGATGATCTCCGCTCTTCCATGCTATCTGATGGTGATCAGATACGGGTTTCCATTTGCCGCTGCGACAATGTAACCAGCTCTGTGCTCCATATAAGACCCTCATGCTCTGATCAGTTGGATACGCCCTTTGCCCTCGAAAACACTCCTCTTCAACTGACGACATTGACATAGACTGCGATGGGCGCCACCTGGCGCACGATTCTCATCTCCCACCCTGAAATCTGGGAGATGCCAATTTGGAAAACAATCACAGGTGTCGAACGCCCACTTTGGGACGACAATCCTTCGCCCGATGTTTTGCCCCTCACTCCAGCACAGCGGAAGCTCGTAAAACGCTTCATTGCAGGCGTTTCAAAGGTGTCTGGAAAAAAGCGCGAAGCTTACTGCCTCGGGTCGCAGGGTGGCGCAGACGCGAAGGAAGCCAGCGGTTTTATCAAGGCATGGTATAAGGGAATCAGTGAGCGTCCGCAATGGCAGGTAACCCAAACGGCGTCAGAGGTCTTCCACGAGCTCGAGATGAACATGGAGGGGTGCATGAGGCGCAGGGAATCCATGGATGTCGCTTTTGCGGTAAGCATTCAAAACTTAGGCATTGTGTGACTGGTGCTTATTCGTGCTGTGGGTGCTATTAACTCTCCAGGCGAGCAAGCCCGCCCAGATGGTTCACCGGCATGGCACGGAGTTATGCAGCAGGCTGCTCAATCCCGACCTTGATCCGTTCCGCGGCAGTGGTGACATTCTGAATTGGCTCACGAACCTCTACGTTGTTGTCCTCAGCAAGGAGAAATCGGCGATGAAGCGGAGAGTTACCAGGATCAAGAAGCTCGAGAAGGTCGTCGAGGAGGCAAGGCACAGTACGTTCTCTTGCATTCAAACAGGTCTATGCTATTCTGATTCTGGTTGCGCGTTTAGAGCTCGAGAAGGAGGCCCGGACTTTAACTCCGGCAATGCTACACAAGGAAATCCGCACCATCAGCAAGCACGCTCCAGATATCGTTCAATTTTACGACATTGTCCCGAGTCAGGAGAACATCGTCATCGGGAGGGAGCTGAAAGAGTACCTCGAAGAACTGCGGTCTGCTCTGGAGACGGAGGAAGGTGTTAGTACGTTGAGAGCTCGGATTGTAAAATTGTCTTCCAAGGCTAAAGCGTATTAGAACTCAACAAAGACCTCGCCGTGCAACTCTTTCAGCTCACGGACAACGAGCTGAAGACATCCATCGAGATCGCCATTGCCTCCGCCCTCGAGGGGATCGAGTATGAGCCCCGCAGGAGAACATATTGGGTAACGCGGCCAACGTCGACGTCGCATGGGATATTACCTCGGAACAGGTTACGAGCAGCATGGTCCCTTCGGAGATGTGGGCGAACCTTGGTTTTCCGTCTGGCAAACTTCCGACCCTCGTCGACCACATCGATCCCTATGGCGAGTTCAGCGAGACGAACTCGAAGGACTGGCCAGAGGACCGTAAGAGTCCTGCAGCCCTGAAGTACCACCAGATCGTTGGGCTCTACCACCTCGCCGAACAACTTTTCAAGCACGATGCGATGCTGCTTCTCGATGAGGTTGGCGTCGGAAAGACCCTTCAGGTGATAGCCCTTCTCGCATACCGGATTGCGGCGTTGGAGAACATGAAAGTGAATCATCGGTATCCGGGAAAATTTGGTGAGTGGATGCAATCACTCCAACAGTCGCCATTGGCGGCCATGCGCGGGGGGGGGAGCGTTTGGCGGAGTGGGTGCGGAGTTGCTACTCCACCAACTTCGCAGTGCAGAGTCCTGCCGCACAGTGGTCGCCACTGGCGACCACTCGCAGACAAAGCACGCATCGGGGTGGATGAGTTTGTTACCCCACCAACTTGATGGTGCAGAGCCCCCTCGAGCAGCGGTCGCCACTGGCGACCACCTCGCATTACCCGTCCTCACCACTTCGCAGCCAACGTCGACAAGGACCACCTCCTGGACCCCAATCGTCCAGCTCTTATCGTCGTCCCGCCTTCACTTCTGAGTCAATGGAAGGGAGAGCTCAATCGCTGGCTGAAGCCCGGAACGGCCGACCTCTTCACCTACACCGGTAAATTCGACATGAACAATCGGAAGGCCTTCTGGACGCGTGTTTACTCCGCCAGTCGCATGCCGGCTTACCGCCGGATTATCCTCACGACACGGACGGTGTGTTGAGCACTATTGATAGCAACTCTGTCACTGACAATTCACGCGCCAGGCGGTCTGGGCTGATGCTGACGTTGGGCTCAACGGGAAAGGCGAACTCAGCATGTCGCAGCGCGCGAAGACGACTCTGTACCACCAGATCAAGCCCAGCGTCATTGTCATCGACGAGGTCCACGAGGTGCGGAATTTCGGTCCACGGCTGCAAGCCCTCGTCTATTTCGTCGAGCGTTCGGAGCTCACTATCACGGCATCTGCAACACCGATCGTCACGAATTACCTGGTAAGCCTCCTCCAGACTCTGTGGACTTGTAGTACTCAGCATGGATTCAGAACGCACTCACCCTCGCCAAGCTCAACAAGCAAGGTTTCCACGTCACGGAAGACATCAAGAAGGACTGGGGGATGCGTCTCCGCAAGGCCAAGAGTGAAGACAAGGCGAAGGCGGACTCTATGGACTTCCATCGGGCTCGAGCGTTGCGCGGAGAAGACATGGAGAACAGCCAAAAGCTCGTGGAGGTCTCCAAGGAGCTTTGTGCCGTAGTCCAGAAATGGTTCGCAGGGAGAGCGTTGCGGCGTACGGTCTATAGCAAGGACCACGAGGGCCGCTCGGTCTGGCATGCACCGGAGCCCATCTCCGTCGACATCTATCTCAAGCTTCAAGATCACGAAGCTAAGGCTCTGGACACGATGATGCACAACGACGACTACGAACCCGACGTGCCTCCGGGATTTCCGTCAAATGTGAGTACGAGGCTCAATGGTGGTCACCTCCGGTGACCGCCCTGCTTCCACAAGCTCTGCTCCGATAATTGCGCTGACTGCTGTTTTCAGCGATTCTACTTGCTGTCACGTACTGTCCTCGATCACGTCAAGTTCTTGCAGGACAAGCTGTGGAGAGGTCCGGCGTCGCTGGAGGAGTGGAGGGAACAACCGGCTACGAAACTCCAGGCTGTGATCAAGATTCTGAAGTACCACTTCTCCAAGCCCGGTCTCCCGCCCCTGGTGAACAAATGCCCTGGAGGTGATCGGTTCGTCGACATCGACGAGGATGATCCAGAGTGGCAGGCTTGGACCAACGACCTCGTACCTGGTGAACCGTACTCTCATCCACCACCGGACGATCCCCAGCTAGCTCAGGAGTACGAAGAGTACCAGAACGCGAAGGCATCAGGCGCGGAGTTCTCCCCGTCCACGGAACTTCAGTTTTGGCTCGACAAAATCCACGCTGTCGACAAGGTCATCCTCTACGAGTCGTTCACGTCGCACCACGAGATGGTCAAAAGGGTGAGTTGATTAGCTTGCCACTGACCGATACACGCACTGACTATGCCCTGTGACACATTCAGGTCTTCAACTTGGAGGGCATCAAGTCGCTCTTCATCTCTGGCAAGGTTTCCCCGACCAAGCGAGCTCGAGTGCTCAAGGAATTCCGCGAGTCCAAGGAACCTCTCGTCCTCGTCGTCTCGGGTGTCGGTCAGTCTGGGCTGAACATTGACTGCGCAAACATTGTCATCCTCAAGGTATGTGCCTCTGCTTTTGCGTGTAGCATCCTCATCGCTTACTTCTCCGCATCTCAGTCCCCTATGTGGTCCGCTCAAGAAGATCGGCAGCTGACTGGTCGTGTCTGGCGTCCGCCTTAGGCGAAGCAGGTCATCCTCTACCGGCCCCTTGCACTTGACGTCGGCGAACGGTCCATCGCCAACATCGCGTTCGGTAAGGCTCGCATGCAAGAGATGTTGTTCAAGCCGGTCATTACGCCAGTCGTCGGTAAGCCTATTGGTGGAATTCACACACTTGTAACATATCCTAACGAATGCTTTGAACAGCGAAATCCCTCAACGCCCAAGCGGGTCACCGGGAGAACGAGATCGACTTCGACCATGGCTCAACTTCGGACAATGACCACGACAACGACGACGACGAGGTTCCCGATACCGCTCGACGTGACAGCGAGGCAACGAGCTCAGGCAAGGGCAAGGGCAAGAGCAAAGGTAAAGGCAAGGGCAAGGGCAAGGCTCAGGAGACTGAGACCGAGCCGAACGTGGACAACGATCCAGCTCCGTCGCCTGGTCCTGAATCGGAGGAGGGCGGAGAATGGCGAGTCGTTCCCCCAAGGCGGAAGCAGAAGTCCGGGCGCAACTCCACTGTCGCACCGCCTCTGGAGCCTGAAGACATGGATATCGACCCCACGGAGCCGTCGAACTCAATCTCTGCCGGTACCATACCCTCCGACAATCAGGGTGACGAGCAAGACCAGCTTGATCCCAGCGACAATGAGGATGAGCCACGTCAGCCGAGTTACAGCAACGACGACGAGGACGGGGATGACGAGCAGGAGCCACGTCAAGGGGATCGCATGGATGAGGATGAGAACGAACCCTCGACTCCTCCTCCGGTTGACCCTGATGTGAACATGGATGAGCTCCAGCAGCAGTTCTCGAACATGGCCTGTGAGTTGTTACGCGATCTACGTGACCAGCGTACTCATCGGTCCAACTAGCTCCGCGCCGACGTGTCACGAGTTCTATTCGTGACTACTCTCCGTTGAGTTCACTGCCTCCCTCCCAGCGGAGCCCAAGTCCAGCGCGTCCGCCGGCCAAGAAGCCTCGCCGCGATCCCAAGAAAGCAGAACAGGCGAAGCCCAGGACCAAAAAGACACCTTCCCAGTCGTTCGCTTCGTCGTCGCGTGACTCCGCCGAGCCGATCTCCGCCAGAACCCGCAAACGGGGAAACCCGACTTGCTAAAGAGGCTTGTCACCTGCAGCGTCGCCTCCACTGACATCCGTCCGCATATTCCTCCCCTCCCTCCCTCGTATATGTCAGCTGGTTGGTTTTTCGCAGGTCACCTTTGCCCGGCAGGTCGTGGACGTTGTTTTTGTGTTATATTACAAGTAGTATCCAATAAACATTCACTTTTCTATCTACCAATGAAATGCGTGCAGCCTCAAAGGTGGAGAATGTGGGTGGAGAATGCGGAAGAGAAAGGCAGAATTCAATTAGTTTTTTTTTTTTTAAACTGACATATTTGCATGCAAAGAACAGGGATCAGTTGATATCTGCAGTTAAGCTTAGAAGTGCAGAAACGTGAACTTCTTGCATAATGAGCTTGGTGAGTAGTGGTGAAGAAATCTTCACAATGTTCCAACTTCAGGGGGCAGACTCGAGTGCGAAGTGGACTTGGATTTTATCTCCCCTGCCTGGACATGCTGTCGACTTCTTGGTTATGTGTGTATATATTTTCCATTGTAAAGAACTGATTGATTTTGATTCCAAACCTGTGATAGACCTGTGCAGTTCTGTTGGATAAGTGTCCAACTGCCAGTGGTGACCACATTTAGCACCTCGGAGCAATGCTCAGTCGAGCCGGTCGCCACTGGCGACCGACAGGCACCCAACGCAGCTCACCAGATGGCCCAGGGTAACATTTGCATGGTAATCTACTCCTGCTTGTGATCGATTCGTATTGTAACTACTCACCTTAACCACTCACTCTAGCAACAACATGGGTCGCCACTGGCAGCCAGCATATCGTGCTCAATGTAATAACCCTAAGCTTGGGTTTGTGCATGTGTGGAACTTGTTGGTCGCCATTGGCGATCTGCCTGACCAAGTCAAGTCAATCGTGCTACCCATGGCACGGCTTCCAAACAACACCACAGATTTGAGAATGAAGCAAGTTCAGAAGCAGGCTGTAAGGGCATGTTTGACAAGTATACAGTCAGCAAGCCGCTATCGGGTAACCCTGATATAAGTTATTTTGAGTGTTGGTCGCCAGTGGCAGCCAACACGTCACGGTCTACTAACCCCTATATTTGGGTTGAATTCACTACAGCCAGCCGCCAGTGGCAACTGCTTCAACATAGACTTTTGCTGAGGACACGATTAATTTTGTGGTTTTGACGAGTGGTCGCCACTGGCAAGCATAATGCCAACAGCCACCTAACCCTATGCTAGAGTTGGCTACATGCTAATTCTGGTTGCCAGAGGTAACTAACTAACTAACTCGCTCGCTTGAGCATCTCTCGTCGCCAGTGGCGACTGACAAGCCCACGTTCTCTCAACAACGGAAGGCATGGAGGTTTTCTCCGTGTATGAGACCGCTCTCCCATGTGGTTGTTGCCAGTGATGCCCCACTTGGCGTGGATGACCTGATCTCAGCGTATTGAAAGCACAGTCTAGTAACAACAATTCCAGCCGCCATTGACAACCGGCACACCATGCTCAATGCAACCCTATGCTTGGGTTTGTGCATGTGTGAAACATGTAGGTTGCCACTGGCGACTTGCTCTGTTCTGACATCTATAGTGTGATCTTGTTCCGTTGAATCATAAAGTGCTCAGTCAACATCGGTTGCCAGTGGCAGCCGGCACGATGCTGTGCTCAGTTTACCTCTAGATATAGGTTCACACTCTGTCACGAAAGCCAGTCGCCAGTGGCGACCACCTAGGCGAAAGATCCTGCTAGGGGCGAGTGGTCGCAATCGTCAAGCAAAACCCTAAATCACTTGATTTTATGCTAGGGTTGGTTTCGTGATCTTAACGGGTAGTCGCCACTGGCACCCACACTAGCACAGTGCAGTGTGTTCACTTAAGGAATTCACCTGCAAGGTGCGCAGCACACTCACTTGCACATTTTGGGGTTTCTGGCTGCTCTGAACGGGTGGTTGCCAGTGGCAGGCAAAATGCTGACAACAGTCACTCGTCCCTATGCTAGGGTTGGTTTTGTAGTCCTGACAGGTGGTTGCCAGTGGCAGCCATGCTAATAGTGTGGTGTCCTAGCAAGAATTTCAGCTGCAAAGTATATTGCTCTCTTTTGCATGCAGCTAAAAGACACAGGGCTAGCACACGGCCATAAACGGCCATGGCTAGCCAAGGCCTTGAGCATGCAAGCAAGCGTGCTGCAACACTTTGCAGCTGAAATCCTTGCTAGAATGCACTGTGCCAGTGAACGGTCTACTGCCAAGGGGCTAGGCGCCTAGCACCAGAATTGGGCGCTTGGCTGCAGGTAGCAGTGCTTGAGGTGCATCCTAGTGCATCCTAGAGGCCCTCATAACCCTAAACCCAAAGTGCCGCTTGAAGTGAAGCGTGCAGCGAGATTCCGTTCGAGGGTTTTTCTTGGACCTCATGTAACTGTACCGGAGCATCTTCAAATGCATGTATCGTCTAGCCTCCGCTATCTAATGTACTCCGTCCCGTCATCGAACGTAGTGCGTGAGGCATGGGAAGACTTTAAAGACCGCTTCAGGTGGCGAGTTTTCTTCACTGAGAAACTCATTGACTCCCCAAACGACGACGATCCTGACTTCGACCCAGACTACGTGGTGCCCAAGGCACGCAAGCGCTTTGATGACGGTGTTCGCACCACACCTGCGTATATTGAGCTCGGCCTTCGCAAAGGCGACAAGTTCGTGGACGATTATATCTCGAACGTCATGCCAAGCGTAAAAGCCACTTCTCGTAGCCTGAACTTGGTTTGGCTGGACGAGCTCAAGGACTACTTGAGTGCTAACAAATATATCGTTAGTCCTTCTGATAAGAATCTCGGCGTATGCATCTTGCAGGCCGACTGGGCGACTGATCAGACCCGTACTCTCTGGAACGACCCCTCCAACTACCGTAAGCTCGGATCACTGTTGGAGGCGGATGAGATTATGGAAGAGAAACACGAACGGATCTTCCGCGCTGCCAGACTTGCTAGGCGGCTTGGGAAGCGTTAGTTGGCGGAATTCCTTGTATCAAAGATCCATGGGAAGGATGCGAAGACAGCGGGCTATACGCTCGGCCAGTTCTATGGCGTACCGAAGGTACACAAGCGACCGGTCAAAATGCGGCCTATCGTCCCGTGTCATTCTGTCTCGCAAGCCCCCTCCGCTACGTATGTTTCTAAAATGCTCAAGCCACTCGTGTCGCGTCAGCCGCACGTAATTCACGGTTCTAAACATCTCGTGAGGCAGCTTGAGTCGTTGCAGCTTGATAAGCACAGGAAAGCGTGGATTGTTTCAGGCGATATTGTCGCCTTCTATCCGAATATCCCCCTAGAGAACTGTATCCGAGTAGTCACACAAATGTGGCGGAACAACCCCGAGGCAGAGAAGCTTTCCCCAGAAGAACGTCAGCTTCTCCTGATGTCCTTCATGACTGCTAACAAGCGGCTCGTTATACAATTCGGCGACGAGTATGCAGAGCAGATCCGGGGCCTGGCTATGGACATTGCCTGTAGTCCGGACTTGGCTAACCTCTACGGTTCTCACTACGAGAACCCTATACTCGCCAGACCCGACATGAAATCGAAGTTTGCCTTCTTCGGTCGGTATCTGGACGACGTACTCGGCATAGTCTACGCTTCGTCAGCAGAGGAGGCTATGTCGTATGCGAACGAAATTCGCTACGACGGCGTCGAAATCGAGTGGTCAGTGTCGGAGTACCACACTCCGTTCTTGGATCTTTTCCTCTATCTCGATCCAGTCGAGAAGAGGTTACATTGGAAACCCTATTCTAAACCACTGAACCACCGTGAACGCATACCATGGGCATCTCACCACCCGAAAGATGTTAAGAAAGGCACCTTTATCGGCGAGATGTCTCGTCTGGCCACGCTTTGTAGTAAACTGGAACACTACAGAGACGCCATATCCGATCTGAGTAATCTGTACTTGGCACGTGGATATCCAGACGATGCGGTGAGGAGTTGGGTTAAAGCTCACTTTTCACAAAGATGGGAACGAAGGCTTGGTGAGCCAATCGTACGGGATGAAGTCTTTGTGCTTAAATCCCACTTCAATCCCGCTTGGTCTGCGTTCAACGTCCACAGCTTGTCTGAAGTCGTCGTTGAATCCTGGTTGTCCAGCCTGAGTAAACTCGACGGAGCTAATCAATCTCAGGACCGTACGTGGCACGCCGCGGAGAGCACTGATGGGTCCGAGCTGAAGATCTTTCGGCAGACGACTCTCGGTCAGTTCCAAGGCGAGCAGAGCAGTCTATATCCCGGTGAGAGTCGCCCTGAAGGGGTGGCCGGCCGAGTGGGCGTAGCCAATGTTGCGAAACCCCATGTGACCTACGATCCCAGGGATGTCATGGACGTTGACGAGCTTGTGGCTCTCAGCGAACCCAGCTTCTCGGCACACGACCTCAGTGTTGTGTGGACTGACAACGCGTTACGGGTACCTAAATCCCTACGAATACGATACGCAATGACCGAGCCTCGGTTAGATGCGGATCCGCAGGTAAATCCTGCCCTCCATGTACCTTTGGGAGTGGAGGACCAGGTCGGTGACCTTGGACCCGCCTCAGATGCGGAGTCGGTTGCTAGCGGAGATGACGGCACAACGAATAGTAAGCCCTATCGTATTTGTACGGCAAAGAAGGACTCGGGAATCGTCCAGGAGGATCTGGATATACGGTCCGTTGGATTCCACGACCGCGCCTGGCTTGTCTCCCGAAAGAAAATTCGCAATCTCGGGGACATAGTCAATAGCTGGAAAAAGGACATCATTCAAGCAGCATTGAACAGTGACTCTGTTCAACACATGCACGTGGACGAATGGCAGTAATGCGATTCGATAACTGCTGGCCGTAATGGTCAGAGGATATTTACTTAGCGGCATACACTTTGGTTCAAACCCAAAACCCCTAACCTAAGCCCTAAGCCTAAATATTCATTAGCGTCTCCCTCACAGGCCTAAACCCCCTGGAGCGGAGTTGTACCCGTTGAACGGTACAGCCAGCAGTTATAGAGTATTTTGTTGTACAGCGTCATTATTTAATGGATGCAGTGAGCGCCCGCCTTTGTGGCGTGGGCGCTTCGGTGATCGCCGTGATGGCCGCGCACGTGTCCCACGTGTTCGTCTCGTGGCTGCTAATAGCGTTTGTGATCATGTGATCTTCGGCCCAGGGCTGCGGTTAACTCTGGATTCGATGCGCATGTTAATAACCGGCCCGAATCCGGGTCGGCTCCGAACTGACTCCGCTAGGTTCGGGAGACTTTCGCCGGGGTGGCTGCGTGCCGGACTTCGTCCGGACACTTTGTGGCGTTGATCCGATCAGATCGAAATCTCGAGACTTCGAAAGGTGACTTTTCGGTAGTCCGCTGCTCGTTGGGGTGTTGTTGGCCCCTTCCGCATGACCTGTACATTCAAAACCTTCATACTTTCGCCGAGAAAGAGTCCCTTAAGGGGATTTGTTGCTCCCGACCTCGGGGAGACGTTTCTCCGCGCCAATCGCATTACAGCTGACGAGCAACATTTCGCCTCTCGTCGGCCCGCCAGTCCCTTCGGGCCTGGCGGTTGCAAGGGGTATATATCCCAGTAGGAAACCGCTGATGAGTCTTCACGACGAAAGCTCAGCGCGACACGACTGTGTCGGCTGCCTTCGGTTTTCCTGTGAAGCATTCCGCGCTCGCCGCTCGCTACGCTCGCGTCTCGCGCCCCCCAAACCCTAAAGCCGTCAGCGTCGTAGATGTGAATTTGGTTGTTGTCCTCATCTGCGAGAGGGAGCGCGAGGAGGTCGTCGAGCTCTAGATGTTGGCGAACCTCGGGGTCCCAATGGGTGTACAGCTCTGGGTGATCTTGGTAGATCTCTTCGTCGGGGATGGCATGGTAGGTGTCGACGAAGTCGGCTCTGAGGGGAGGTGGCGGTTAGAACAGGTGATGGATTGGATGTATGTATGGAGGAAAGTGGGAATAGAATGGCGTGTGGGGTGTAGGGGGTGGGGTGTGGGGTGTGGGGTGTGGGGTGTGGTAGTGGAATAACTGACCTGACATCGGTGGAGAGAGCGAGTGAGAGAAACTTGATGTTCTCGAACTTGTGGAGGGTCCGCCACTCTTGTGCGTAAGCTTCGAGTGTGTTGGGAGCAGTGCTGATGGGTTTGTTCTGACCGTAGCGAGAGCAGATGACCATAGGCTTGCGCTTCGCGAACCAGTCGCTGACGTTCTCGGGCAGTCTGTGTCGGAAGTCTTCATAGTCGTTGTTCCAGTGATCATGAAGTTTGACGACAGCATCAAGCTGTAGGGTTCGACCGCCCTCACTGGAGGAAATATTTATGTCAGTGAAATAGTGCTGGAGACGGAGGTGAAGAGAGTTCAGGGGAGGGGCTCCCCGATCGCTGTTCGAGCAGCGGTCGGTGAAAGTGGCACGGAGGACGCCACGTTGAAACGAGGTGGGTGACTCCGACGGCTGCTCGAGCAGCGATCGGGGCATCGACGACGACGAGGGGTCGAGGGACGAGAATGAGGGGGTAACTCCGACCGCTGCTCGAGCAGCGATCGGGGTGTCGGCGACGACGAGGGGTCGAGGGACCGAGTTGCACCGATCGCTGCTCGAAGAGCGATCGGGGTTCGCGATGACTGGGCATGAAGTGGCTGACAATGTCAACGTCATCATGAGGCCGCAAGAGCAGCAGGGGAAAGGGACGACGACAATGGCAAAGACAAAGACAAGGACAATGTACTCACAGGATGTTGGTTATTTCCTTGAGAGAATCGAAGGAGGGATCGTCCAGGTTCCAATACATCTCATCGCTACAAGTAACGTCTGAGATTCCGTGCTTGCGCATAACGAAAGCGAGCCAGATGCATGCGTAGTACCAGTGTATATGTGAGAGCCTGGGATCGCCAAAGATGGTGCCTGGAGGTTTGTACTCGATTTGGGGGTCGTCGCGAAAGAAGTCGTTAGGAGCGAAGACGAGCCAGAGATCCTCGTCGTTTGCGGTGCCGATGTAAAGCATGGAGCCGACGGGGTCGAAGCCGAGCATGGCATGCTTGTTTGCGAAGAAGCGAGCACGGGTGATGAACAGCTTCCAACACCAATGAAGTCCGGCGATAGTGTTTGGAATAACTGCGCCGAAGCCGGGCTGACGAGGGACGCAGAATTTGAAGTCCATGGTGCCAGACGACATATCGAGAGCGATGGAAGCATGGCTCGCGGGGCGGATGTAGTGATCGTCGATGACGACCTTGTGGCGTGAGGTGAGGAGGCGTATCTTGTCAGATACGGTGCCCTTTTTTTAGATGTAACGGAGCTTGGATAGAAGTACTTCTTTGCGACGGGAGTCATGGAAGTCGCGATCGTCGTGCGAGCGATCGTACAAACGCAAGAAGTTGTTGACGTCGTTCTGAGGGACGGCGTCGTTTGCGAGAAAGGCGAAGGGAGGTGCAGCGAGGTCGACCTCTACTTCATTGACAGGACGAGAAGAGCTATGAATGAGGAAGTCGATTGGACAGAGTTAGCGATGGATGTCGAAGAGCATAGAGAGAAGAACGTACGGATCTGCAAGCATGGCGTCCATTGCGAGCGCCTGCTGGACTTGGGATGAGCGTCGATCAGGAGCGAGTTGCCTGTGGGTCACAGAGGTGGGTTTGACAGGAGGCATATTGTGTTGTGTCGTCTGCGCAAGGAAGAGATGTGCGATTTCAAAGGAGGTGATGAGAGGGAGGAGGGGAGGGGGGGGTGCGCGCCGGTGAAATGACTTTGGCAAGGATTAAAAACCGGAAAATTGCTGCGCGATAATCCGTTGATGACTGGGAAAAACATGTAAACGGAGCGATATCGATTGATGTGACTCGATATGGTTGTAAGCGAGGTGTAAAACGCATTAGTGTGGTGTACCTCATGTCATGGGGGAGGGGAGGGTGGGAACGGAAGAGAGGGAGCGGAGACACAGACCGGTGCTATATCTAAAGGCCCAGGGAGGACGTTGCGAATTTGTGGGTAGTGGCTAAGGGAATGAAGTGGCTTACCTGAGCGTTGCGGAGACAGCACAAGTGTTTTGAGGGAGAAAAATGATGAGAAAGCGAGAATGAAATTATACGATAGAAATAGTGCAGTAAAAGTACATGTAATCTATGGACGATGATGACGAACGTGCGATGTACTCATGGGACATGGAGGGCGGGGGACGGTGACGGTGACGGGCGGGAGTGGAGGGACGAGTGAAGTTTACCGCCTCTGATGCTTGGTACGAGATGACGAGGGGCGAAGAGGTTCCATGGTGATCGGGGCGCGCGACGCCCTCTGCCTCGTGGTTGGACCCGGTGGGAAGTCTTCGACGGGCGACGAGCGTGACTCTTCCTCCTCGTGGTGCATTTCGACATCGTCATCGTGTGAGGGTTGAGAGGTTTGTGCGAATGCAGGGGAGGTGGGTTGCGTGCGGGAGGGAGTGTGAGGTGAGGGAGCGGCGGGCGTCGATGATCTGGTGGCAGCGGAGGGGCGATGCGACATGGCGGGGGTGGGGCCTTGTGAGAAGGAGGGGGCCGACGATTGGGGCAGTTCGTCGAAACGCGCGGCGTCGAGCTCAAGTTCGCGCTGGGCAGCGTACTGGCGGTCGAACTCTTCGGTTGGGGGCGGGACGAACAACTCTTGGCCATGGCGAGGGTAGCGTCTGGGCTGTGAGGGCGGAGGGGGATGGAGCGATGACTCGGGTGCGGGAGGTGCGAGGGACGATGAACGGCGAGTGGGCGGAAGGGACGACAGACTGGACTCCGAGCTCGTGCGACTGTGGCGGACGACGCCAGGGAATGACGGGGTTGCATCAGTGATCGACGAGGACGGGGGCTGTGACGGGGGCAACGTGAGCTGTGACGAAGCAGCGATGTCGGCAGGGTTGTCGTATGCGAGCGATTGGTCGGGCTCTGGGGAAGGAGACTGCGAGCCTTCAGGAGCTGATGGTCTGCCATCGCTATCGGAGCCGCTGCCGTCCTGGTCATGGTCCTGGTGCTCGTCCTCGTCCTCGGTATCGCCGTGGACGTCGGGGTCGTCGTGCTCGTCATTGGCATGAGGGTCGAGGAGCACCTCCCTCTCCTCCTCGGAGTTGAGCATGTCTACGTCATCTGGTGAATGGAAGCAATTAGTCTACAATACGTGAAGACGAGAAGAGTGCACATTCCCGATGGCTGTTCGAGTAGCGATCGGGGAAACGTTGGTTCTCGACAGAAGATTGAGAACTCGTACGTTATCCGATCGCTGCTCGAGGAGCAGTCGGGAAAGGAGTACACAATCCGACCGCTGTTCGAGGAGCGATCGGATAAAGCCTACGCAACCCGATCGCTCTTCGAACAGCGGTCGGGAAAGACGTATGCAACATCCGATCGCTGCTCGAAGAGCAGTCAGGGACGGCGCACACCACCCGATCGCTCTTCGAAGAGCAGTCGGGGAAGCTGGAAGCACCCGATCGCTCTTCGAACAGCGGTCGGGGCTAGCGTGCAGCACCTGATCGCTGCTCGAGCAGCGATCGAAGGAGGGGTACATCGAAGCGGGCGAACTCACCAGAGACATTTCGCGCCGCGACCTGCTCCTGTCCCCTTCGACGTGAGAGCCGCTTCTCCCTGCGCAGCTGGCGTTCCCGTTCTTGAGCCTCAGCCCGACGATGGAGATCGTCTTGCGTAGCTTGAGACGCAGCCGCAGCGTGCATCAGAGCCAACTCCTTTCCCTTCTTCTTCGCGAGTGCCTCGGCGACGTACTGCCGCAGCTCGGGGTCGTCCGAAAGCTCGTCGTCGGACTCGGAGACTCCCTCGTCAGAGGTGGGCAGCTCGCTGCTCGACCCATCGTCAGCGTATTCATCCGAGGAGCCCGAGCCCCAGTCTTCACCGGGCATGGTGTACTGCGCCGTTTTTGACGCAGCTCGCCGAGGGCGGGGCTTGGGCTTGGAAGGGGAGGTCGACGCAAGATTGGTCGAAGGCTCCTCGGCCTCGTCCATCTCGACGTCTTCGTCCACGGCCGAGACCTCACCCTCGTCGTGGCGGGCCTTCTTCTTCACAGGTGACCGAACCACGGAACCACTCCTCGCCAACCTCGTCGAGGGGGTCTCGCCGGTGGAACCGCTCTGCGGCGAAGACGTCACGTTGTGTTTCCGCTTCTTGGGCGTCGAGGGAGCTGCTTCCGGAGACGTCGTTGCCGCAACTTCCTGAGCTGAGGGTGGGGTATACGTGCGCTTTTGACCGACATAGACCTCGAACGACTTGGGTACGATGACGAGCTCGTCGTTGTCGATCTCGATCGCGTCCGAAGTCGCGCCCTTGCCAGCCGAGCCTGATCCCGAGTTGGCCGGAGGCGTCCTCGTCAACGGAACGCGAGGTGGGCCATCTGGATCAAAGGAGGTCAGCGCGTTGAGGTTCCAGGGTGATGCCTTGTCGTAGTCAACCACGGTTCGAATCCCTTCGGTCGGCAGCGGATACATGTTCCAGTACTTCGACGGGTCGAAGTACCGTTCCTCCTCGAGCCTCTTCTCGAGCACTTCGCGCGTCTCCCTCTCCGGGTGCTGGTTCCGCAACTGGAGCCTGATCTTCTCGATCTCGTACTTGTGCTGCATGTTACCCATGAGTGCCTGTACGAAGGGTGAGCAAGTAACGCGGCGAGACGGCTTCAGGATTCTCACCGTGAGGAATCCTTGCGCAGCGAAGAAGACGGACTGTGAGACGGACCCAGGCATGACCTGAGAGGTCTCGGGGTTGAATGCCGACGCAGATGCGAGCCCAAGGGCCTTGAGAATGGGCGCGAGGACTTTCTGCTTCTCGCTGGCGATCGTCGCGCGGCGGACAAGCCAGAACTTCGTGTCGCTTGCGGATGGCGCGCACCAATCGTAATCGGCGTCGTTCAAAGTGACGCGGTATCCGTCTGGCCACTGCCATTCGCGCTGACTGACGAGGAGGAGTTGGTCGCGTGTGAGGGATGGGCGGCAGTACTTGTCGAGCACGTCCTGGAGGATGTCGCGGGTCTTGCGGAAAACGATCATGTCCTTGATTTTCGAGAGCACGACCGTCCAGTATGCGTATTCGAAGTGCAGGGCGATGAGAAGGTCACGGACGATGACGTGCGTTGAGTTGCTGCCGATGGCGGGATAGTTGTAGTGAATGCGCAGCAGCCACTGCGCGGGGATGGATGAGGGAACGTTTTCGCGGAGGTGGGAGTCTTTCCAACGACGCTCTGTCGTCTTGCCTACGACGAATGAGTCGATGATGGGCTTGCAGAACTGGAGGTCGTCGACGATATTCTGAACTACCTCGAGGAGGGGGAAGTTAGTCGGGTTCAGCCATTCGCGGTAGGGAGAAATGTCGACGAAACCGGAGTCGGCAACGGGAGCGGGGTCCTTGTCCTTGTCCTTGCCCTTGCCCTTGCCCGTGCCCTTGCTTTTTCCGGCCTTGACTTCCTTGCCCTTGCCCTTGGCCTTGGCCTTGCCCTTGCCCTTGACGCCCTTGCTGACGTCTGTCTCGACGGGTTCATCCAAGACTGTCGCACGTGCCTTGCCCTTCGCACGCGAGGTGGACGGCCTCGGCCCCCTGGTCGCAGTGGTCTTTTTGGGCCTGGATTTGAGCGCGGACTTCTTCTGCTTCTGCTTGTGGGCGGGCTCCTCGTCGCTGTCGTCGTCGTCTTCATCCATGTCGTTCTCGTCCTTCTCGGTGGTATCGTGTTCGTCCAGCGCATCGTCATCATCGTTCTCGTCGTCGCGGTCGTCGTCACCCTCGTCGTCGTTGTCGTTGTCGTTGTCGCCGTCGTCGTTGTCATCGTCGCTGGGATCGATCTCGTCGCCGTCGTCGAAGTCCTCGCCGTTGTCGGCTACGATGGCATCTGTGCCAGGGACGTAGTCGGCATCCGGGTCGACGACGTCTTTGTCGGGAACGATTCCGAGATCTTCTACCTTCGAGGCGCCTCGTTTGTTGATGCCGAAGAGAGTTTTGATGGCCTTCATATATTTCTGGTTCTGGAGGGAGGTATCGGCGCGACGGCGGGCGTACAACTGTTTGGCTTCGTTGAGGTCGATGTGGGGGCTGAGAGTCCAACGATCCATGAGGACATTGACCTGGACCTTCCTGTCGACGAGACGCGGTGGCATCTTGTCTGCCAAGAAGGTGAGCTCGTACAAGGTGACGGGGCAGGCGTTGAATAGCGTCCAGAGTAGCTGGGAACATGAAGTCAGCCGTTGTACGGTATGACGGATTATGTACAAACCTCTTTCCGAGCGCGTTCGTCTGACCCAAACTCGATGCCGCTATTGGGATTCATGAGCGCGCGTCGGGCAGCATCCGAGACATCGCGGGCGACGAGAGGTGAGCTGTTGGACTTCCTGACGAGGGTGGGGATACTGGGGTCAATCATCGAACACGCCTGTGGGACATTGATTAGTGTTGGGTCGAGGTAGACTGAGGATTGTGCATAGTAAGTGAGCTCCCCGACCGCTCCTCGAGGAGCGGTCGGGGCGAGGTGTAGGTGCTCGAGGAGCTGTCGGGGAACGAGTACGCATGCCTCGCCCCGACCGCTGCTCGAGGAGCTGTCGGGGAAATGAGCACCTGCACCTCGCCCCGACCGCTGTTCGAAGAGCTGTCGGGGAACGAGCACAGTGCCTCGCCCCGACCGCTGCTCGAAGAGCGGTCGGGGAACGAGCACGCACGCCTCGCCCCGACCGCTGCTCGAGGAGCGGTCGGGGAACGAGTACGCACGCCTCGCCCCGACCGCTGCTCGAGGAGCGGTCGGGGAACGAGTACGCATGCCTCGCCCCGACCGCTGCTCGAGGAGCGGTCGGGAACGAGTACGCATGCCTCGCCCCGACCGCTGCTCGAAGACCGGTCGGGAAACGAGCACCTGTGCCTCGCCCCGACCGCTGCTCGAGCAGCGGTCGGGGAAGGACAATGTGTGGTGAACGTGGATACGAAGTGTCGAGCAGTACTCACCATCGCGATACCGCTTTGGCTCAGATCGAGCCGACGCATCAAGTCCTGGATGAAGCTGTACGACGGCAGAGGCATACGCGGCACGTAGCTTTCGGGAAACCCAGCCAGCGTCGTGAAGACGTGAACCTTCGCCGCGACCTGTCGCCACAAAGCCTTCTGCGACTCCAAGTATCGCGTTTCCTTCTTGCCGAACCTCTCGACCACCTTCTCAATCTTGTCCAACAGCGTGTTCCGGTAGTGATCCATCGCCTTCATCACCATCTTCTCCTCGCCCAGCGATTGACTTCCATCCGCCGTCAGCGCCATAATCGCGTCGCTCGGCTCGCCGTCCGATGTACGAGGGAACGCCTCCAGGTACGCCTCGTCGATCACCGGCAGCAGGTCCTCGAGGATGTCGTACGACGGCTTCTGGCGAGGGTTCCCCAGGTACCGCAGCCAGCATCCACGCTGCTCCTCCTCGTTCTGCTTCAACGCCTTCTCGTCCAGCGTGTCGCTCTTCTCGACGAGGCTCTGCACCCACGTCCTCACCTCCTGCTGCGAGCCGCACTCCGCCACCATTCGCCCCATAGCGTCCATCCGCTCCCATAGCGTGTCGACTATTTCCGATGTAATCTGCCCGCACAAATACATTATCTCAGTTCGTTCGCACGAAAAGAAAAAATTCCCAAACTCACCTCTCCAGACGTTCCAAGCAGATGCGCGAACAACTCCGGGACCTTCCACAGCGGATGCCGAGCCAGCGCACGGCGTCCACGCACCACACGGATCAAGAACGCGACCGCATGCTCGCAACGTACCAGGCCTATGACAGGGCCTGGTTTATTGCCAGCCCTGTCGTTCGCCTTCTGCTTCAGCGTGTCCATGACGCCCCGCGCCTTCGTGTTCCTCTCCTTCATTGCGGCCTCCGTCTCCTTCACCCGCGCTGCTTCAGCTGCCGCGACTGCCTCGTTCGCAGCAGTCTTCGCCTCCGAAGCCTCGACCTTCGCCGTCGCGAGCTCCTGCTTCAACGCCGACACGTCTTGCCTTGCCTTCGACGCGGCCTTGATCTTCGCCTCGAGTGTCTTCACCTCCTCCATCGCAAGCCGCGCCCTCTCCTTGAGCCGATTGCTTTCTTGGACCGCGTGCGGCACACCCTCCAGTTCGCTTGCCGCAGTAGCCATCGCCGCCGCCGCCGCCGCCTCGCCGTCCTCGCCTTCGCCGTAGATGTAGCGGTCCCGCATCTGCGCCACCTGTACCATCAGCATGTCCAAGAACTCCTCGTTCGATTCCACATATTTGGGGTCCGCCTCGTTCCTTGCCATAGCGTACAAATCGTCCATAGCCAATAAATCTGTTGCGCACAATTTTCAGCTCCCTCGAGACGCGTTCCACTCGAGCCTCGCACTCACCAGCGTCATACAAAGCCACAGTCCAGAGACCGCCATCCTTCCGGATCCTCTCCCACTTCGCCATCGACATGAGCAGTTTGTCTCTCTCCTCCTCCAGGAAGATCTTGCGCCGTGCCGACGGCTGCTCCGCGCCGATCTTCTCGCTCGCGAGGTCTTCTTTCAAGGCCTGGTCCTGAAGCGTCCCCAGATCGGCCTCGATCGTCGCGTAGCGTTGCATCGCCGCCGCGATCTGCGTCTCCGCAGTTTTGAGAACCGCACGCAGCGCCGCTTGACGGTGCTGTCCGCCACAAGAGGGCAACATCTTGACGTCCTCCTTGACGAGCGACTCGACCGTCGGCCACTCTTCTTCGCTTGCCTCTGAGATCGACAGCTCGCGCAGTCGGTCGAGGTCCCGGCACTTGCTCAGCCGCTCGACCGCGTCGGGCTTCAGCTGCGTCTTGACGTGGACCGGAATCAGAATCACTGACGTCACGTCGCAGCGCCGGATGCCAGCCTCGATCATGCCGTTCTTGAGATTCTGCGTAGCCTGCTTCAGGAGCGCGCGCGTGTTGTAGATACCGTGTTCGAGCTCGACCAACGCGCCTTCTGACAAGTTCATCCGCGCATGTCCGAGCAGTGCCTTCTTCGCCGCCTTGGACAACTGCTGCAGCCGCTCTGTGTGCGTCCTCTCCAGCTCGCTGTCTTTTTCTGGATCTCCGCGTCAACCTTTTGCTTCTGTTCATCACGTCAGCACTTCATTTTACCCTGCAGGGAACTCCCAACAGGAGTTCCCATGACGTATCAAGCGCACCGTAGTTTCGTCGATCGTCACGTTCTTGCCTTTTCCCTTCCCTTTTCCTTTGCCTTCCGATCCTCCAGGGCGATCTCCCGCCACGTTGCTGCCGCGCCCTGTCGCCGA
Source organism: Phanerodontia chrysosporium (assembly GCA_001910725.1). Classification (NCBI taxonomy): domain Eukaryota; kingdom Fungi; phylum Basidiomycota; class Agaricomycetes; order Polyporales; family Phanerochaetaceae; genus Phanerodontia; species Phanerodontia chrysosporium. The sequence goes on from MJGA01000037.1 coordinate 22,842, forward strand.
CGACCCGGCCTCAGGTGCAGCTGCGAGAGACGACCTCGCCTTCCGTGTACCAGATTTCGTTTTTTCAGACATGTTTCCTAGGGCGACCTTCCCTGTCAGACTTGCTCTGCACCCTAATGACAATGTCCCACTTACTGTTGTTGTTGCTGTTGTTGTTGCTGTTGCTGTCGTTCGCGAGTTTCTCGACCGAGTGGTGGTTGAGTGAGTAAAAAACGCCTCGATCAGCATGCGATCGATTGCACGCCGTCCAGATTTGGAATTAACACAACTAATTAATTTATTTGATAAGGCTCAATGTGGACATAACTTTTTGTGTCTTCCCGATGGCTGCTCGAGGAGCGATCGGGAGCATTCAGGAATGGCGAGAATGCAATTTCGCATGCGTGTTTGGCTGTCACTACGCTGTCCAATCAAATTCACCTCGCTCTTCCGACTGCTGGTCGAGCAGCGATCGGATTGCGCAGGAATTTGGGCATGCTGCCTCATTCCCCGATCGCTCCTCGACCAGCGGTCGGTGACACCTCTCAATTCAATCCTGCGCCAATACGGTGCCTCTTTTCCGATCGCTGGTCGAGTAGCGATCGGATGATTGCATCCATTCTCGTTGTGCCACTCCGATCGCTACTCATCCAGCGATCGGGAGAATATTCTATCTCTGCAAACGCTCCGTCTGCAAACATGGCCATTTCTGTGAATGGTTTGTTTTGACTTTGGTCTTAACTCGCAAGCTCTGCTCGGGCGCCTGTATCACGCTTCACATCCTGTCAGGCCATCCCATTCACACTGGCCGCAGTCTGCAGGCCTTAGCCAACCCCGTCCTTTTCTTCACAAATTTGAAATCTCGTCTCATTTCTTTCTCTTCGTCCGATATAAAATAGAACACAATGAAATTTATTATTGAATTGAGTTTCGATGATGGATACCCATAATAAAATTCACTCTCGACGTTCGTAGCAGCGGTCATCCCGTTCCATAAGCGTTCGCACGATCCTTCGGTATCCATGAACAATTCCCACCTCAGGATCGAAGTAGAAAGCCGCTGGGAACTGGCCCAATCGCTCCAGTCCATGAAACTCGATTGCATGAGAGGCAGCCAGCTGCCACGCATGCATTCCGTATCGAGCAATGGACTGCCTCTGTCCACAACCACCGCTCCGTCAGTCCTCCATCAATGACTTTCAGTCCTCCAGTCACTTACGATTTCATGTTGGACTACCAACCAAGTCAGATCTCCTGCCTGCATATCAGGGATCAACTTCTCCAGCTCTAGCAACCTCGACGTAATCTGCCAAGCACTTGACACGATTCGCCTCAGCCTCGCCTTCTTCAAAGCCACTTCTCGTTCCTCGCGTTCCCAACCATGTTGTCCTCGCTTATACCGTCCGCCAGGTCATATGCTTCCTCTCCATAAGCTTCACCTGATAGCCCGTCAAAGGCCGATTCCCTCCCATCGTTGGACATCGCTGCCTCCTCCCCCAAAGCCTATCCTACCACGTTAACCTCAATAACCTCATTTAGCTTAATGGCTCACCGCTCTCCTCGCCTCGGGCTCTCCTCCGTTCAATCCCTCGCCTTGGTTGTTCTGTGCCATATGAACTAACTTCGATGAGGTGGTGGTACTCTTGAAGCTGCGTTCGACAGCGAACGGGCGATGTGACGATTTGTAATCTACTAATTGTTCCCACGCTTGATAGCCGAAGCACGTGTTTATCATTCCTGCGCACTGTCTTGAACGGTAGTGCCTCTCCGATCGCTGCTCGAACAGCGATCGGGGACTTAGCACCAATCTCAATGTCCGCCATCCCCCGATCGCTACTCGAGCAGCCATCGGAGTCTCGCACCGTTCAACAGTAAACTCTCGTAAGTTGGCCAACAATATCTACTACAAACAGACAACTATTGTTACATTACATGGCACTTAGTGAAGATACAATTCCCGCAACCGAGACTCAACACGGCGGGAGTCGAGAAGCGTCATCCCAATATCATGACGGAGCATCTTCAAATAATTATCCTCACCTAGATTCGCCACCGCGCGCAAATCCTCCTCCGTCCGAATACCTGCCTCCAGGAACCGATCGAGGTACGTGTCAAGCGGGAGCTGCAGGTTTCGGAGAAACTCCAGGACAGCCCCACCTGACTCGACTGGAGCGCTCGCATCCTGAGTAGCCATGCTACTCCCGACCTCCTCAGGCTCATTAGCCTGCATCGTCTCCATCACCTTGCCATCCTTGCTTCCCTGAGCCTGCTCGTCCTCCTCCTCAACAAGTTCATCTTCCTCGTCCTCGTCCTTCTCCTCCTCCTCCTCCTCCTCCTCGTTCTTCTCCTCCTCGTCCTCCTCCTTGTTCTTCTCCTCCTCCTCCTCCTCCTCCTCCTCCTCCTCCTCCTCCTCCTCCTCCTCGTCCTCGTCCTCGTCCTCCTCCTCGTCCTCGTCCTCATCCATAGGTTCTTCATTCTCCTCCTCACTCTCTTTCGCCTTGCGCCCCTTGCCTTTTTTCTTCAACGATTGTTCAGCCCGCCACTGCTGGCTCGTCACGTGTGCTCGTAGATACACCTCCAGCGGCCACCCCTCCTCGTACCGTCCAAGGAACGGGCATCTCTCCATCACCTATATCGTACATCAGCACCTCGCTATATTTCTATCTTTGCCTTCCAATTCAGCCTACTCAGCACTCACTTTGTTCTGCAGTGACTCGTATTCTGCTGCAGACCGATCACCCCAACGCCTCTCCAAAGGGATGAACCGTGGATACTCCTCCCTCGCCACCTTCTGCACATTCAACAACAATATTGCAATTAGCTTTTCAATCGACCCTCCAAGTTCCTTCACCAACGCACGATCAGTTCCCTCCTCTCTCCCGCCGTCATTCCTTCAATCGAAGTGAGCCCGCGGAACTTCGATGTCGACTTTGGAACCGGAATCATCGTGGTCCGTGAAAGAGAAGGGGGGGAGGCGAACGGAGAGCATCCTGTCGCCTACCATCCACAGTAACAGTACAATAAAGAAAGAGCGCCAAGCATGTACAATCTAATCTTGGGCCCTGTCCACTCATATGAATTTCTCACATGACACTCCATTTATCACACGCCAGGAAGACGCGACAGCGGAACACGCACGGTTTGATTGCTTCACGGATTGACAGATTCTGACCGTCCCATCTCATTCTGTGCATCCTGACCCTCCTCTCGTTTAAACAAGGCCCAATTTTGTTATTTAGCATTCATGCAGACAGCCCGCCCTTCTGGTGTCAGCCGACCGGGGAAGCCGCAACTTCCATCCATTCCCTCCATTGAATTCAATTAAAATTAATAAACTCTTCAATAATAGCGGTTTTTTACCGGTACCTCAGCGCCTCGGTCACCCTCCAGGCTTTGACTTTTATTTTTTGCGAAGTAAAAGGGGGTATCCTCGACACATTTCAGTCTATGTCGAATTACATAAGCGGAAAATACAAATTATTTATGCTACAAAGATGAGATCGACCGTATGAAACGTGACTGAGTCTCCGATGGCTGCTCGAGCAGCGATCGGAAACAGTCCAGTCATGGCAGCTAACACTGTGTAGAACCAGTGTTACCGCCCGATCACTGCTCGAACAGCGATCGGGTGGCGACAGCTGATGAGATGGTAGGACCACCCGATTGCTGTTCGAGCAGCGATCGGGAAGCACCGACAATCGAAGGCAGCAAAGGGAGCGAGTATACCCATGAGCCCCGATCGCTGCTCGAGGAGCGATCGGAGTGAGGGCTTCATTGCACAGAAGGCACTTCGACCACACCCCATAGCAGGCAAAGTGACAACAACTTGTCATCCGCAAGCGACAACAGTCTGCATATCATGACATGCTGGTTTTCAAGTTACCAGTCCCTCAATCATGTAACCACCAACAGAGATCGTGAATAAATGTCAGAAGTGTTTATGCCTCGAATAAATCGCCCTCGGTTCAGGGTAGATGTTGGGTTCAGAATGGGTTAGGGGTTCAGAGGGTTCAAAGAGGAGTTGACGAAAAGGCATTTGTGCCACGACCAATTTTACAGATGTTTGTGTCGGTCACATAGTAGAGATCATACTATCCGGGATGTCAGAAATTGCATACGTCTGCCACAAACATATTTAAAAACAAAAACAAATGCAAAGGCGGGAATGTCCATTCCACCGCCATCAGCTGGTCAATCTATCTGCAAACAGGTGCATACAACATGTGATCAAATTCTTATCAGTAGCGATCTCGCGCAAGGGCAGTGCTGAGCGACTTGAAAGACAACCACCACCACCACCCCCTCATCATAATGTCCACAAACGCTCCATCTCGTGCCGTGACCGAAGAGGTCGACGATGGCGAGCGTGCCTCATCTCATGTAAGTAAGGTTTTCGCTGAAGTGAAGAGGGTACTGATGAAGAGTTTGGCAGGATCGACGTGGGAGGATGCTCCGCGAGGTAGAATACGCGGTTGAGCGATATTGGGACTTCGATGGTTTGTCTGGGGAGAAGTACCACGAACGAGATCGGGACAACTTCGAGGGGGATTTCGCAGAGTACGCTCGGCAAAACGATGATGCCCGGGACGTCAAGAGGGCCAGGTTCGTGCGCATACTCACCAGCGCGCGGTCGATTGCTGGCCAAATCCTGAGGATGAACTTGGATATCAACGGAATGACTTCCGGCGACCCGGCATGGACCGCCCTCCGCGATTTCGCAGTGAGTTGATGGACGATAATGATGCATAGTGTGACAGCGAGCTCACTGTTGAACCCAGCCGGAGTGTATCCAGAAATACGGAGAGACTGCGTGGGAAATTGCCATGCGTCACCTCGTGTGGAGTCATGGTCTGCGGATGCTTTTGAACTTCAACGGCGAGTTCAAGTATGAGTGGTCCGGTGACTACGCGCTCCCGTTTGAGGACTCAATCCACCAGGAGCTCTCTCAGATCGAAAGGTGCATCTGCTTCTATGAATAACTCATTGCTATGTGCGTTATCTGCTGTACAAATCGGTTTCAAATGTATCCAGTCTATCCCGAGGAAGAGAAATAATTTGTGTGATTTATGGTGGACTTTGAGATAAGGTCACATTCATATAAACTGCTTGTATTCTAACATCGATGATGAAAGGCGACTTGTTGTCTTCCAGCAGTCACATTTGCATACTACTGACACTGATTCACAATCTCTGTTTGTTGTTACATAACTGAGGCACCCGTAACTTGAAACCTAGCATGTCGTAATATGAAGACTGTTGTGGCTTGCGTGTGATAAGTGGTTGTTACTGTGCCTGCTATGGGGAGCGATCAAAGTGCCTTCTGCACAATGAATGCCTCTCTCCGATCGCTGCTCGAGCAGCGATCGGGGCCCATGGGTATGCTGCCTCTCTCCAATGCCCTCCATTGTTGGTGGTTCCCCGACCGCTGCTCGAACAGTGATCGGGTGACCTTACCAACCTCATTATCTGTTGTCACCCGATCGCTGCTCGATCAGCAATCGGATGGCCACACTGGTTCTATTCGTTGTCACCTCTCATCAGTGTACGCTGTCCGATCGCTGCTCGAGCAGCCATCGGAGATTCAGTCGCTTTTCATGTGTTTGATCTCATTGTTGCAGCATACATAACTGACCCCGAGTTGTAGAGTTTCACGACCAAACATGCCAATAACGAGGGATACTAGTTACAAGTAGCAACATTTCTCGCGCTGCGCGAGCTCCTGATGCAATGTGAACTCAAAGTCGAAACTCTCGGACATAGTAAAAATGAAATCGCGCTGAAAGGTCCTAAGCCAGTGCAGACCATGACTCCGCACGAGGTGATACATCGCAATGTTCCAGGGACTCGGTCCGAAATGCTCCCGACAATACGTCTGGATTCGATAGTAAGCCCGCTTTCACACTATGCATCAATCTCGTTCACGAACTCACCCCGGTGTCACGGATCGTCGTCCAGGCCTCGTCACCCCGCGACATGTCGTTGATATTCAGGTTCATCCTCAGGATCATTCCAGCAATCGCCCGCGCACTGTGGAGTATGCGCACGAACCTGGCCTTCTTGACGTCCTCAGCGTCATCGTTCTGCCGTGCGTACTCTGCGAAATCTCCCTCGAAGTTGTCCCAATTTCGATCGCGGTACCACGGCCCAGACAAACCCTCGAACTTCCAATGCTCCTCAAACACGTATTGTCGGTTGCGCACTGGGCTCCCATCTCCGTTCTGCCAAACTCTTCATCAGTACCATCTTCACCTCGGCGAAAACCTTACTTACGCCAGATGAGGCATGCTTCCCATCCTCGACCTCTTCGGGAACGGCACGCGAATCGGTAGTGCTGGACATTACGAGGGTGGATGGTGGTGGTGGTCTTTCAAGTCGCTCAGCATTGCCCTTGCGCGAGATCGCTACTGATAAGAATTTGATCACATGTTGTATGCACCTGTTTGCAGATAGATCGACCAGCTGATGGCGGTGGAATGGACATTCCCGCCTTTGCATTTGTTTTTTTAAATATGTTTGTGGCAGACATACGCAATTTCTGACATCCCAGATAGTATGATCTCTACTATGTGACCGACACAAACATCTGTGAAATTGGTTGTGGCACAAATGCCTTTTCGTCAACTCCTCTTTGAACCCTCTGAACCTCTAACCCATTCTGAACCCAACATCTACCCTGAACCGAGGGCGATTTATTCGAGGCATAAACACTTCTGACATTTATTCACGATCTCTGTTTGTGATTACATGATTGAGGGACTGGTAACTTGAAAACCAGCATGTCATGATATGCAGACTGGTGTCGCTTGCGTATGACAAGTTGTTGTCACTTTGCCTGCTATGGGGTGTGGTCGAAGTGCCTTCTGTGCAATGAAGCCCTCATTCCGATCGCTCCTCGAGCAGCGATCGGGGCTCATGGGTATACTCGCTCCCTTTGCTGCCTTTGATTGTCGGTGCTTCCCGATCGCTGCTCGAACAGCAATCGGGTGGTCCTACCAATCTCATTAGCTGTCGCCACCCGATCGCTGTTCGAGCAGTGATCAGACAGTAACACTGGTTTTACGCAGTGTTACCTGCCATGACTGGACCGTTTCCGATCGCTGCTCGAGCAGCCATCGGAGATTCAGTCATTTTTTATAAGTTTGATCTCATGCTTGCAGCATACATAACCGATCCCGATTCATGGATTTCCACGTTCCATAATTTCACACAGGTTGAAATGTGTCGGGGATACCCCTCGTTATTTCGCAAAAATAAAAGTCAAAGCCTGGAGGGTGACCTAAGCCCTAAGGTACCAGTAAAAAACCAGTATAATTGCCACCTTCTATGCCCCTAGCGACTGGTCGGGTGTCAAGGGCATGCGTCGTGAGCGCATTCGCTCAGTCTCATCATGGCGTGGAGGACCTGCACGTTACGACTGTGTCTATGTCCATGCCGACTCAAGCCGTACGGGTTTTTCTGCATACCATGCGGCTCGTGTGCACCTCTTTTTCTCCTTCAAGCACTCTGGTACCCCCTTTCCATGCGCATTAGTATCCTGGTTCTCAACAGTGTCAGATTCTCCTTGCCCGGACACAGGCATGTGGATTGTCGAGCCTGATGTCGATATTGGTGGGAATTTCATACTCAGTGTTATTCATGTTGACGCCATAATCCGTGGCGCACATCTTCTGCCTGTGTTCGGTCACAGGTTTGTGCCAGACTCCTTGGATCATACTGATAGTCTTGATGCATTTCAAGCTTTTTATGTAAATCAATATGCGGACCACCATGCATTTAAATTATTATCTTCGTAAATCATCATGGCTGAGGTGTGAATTGTGTGTTCGCTATGTTGGTCTGAGCCTCTCTGCATGTGTAATCATGCCATACCTGCTTTCAAAAGACAAACCAAAAGTTGCGCAGAAGTATGGCTGAAGTACGGAAAGCGAACATCTGAGAAGGCAAAGTGAGACTCGAAAGATGAAAGTACCAAAAAGTACTGAAAGACACCAGGTGATTTTACTGATGTCAGCTGGTTGTACCAGAGAGCTACAACTCCGGTACATCGGGAACTGCATATCTCTTCTGTTTCTTTGAGGTAGTCTCCTTCTCCGTATAATTTAAGTATCATCTGATACTTCTGTCTTCCGAGTTTAGTGAACTTGTCGAGTTGTGCGTTCTCTGGGGCCTCTTTTCCTACGAAGAGTCAATCAAAGGGTGCTGCCCATACTATTCTCCATGGGCAAGGTTGTAAGTTGCATGTATATAAGGCTATATTCCCTGTTGCATTCTTTATGTGGTATTTGTTCTTCCTATCATTCAGGTTATAAATGTGTGTATACATCTTGCATGGCTCGTGGTAGAAATTTGCTACTGATTCTTGAGATATCTTCAAGGAGTGTCCCATCAAAGGGTAAACATCGAGAAAGCTAGTATAATGTAAGAGTCGAGAATAGAGTAGGTTCTAGACGAGAATACAAGATACTAGCTTGGAGAAAAGAAAATGAGAGTCCTGGCCTCATATACATCTAACGTAGCCTATGACTAAGGAAGGAACAGCGACATTAGCAAGGTGGGGAATGGATGAGTAATAATACAAAGGAAATGATAAGTAAAAAGAAAAATATTTATCAGCGCATTCATGACAAGGGGGACCAGAAGGGTGGGTCAAGGGAGGTCAGAGCAGGAAGCAGACACGAGGGACGGATGAGTCAGCTGGAGTGTGGGAGAGGCGAGAGCACCCACCATAGAGCAGCAGAGTAGTCGCGTATAGAGTTCCATACAGTTGGTATAGCATCGTGTTTCATCTTGGGCATCAGGACAAACTGCTCCAACGGCTTCGTCAAATGATGTAGAGAATCCAGACTGCAACGGCAGCGAGGAGCCAGACACAAACGACACGCTCATTGATGTACCTGACGCGTTCACCTCAATCTGCAGTCGGAATTCCACCTTGATAGCGGGACATCGAAGTTGTAGGTGCGCAGGTGGCTATGGTAATCCTCACCCAGGGTGCAGAATGCGAACTGATGGGCGAGGCGCACGGATCGCGGGAGGATGCGTGAGCAGCGCGAGTGTGTCGAGAGCTCCGCCTGCGCAAGCGAGCTATACACTGACCTGTCAGTAGCTACACACTAGCAGCTGGTGTGTACGACTCACTCGACCTTGGCAATGCGCGAGCATCAGCAAAATAGTTGTATAAATATACCTCATTATCCTCTGGTAGCATGGCTAGATCATAAAGTAATACGTGGATTGCGGGGACCACAAATATACCGCAACTTATGCGTCCTACCCTATTCTTATCGCACTGCACGCGGGAGATCGCAATGATTGCAAGGTATCAATTAAACCAGACCCCCGGGGAAGTATATCGCAGCTTACCGCGAGCGCGCAAGGATACCGCAGCATATCTTGTTTAAGAATGTAGCCAGTTACCATGTGATTTCCCACCAGTTCTCACCGCCGCTCATTCAAAACAGTGCGCACTGAAATCATCATGCAATAACCTTATCAATTTTGTCACGGCGATGCAGAAGTACATGCAGAAGTACGCTGATGGGGACGAGATCCAGGGACAACAGCCGGCACTTGCCACTTTCGCCATGCAGAACGATCACCCTGGAGTTCTTCAGCAGCCACTGCTACTCTCTGGAGGCTTGAGCACGGCGTCGAGCCTCCCGCTGTTGAGCAAGAATCTCGCGAGCAGTCGGCCTGGCGTGCTGTTCCATGTTGGCAGATAGAGTGCGGCCCCAAACTCGTCTGCACATGGAATGAGCGGAGGCACGGCTGGAGGTTTTGAAACTCACCTCTCGAGGGAAGCCAAGGTGGCCTGTGACCATTCCTCGTCTTCGAAGAGGCTGAGAATGGTGTTGTAAAGCTCGATGTTATCATACGTTCCGTGCATCTCCGCCCATTCTTCCTGAGTAGACAAGGAGAAACGAAGCTGAAGGCATGCCGTGATCAGCGCGGGCGATGTATATCAGGTGTAAGCTCACCAGCACAATGACATATGCGACCTTCTGGGGCGTTATCTTCTCCCGACCCTTCCCAATCGTGCGTCGGCCCTTCTTGCCGGTCGCTAGCGCTGCGTCGAGCACTGCTTGAGCTCCAGCCCATACAGCGGCGTAAGCCTGAAGACGTTATGAGTAGCGCCTTTAGCCAGCGCGCAGACTAGGTGAAGACTTACCATAACACATATGTCACCCTGGAGGGCGCCCTCGTCCTTCGCCTCAGGATTGTAGTGCTCTTGAGGGTAGATGAATGCTGGAAATCCCCAGCACACGGTATGACCTGGATGTTGATTACTCGGTTGCAGTATCTGCAGACTCTAAGTCAGTCACGTTCAAATGTGGAAGACACACTGTACTCACCCCGTTGGGTTCCTGTCGAACTCTTCAAGGTCATCGGCTGCCACGAGAAGCCTCGCTGTTGAGATGTGGTTGAATCCCCGCCCAGCCTTGACCTCGTCGAGGATAGTCGGAGGGTTCTCGCCAAGGTGCTCCGCCTTCAAGACGATCGGCAGCCACGTGACGACCGACTTGCGCAACTTCTTACAATCCTCGCGCCGCGCTTGGTTGATTGCACATTCAATCTGTAGATATAATGCTAGATATGAGCCTCGAGTGCAGCGGTACAGCGGCAGTTCGAGAGTATCTCAGCACTTACAACTCTGACGAGACCGTCAAGTGCCGCTGTGTTGTCACCAATGACCTTCAAATCGCCCTCAAGGCACCGGATGAGAGACAGCATATTGTTGTATTGGGTGAGGATTTTCTCTGCCTCGCCCTCGAATCTACACATAAGTCAGCAGAGTGCTGGTAGTTGAGTCAACTCGGAGACTTACAGTTCGATATCATCAATTGGCTCGATGTTGCTGCCGTCAACGGCGGCCTTGAGGCGAGGACCGAAGCAGATGACATCACGGACATTGATGCCCATATGTATCTCTCGTCCGACGAATTTTGCGTCCGCAAAAATCGGATTCAAGGTCCGCCTCAGGTGCCCATTAGCTCTCTGTTCAAAGGGATAGCCCATAAAATGCGCGAGTACTCACGGACGTTGCTTGTTACTAGGCATAAACTCCTTGAGGTCGCGTAGGAGACTGTACCGTGTGCGGCGGGGTTCTGAGAATCCCTCATTGTCGGTGCTTTCGTTCTCATCACTTCGGCTGACGTCGCTGCGATCGTCTTCTCGCACTTCGTGGCTCTCGTTGTCTGGATGCCACTGCTGCGTGCGGAGACCTTCGCATTGGTAGCTGTTTCTTGGTGTCGTGAGCCTTGGTCGTGCTGATGGGCGCGCCGTGCGTGGGCTGAGGATGGGGGTCAGACTTCGCCTAGTATGCCCCAATGGACGTGGACGGCGCGGCATGGTCGAGGACGTGGAAGTGCGCGAGACTCTACAGGATTGGTAGACGTTGGAGTCTCGAAGGTGAGATGGAGGGTAAGCCTGTGGACGGACGAACGTGTCGGCATTTGAATGAAGTGGAGGGCGCAACGCTGCGTCGCGGCGCGCTCGTTGTCTCGGCGGCGGGATCGGACACAAACCTATGCGAGGACCTGTCCAGGTATCCGACACAATCAAGCTTCTCTCGAAGCGCGCTGGGTAGACAAGGCAGGCGGCGACAGGTGCTGGGCATCAGCGTAGCACAATCTACAAGGATAGACAAGACAACTTACTACCGTCTTCCAATTTACTTTACAGCTTTCTGGAGGGAAGGGTGATGAGCAAGCCCGAGGCGCAAGTGAACGCCAAATTTCCACTCCGCTGCCTCCGAAACACTCGCGGGAGAATTCAAGATCGTGCGGTCTATATGCTGCATCCACGGAAACGACATGAGTATCTCAGGTGCCGCGCTGGGGAGCGAGACTTCGCGGTATTGAGCGGTATCCCGTGGTTTCTAAGGTCAAACTGCGGACCGGGCGCTCTCCCGCCTTGTCCGCGACCTACCGCGGCTTATTTTTCCCACTCTTTTGCTGATGAGAGACGTCTCCGATGATGCGCCGTGCTTACGGGACGCCGTACTACCTCCCAGTCCTTCGCTCTCCGAGGTACCCAAGTCGCCACAATGTGTTCAGTGGCGACGAGCTCTGATGAGCGGGCCATCATATTCATAAGGGCAGAAGGCGCACGAGAACTGCCGGTCGTCATCTGCGTAGACAGGGTGCCGGTTCCGGGTAGGAAGATGCTGGTACCTCCGGGAAGGGACACAGGTACAAACGTGGAGGGAATACACTCCTGCGTCCGCCTTGTCAGCATAATCCGGCGTAGAGACAGCATGCCATCGTGAGGTTCGAAGAGTAGCATGTCTTGGAAGTGTGAGTGGCTGATGGTACATGAGATCAATGTGCAAGAGATCAAGACAAGGTCAAACTCACGTTGAGGATAGGGACGACGGAAGGTGCATCGACTGCGGCAGGAAAGTGCACGCCAGTGCGACCCAGACCTTGTCAGAACTTTGAGGCCGCTGGACGCGCAGCCGGATGAGGGGCTCCGTCGACAGCGGCTGCCAATTCATGGGGACATCAGTACATGGGAGCGTACCGGATTGCGACGACGTACCACTTCCTTCGGGCTCATCACTCGCCCATTGCGGTGGCTTTGCTCGTCCGCCGGTCCGCCATAAGAGTTCGTTGCGAAGATGTGAACGGTGCCCTTCTCGGTCGCGACGGCCGTCCAGCGGCCGTCATGCGCCCAAGTGAGGCTGTCTACGACGGCTGATGTGCGTTCGCGTCGAACGTCGTAAATGTGCCATGGCGCTAGCAATCCGCCATCGGCATCCGTTGCATTACGACCGCGCCGCGCAGGTCGAAGTTGGTTAACCTTCATCGTGTGGCCACCGCGCGTCGGTATCAAGAGCGATGTGCCATCATGCGAACACTGAACGAAGCTGATAGGGTGGTTCTTGCCTACGAGGAATTCGACGACGCGCGCAGAGACTTGCGAACGTCCACAACGAGAGGTGCGAGGTCTACCACCGTGATATAGCGGGGTAGCTTAGCTGAGCATACTTTGAGTCCACGGCAGGCTGTGATCGACTTGCTTGCCGTGGGGCCATATGTCGTGGCCTTCATCCTCTTGCTACCGTCGTTAAGTCAACGTAGCGCGATCGAAATAGCGAGACACATACCTGGTGTATTGGATGCCTTGTGGAAGCCCCAGCGGTCAACAGAAGGCGGGCCGTTAGAATATAGGGTATGCGAAGCTGGCAGCGCGGATACTACATTTATACGAAAATCAGGAACATGTGAAGGAAGGTGAGTTGCGCATGAGGACTGGGCCAGCAGCGCAATGCAAGAAGTCTGAAAAAGATTCAGTTCGGTTCAGCTGCGTCAACAAACATACGGAACAATGGATATGCACCTGCTTCCGAAAAAAGGCGAAGGGATTTCACAAGAGCCGTGATCTTGAAGTGGTAGCCGACAGCAGCAAGTGCCTTCTTGCACTACGCCGTCACCTCATAGTCAGACACGGAAAGTCCTATACATTTTTCTGCGGTATATAGGGTAATAAACACAGAGTCTATCGCCAACGCACGTCTACGCTGACGGAGGTGCGACCTCGGGAAGGTTTGCACCAAGGTTGTCTGGTAGCGCGAGGGTAGGGTCAGTCTCGCTCTTGAGACGACCGCCAAAGAGGACAGGGCCGTTCGCGGCGCGGAACGCCGCGATACGCTTCTCAACCTCGGGGCGGAAGTGCCGCATGAGACCCTGGATAGGCCAAGCGGCGGCGTCGCCCAACGCGCAGATAGTGCGCCCTTCGATCTGCTTCGTGAGCTCGAGCAGCATGTCAATCTCGCGCTGGTGGCCACGTCCCTCGACGAAACGATCCATCATATTCATCATCCATGTCGTGCCCTCACGGCAGGGAGTGCACTGACCGCACGACTCGTGCTTGTAGAACTGCAGATAATCACGAGGTTCAATACCAAACCGACCTTCAGGGAAGGAGAAACTTACGTGAGCGAAACGTGCGATAGCTGCGACGATGTCAGTGCTCTTGTTCATGACGATGACGGCACCAGTGCCAAGACCGGACTGTGCGTCCTTCAGAGAGTCGTAGTCCATCCTGATGCACATTAGCAAACATCGGACAATATGCAGAACGCGTGCTTACAGGACTTCACCACACTGCTTGATGGGAAGCACCGGGACGGAGCTACCGCCGGGGATGATACCGAGGAGGTTATCCCAGCCGCCGATGACACCACCGCAGTGCTTCTCGATGAGGTCCTTGAGGGGGATACTCATCTCCTCTTCGACGACACAGGGGTTGTTGACGTGACCGCTAATGCAGAAGAGCTTGGTGCCCTGGTTGCGCGGGCGGCCGAAGGATGCAAACCAAGGTGCGCCGCGGCGACAGATCGTGGGAGCGACAGCGACGGTCTCGACGTTCGCAACGGTGGTGGGGCAACCGAAAAGACCGACATCGGCGGGGAATGGGGGCTTGAGACGGGGCTTGCCCTGCTTGCCCTCCAGGGACTCGATGAGGGCGGTCTCCTCTCCACAAATGTAAGCACCTGCTCCGCGGTGAAGGTAGACATCAAAGTCGTAGCCGGAGCCGCAGGCGTTCTTGCCAATGAAGCCGGCCTTGTAGGCCTCGTTGATTGCCTGCTGAACGTGCGACGCCTCCTGGTAAAATTCACCACGGATGTAGATGTAGGCGGCATTTGCGTTCATAGCGCGGCCGGCGACAAGACAGCCTTCAATGAGCTTGTGCGGGTCGCCACGCAGGATCTCGCGGTCCTTGCAAGTTCCGGGCTCTCCCTCGTCGGCGTTCACGACCAGATAGCGGGGGCGGGGGTCCTTCTGCCAGTCCGGCTTGTTCATGAAACTCCACTTGAGACCGCTGGGGAAGCCTGCACCGCCGCGACCACGGAGACCAGAGTCCTTGATGGTCTGAATGATCCAGCTGTCACCCTTGAGCAGGATGTCCTTCGTCTTATGCCAGTCTCCGCGGGACTACCACATGTTCAGCTCCGGCGAGAATTGGAGATACTAAGCGCGACTCACCATGGCACCCTTAATCCCATGATCATGCCTGCTATATGCGTTGGTGAAGATGCGGTCCTGGTCCTTTAAACCACCATAGTGGCGAACGGGAGGGTCCTGAACGGTTGCAAAGCTGCGACGCAGCTTGGCCCGGAACGGGCGCGCAATGCCTACACAAACCGTCAGGCTGGCGCTCTGGTAGATGGGCCCGACAACGTACGGGACGTCGACGACGATGCTCTGAACATCGTCGGTGATTTCGAAAGCGTCGTCGACGATTGGTTTGAGGCAAGGTGTGCGGCGGGTAATCCGTGACGGAACGGAAGTGACGTGACCGCATGTCACGTGCGTCACCCTCACTGTCACGACTGCACGGCTTTCCGCTTTGAGGAGGTGTCGTCGATCGCAGCGCGAAAAGTCGGGCGAATGTCGTCGCGGCCGTGTACACACCAGCTCATGGTCCCGACCGCCAAAGCCGACTCTGCTGTTCTCCTTGAACATTCTAATGTGAGGGTGAGATTACTTGGGTGACGACAAAGACGTTTGCCGGCGCGCCTAGTAGGTTCTCTTCTTAGAATGAGTCGGGATGCCAGTGTGCCCATCACCTACTGTCAGAGTATGTAGTCCAATCACGACATACCCATTAGTATGATACTATCTCAGCAGAACTTCCCAGTATTTGTGTTGGCTCACTAGATTAAATCTCGGTGACCTTTGCAGTCCAATGGGACACCCCGCACAGAGAGGTGTCTTGGCAGCTCCGTTGTGCTCAGCCACGTACCGGAGAGACTTAGTAAGATATCTCCCCCTAGCCTCTCCGCCTTCACGCAAACTGAAATAAAAACCGGCGCCCATACCCAGCTCGCTCGAAGTAGGATGCGAAGTCCGCCGAAGGAAGCAGTGAGAAATAGTTGGCCGTGTAAGCCCCCTGTTATCAGCCTCTTCCTTGCCCGAACATGATCGACACTCACGCAGGCTTATCTCCCAATTTTTATTCTGTGCTAGTCGGACATGCATGCTATGTATAGCGGCACCACATAGGCGGGAGCCCAGCGTGTACGAAATAATTTTGTCATGATCCAGCGAATTCAACAACATACAGCTCGTATAGACTCGTGTTTGTGCCGTATGATAGCACACATGGGAATCGTTCCCAGTCTCAACAGCGACAAGCCTACGCAGAGTCTCGGACAAAGCGTCTGCGGGCGCTTACCAAGTTCGAAATGTCTTCCCCATCCGCCATGCTCGCTCTCGCCACATCGCTCCAGTGACCCAGCAACGTCGCTCATGCCACCGACATCGCTGCGTGTCGCCATTTCCACACCGTAGACGCGTCTTTGCTCCCCTTGTACGTCGCTATGCATGCGACATCGCTTCGCCGTGCTCCTCCCGCCCGCGCTCCAGTCCGCCCGCTGCGCCTCGTTCTCGCAGTGACGACCTATAAGTGACGACGGCGACACGTGCCTTTCTTGCTCTCCGTGGACAGCTGCCAGTCTCATTCGACGTGGTCGATCTATGCGCCGCGACAGGGGTGCTAGGGGTGCCGTTGGAGAGCGGGGACAGAGAGCGTCGTCATGCTATGGCCCTGCGGTGCGCTGCTGTCCCTCACACGTTCCCTCTGCTAGAGACTCCGTGTCGCAGGTTGTGCCTTGCACGTTGAAGAGCCGCAGCGGATTGCATGGTGGCGTCGTCTACGAGGCTCCATGGCGCGTGGAGTGCGAGATGGTGGCTTGTTGCAGTGCTGAGGGTGGCGCGCTGCCGGGAACGGACGGAAGCAGGGACTACGAAGGGATGCAGTGCGGACGGGGCAGCCGGAGTCGCACGGCCGGACTTCGACGGCTTTGAAGATGCTGCCCGAGGACAACGAGGAGCTGCGACGATCCCCGGGAAGTACACGGCAGTGCGTTACTGCTTGAAGCAAGGGCTCATGCACGACCACTCTGCCACTTGCCTCGCGCAGCTGTACTGCACGTTAGTGACATCTTGTTGTCCACTTTGGTGCGCCTCCCGTCTACGTCTTAGCAACCTGAATTAGCCTTTCACGACGTCAATACAACCCTCTTGCACTGCACCCGTAATCCAATCACCTTCTCGTGACATCTTCGACATGCCTTTCCCTCCAAAGAATGCACGAGGGCCGTGCAGCAGCGCGACGACTCCCAAGGTGGGCGACACTCGGGCGCTGACGCCGGCAGAAGAAAATGCTACATGTGGGCCGCTGCCCCCAAGCTTTCCAGCCTCGGACGTACCATAAAGCCACACGCAGACCAGAAGCCAAGCTGCGGTGGCGGCGACCGTCGCGCCCAGATGGAAGTTCCGTAATGCGACCTGCGATGGTGGACCTATCGCTAGACGCGGGGCGACCAACGTTCGTCGTCTCTTTGTCCACCTCGATGCATCCCCCGCAGCGACCGATTTGGCCCGCTGTGCGGCGCATGACGACTGTTACGGGTGTTCACCCAGGAGCAGGGTCTGTCAGGCGACCTCAAATTTATGGGATGACATGTCACTGCATCACTGGCTGCCGTCTCCGCTCTCGAGGCCGTATAATGTCATCCTCGTGCGCCGACACATGCAGACCGTCCCTGGGCTGGTCGCGTTCGCAAACAGACTGGCGATTTCGTGATCGCTGGCTTGGCCGCGGTGCGGTCTACGCTGTGCCGCGCACATGTGAATTGAAATTGGGGTCGTGTGAGCGGCATGAAGTGTTCGCCGAGGCCTGAGGGTCGTATGTCAGCATGGAAAAAAATGGAGAAATACTGTTCTGCATCCTCTGCAATGCTCAAGAGTTCCCTACGCTGTCTGGATGCTCAGGAGCGGTGTTGGACCCTTGTAGACCCTGGAGAGCATTTGCGGTGCAAGCCATCCCTCGAGGTTCCCACGGCTGGCTGTCCGGCGGGGCGGCGCCAAGCGGTGCCTTCGGAAGCGGGGTCGATCTGGCCGAGATCGTGCAGCACGATTCCCGGGCCGTTTCGTCCGCATTCATGACAAATGGGGTAGAATTACCTACGAATTGGTGCGGATTTTGACCAAGACTGGTCCCGGATCGGCGCGAAATGGCGGTCGGGAGATCGGATTGGGAGATGCGCGATCGCAAAAGTTTTACCCGCGCTGTGGCTCGCGGTGGTCCTTGGACGCCAATTCGCTGAGGGCAGACCTGGTGGAGTTTTTTCCGTTTACCCACTCGCAAGAGCGAACGTGCGTCGCCTGCCCGCGATATAATACTCGCCCTCGCCGTCCCGACGCTCTACACTCTCCCTCCAGCGACGCACACGACCTCCACGACCGCACGAATCTTGTTGTACATACCTCTCTGCGCGTAGACGATAGCCACCCAAACTCCCCCGACGATGTCTTCGTCATCTCTCCCCTCCACGGCAGTCTCGCCAAATCCCTCGCACGGTCCGACCCCCGAGCAGAACGCCCATTACAAGTCCAATCTCGAAGACTTTGAGCTCGAGGACTCTCGGCCCCCGTTCGTCCTCACATGGCCAGAGATCAAGCTTTTGGGCATTACAGGAGTGCGTACACATTTTTTCATCGTCCCCCGCTCCATCCGGAGGGGGTATTTGTTGGTCACACGACACTAACCTTTGGTTTTCTCCTCGCGTAGGTTGGCTTTTTTCTCGATGGTGAGCACTCTTTGCAACCTCTCGTCTGCCTCCAAGGTGTCTGACCATGTTTTGCGCGTTCTTAGCCTACGATCTCTTCATCATCAACGTGCGTACATAGCCCCACCTCGCACCACGCGACTTGCTGAACTTTGTCCACAGCCCGTAGCGACGATGCTCCAATATCGCTTGTACGGCGGTGCGGCGCTCCCAGCCGGCCTACAAGGTTTCATGAAGGCTGGCGCCAACATCGGGTCCGTTATTGGCCAATTTGCCTTCGGTAGGTGACTATATGCGTCGCGTCCCTCTAATTCCTGACCCAACGTCGTGTAGGTTTTGCGGCAGACTACTTTGGTCGCAAGGCTGTCTATGGCAAGGAACTCATGCTCATCATCTTCGCGACAATCATGTCGATCTCGGATCCGACTGGCGACCTCAGCCCAACCGGCTCGCTCATCTGGCTCTCCGTATGGCGCATCATCCTCGGTATCGGTGTGGGTGGCGATTATCCCATGTCCGCGTCCGTCACTTCCGATCGCGCTCGTCTTCGCAAGCGCGGCACGATGCTTGCGTACATCTTCGCGAATCAGGGTTGGGGTAGCTTCGTCGGCGCGCTCGCGACCATGATTGTGTTGCTCTGCTACAAGGACACGATGCAGGCCGGTCACGTCTCCAAGGTTGACGGAGGTATGTGGTCCTCGCTCATAAACGCCGCGGAAGTGTTCATTGACGTGTATATAGTTTGGCGTATCGTTATCGGTCTCTCGCTCATCCCTGCCGCCGGCACGCTCTACCAGCGTCTCACGCTCCCCGAGTCGACGCGCTTCAAGGAGGCGCAGAAGATCGGCCACGAGGAGGATAACATCGACGAACTGAAGAAGAAGGCCGACGCGGACGTCGCATCAGCTGACTCGTCGACTGCGACCAAGGAGAAGACAGTGGCGGGCGTCACCGAGCGCGAGGCGGACGAGCAGGCGGCAGCAAAGAGCAGGAAGGCCGAGCTCGCTGCGGCGAAAAAGGCACATTGGCGCGAGTTCTTCACGTACTTCGGCGAGTGGCGGCACCTGCGTACGCTGCTCGGGACGTCGCTGTGCTGGTTCCTGCTCGACATCGCGTTCTACGGCATCAACTTGAACCAGAACGTCGTGTTGCAGCAAATTCACTTTGACGGCAAGAGCGGTGACCCGTGGACGCGCCTCTTCAAGATCGCGACTGGCAACCTCATCATCACTGCCCTCGGCTTCGTGCCTGGGTACTACGTGACCGTCCTCACGATCGAGAAGCTCGGTCGCAAGACCATTCAGACGATGGGCTTCCTGCTCGAGGCGCTATTCCGTGAGTCCATCGTCTCTGTTTGCCCCGGTGATTACTAACATGGACGTAGTGGGCATCCTTGCTGGTCTGTTCCACAAGCTCCACACGGTGCCGTTCATCGTGTGCTTTGCGCTGCTGCAGTTCTTCTTCAACTTTGGCGCGAACGCGACGACGTACATTTACCCGGCGGAGGTGTTCCCGACCAAGTTCAAGGCGACGGCGCACGGCATTAGCGCCGCGTGCGGCAAGGCGGGCGCGATCATCAGTGCTCTCGCGTTCAACCAGCTCACCGACACGATCGGCACGCCAAATGTCCTCTGGAGTGTGTATCATTTTTTGCTGGAGACATGGATCCCTTTGCTGACGAACTCGTAGTCTTCTTCGGTTGCTGCATTGTTGGTGCTATTGCGACACAGCTCTTGCCGAGGTCAAGGGCCGCGACGCGGACCTCGTCTACGCGCAGGAGATCGAGGAGGACCGCATTCGCCGCGCGAACGCGTCCAGGCAGTAGGCGTCTCCCCTTTATCTGCCCGCGACTGGGTTCTCGCCGGGCGCACAAAACGTTGGACGCCCACCATGGCTCACGCTTGTATGGTAGAGGGCACGGTCCCGGACGCTGGCTTTCCTATTTCCTCACTCCCGCAACTCCCATGTTTCGCTGCTCTCTCTGCAACTTGTAATATCTAGTTTATTCTGTCTTGTATACCGACGATGGGCCATATATGTAATGAAGTAGAATGATAAATGGAGACGTCTCTGGAATGATATCACGTTGTCTGTACGCCTGGCTACAAAGTGGTGTTCGTTTGACGACATCGCCTCTAGTGAGAAACCCAGTCAGAGAGCTCGGGCGATACGTCGCTGCAAGGCTTCCGCCCGAGCCTGTGGCTCACGAGTATGCTTCGCAATAATCTGGACTGCTAATTTAGAGGACAGCGTCGAGAGTGTCCCAGTCCCTGAGTGTCTGCAGCGAACTGTGGAATTGAAAGATGAACCGCACTTCGGCATGGAGTACGAACGGGTTGTGGGTGTCTTGAGCCAGCGGGGCAGCGCAGAAAGCAAGGCGAGCACGGATCCTCGATCTAGTTTCTGTTGGTTCAACGGTGAGACGTCCGAGACGCACTGACGTGCACTGGACCGGCGTTGTGGACACACCTGTGGAAGCGTCCAGGTGCAACGCATCATGTATGGCTCGCGCAGACTGCGAAAGGCCGCATTGTATAGCGTCCGGTGGAGGTCGCCAAGCATGTGCGCGACCTCGACGAACGAGACGCTTGTCGGTGTCACAAGGCGGCGCAGGCTGCGCTGGAAAGAAATACCCGGCGGAGGCATGAAGGTCCTTGCACAAAAGGCGCAGGCGCAAAAGGGCAGGCAGGAGGGGCGGAAGCCGGGGAGGAGATGGAGTACGGCCATTATCGACTACAAAGAGCTGAGAACAGTGTTTTCGGACACAAGCAGGCCCAGCCGCGTCGGTGTGGAGACGCCGCTCCGGAAGAGGATCGCATGGAAGATGTGTGCCTACGCGGGGTCGGGCGGTGCCAGGTCAACGCACATGCCGCCAATGTATTGGCCGTGTCA
The DNA here is from genome assembly GCA_001910725.1 of Phanerodontia chrysosporium. Classification (NCBI taxonomy): domain Eukaryota; kingdom Fungi; phylum Basidiomycota; class Agaricomycetes; order Polyporales; family Phanerochaetaceae; genus Phanerodontia; species Phanerodontia chrysosporium. Next base: position 44,293 of record MJGA01000037.1, read on the forward strand.
GGCTGCCAGGACTCGTATCCTGAGTAATTGTCCTTGTTGCAAACGAAGACGATAGTGCGGTCGCAGATGTCGGCAAGGAACCATATGTCAGCGCGAGGACAGACGGGCGTCCGCGAGGTGCTGTTCTCCCCATAGTACGGGACATCTCGGCGGTGTATCTGGAAAATATTCGTGCGAATGTATGGCGGTGGGCGATGGGACCTACCCTGAGGCGATTGTGCAGCTTTCTCCAGCAAACAGGAGTCGTGCCTTGGTCCAGAAAGGTATCCGAAATTGCGACCAGCTGCATGGAGGAATGCAGGGGCGTTTGGGACACGGCTTCGATCTTGTTGTATATAGTCGTGTCTGGAATTCCGTGCAGATGATGACCGAAGACTTAGCGAAGTGAACTTGGAAAGCACTCTGATCGCTACATGGTTCACGGACAGCGTAAGACGTAGGAGCACGGTACAGAGAGTTTGTATGCCTACCTGGAGAAAGATCGACCCCGGATCCGGTAGGTATAGAAAGCTCGACGAGGGTGCGTCGCGATCATCTTTCCGATTATGTCCAGGTCGGCTGTGCGAGCTGAGGAGCCCGTAGAGCACTTAAGATAGCAATCGTACGACAGAAGTCACGGACGGATGGGATGGCAATTGCGGCATCTCACGTCGATGTGAGATCAAGGATGGTGAGAGACGTGAAGCAGGCCAAAAGGGCTGCCTCTGGAGAAGGGCACAACGTCGTGTGCTCTGCGAACGCCTTGGCAAACCTTGAGGGCAAGTCATAAGTATCAGGGGTGTCCGTTGGCGATGATTGGTGCACAGGACGCGAATGGCTGTGTGAAGGAGACTGTGCGATAGCAGAAGGAATGAACGGAAGATCAGTTGTCGGGGAAGGCGGGGTATCCACAGTCGTGTCGGAACCGCATGTCCCAGACAACGTTTGCACGAGCCACATTCGGTAGCTGCTTAGCATCGTGTGCTGGATAGAATGCAGGAAGTTGAGGCGTGGAGCAATGCCTCTGGTTGGTGTTCATCTGCACGCAAGCCGCTGAATGGTTAGGGCTGCGACAAAGTGCATGTTCATGCGCGGATTTCACAAACGGCTAACGCCTTTCCTTGGAAGCTATCTAGGTTGCAGTGTATCAGCGTGGATATAACATGAATAACAGCTGCTTTTGTTCATACTTCATTTTCACCATGCACTGCGTGGCCGCCCTTCCGGGGCACTGTGGAATGACTCGTACATGTCTCAACTCTGTCTGCGGGATGGAGACTGAGGTGAATATCGCTCAAGCGATACAGCAATTGCTTCCGTCTCGGTGTTCGGAGGAGAGGTATCCTCCTCCGTCCACGTCATCGACAAGCTCAGTCTTTGAAAATGGGTGCAAGGCCGCGTCTTTGGCAAGACGACGTGTCTGTGGGTGGACGGTGAATATCTGTACGCTGTCATGATATTCCTGACATACGATTGCCTCCGAACGGAGCCTTTGCTCGGCGCGAACGTGCTGCACGCCGACGAATGGCAGGTGTGCTGCTCGACGTCTGGAGGGTAAGCGTTCTGCACCGTAGGACGCTGCCCTGTGTCGGGACGAGAGCGTCTTCGAGGGCGCGAAGAACACTGGGCAATATCATGATGCGGGTTCTCAGCCCGCGGTTGCTCACTGCACAGCGTTCAGCTGCCGTCCTAAATTCACTCGTGCAACAGTCTGTTCGAGGTAGAATATATCTTGCAAATTAATTGAGGGCTGTGGAGACGAGGGCAGAGTCTGAACATGGGCGGCCGAGTTCGGCTGCCAAGGCAGTTGAAGGCAGGGTAAGCAATCCGGTAAGTGTGTCTGCTTACGTAATGTTATTGCTGTGTATGGCTGTGAGTGGGGACTTAAAACTCCGCCAAAGCCCGCTTCCGTATCACCGTCGACGACGACATCGAGACCTCAACCATCACTCTCCACGACCCACTCACTCGCATCCAAATGGCTGAAATCCGCAGGAAGCTCGTAATTGTCGGCGACGGTGCTTGCGGAAAGGTTCTTGCTTGCTCTCAAACACGCCCGCGACCCCCATGTTGACCTCCTTTCCAGACCTGTTTGCTCATTGTCTTTTCCAAAGGCACATTCCCCGAGGTGCGTCAGCCTCCGCTGAAATGTCTGCGTGCACAGATCCAACCGCCTTCTAGGTCTACGTACCGACAGTCTTCGAGAACTACGTCGCCGACGTGGAGGTTGATGGCAAGCACGTCGAGCTCGCCCTGTGGGATACCGCCGGCCAAGAAGACTACGACCGTCTCCGACCGCTCTCGTACCCCGACTCCCATGTTATTCTCATTTGCTTCGCCGTTGATTCACCAGACTCGCTAGATAACGTACAAGAGAAGGCACGTGTCCTCAGCACCCCCGAGCGTTGATGCTGCGCCCCATGTCGCCCAGTACTGACACCTGCCCTCTGCACATCTATAGTGGATTTCCGAGGTCATGCACTTCTGCGCTGGTCTCCCGATCATTCTCGTTGGATGCAAGAAGGATCTCAGGCGGGACCCCCGGGTCATTGAGGAGCTCCGCAAGACCAACCAGCGCCCTGTCACTCCTGAGGAGGTGCGTTACCCGCCTGTGCTTTCCGCAGCAGACCCTGATTGCCTCCTCCTTTTACAGGGCATGGCTGTTGCGCAGAAGATCGGTGCGAAGCACTATCTCGAGTGCTCTGCGAAGACAGGCGAGGGTGTTCGCGAGGTGTTCCAGTACGCCACCCGTGCGGCTCTGCTCTCCCGCCCCAAGGGAGGCAAGAAGCACCACTCGTGCCTGGTCCTCTAGATGACGATTGTCCTACCTCCTCACGCTCGGACTTGCCGTTCCCTGTCTTAATACCCCTCGCATATACGACCTAGGGTGCGGGCATCATCCGTATCGCACCACCCCGACCGCACCCCACCTACTTCACACTCACCATGCGACCTACGGCTCAGCTCTTCTCTTTTCTCATTTTGTTTCGTTGTCTGTTTTCCTGCATCTTTTCATTTGTAAGTACGATATAAGCTCGAGTGGATGATAACAGTATTGCGGAGAGCGTCCCCGGCTGGGTCCTTTGCCTCGTGGCTCGCATGTCGCACTGCGCGCACGGTTCCAGACGACGTCCGCAATGTGATTCAGATTATGCGCGTGAGGATATTCCAAGCGGTTGCCATGTCGTACCATGCCCTGCGTAGCTGATGTCCACGGCTTTGCGTGAAGGTATGCCCGATATGGCAGTTTGTAGATAAGGCCTCGCCCGTCAGCATCGCGGACGCTCGAACGGCAACCATGTCCTTTACCTTGTCCCGCACGATGTCCTTGCCGCCTTCAACGCTTGGCTTCTTCTCTACTAGACCGCCCGTGCTGTCCGTCGCTTGAGCACGACTTGCAAGCACGCAGTCGCACGCTGTGGCTGACAATCTGTGCCGCGATCTGCTTGCTCAACCCGGCCAGTTTTCTACTGTACCACACAGGTGCGCAAGACGAGGCTTGCCCAGTGGCCTAAGCCTCACCCAGCGACTCCCTAGCTGTTTGCACGCAATAGGAGATGCCCTTTGAATTTGCCGTACGCCAGGCCCAGGCATCGCCTTCCGTCAGCCTCGAGAAGGGCGCGTACCGCATGCGTGCGCCAGCTCGCCGCTCTGGGCTCGGCGGTGGGCTGAGTATCGATACCACCCTCGCAAACAACGGTCCGCGCATACATGCACGTCCACGACGCACGTCCTCGGGTATGAGCCGCGACGGGCTACCGCTGATCCTGCACGAGGAGCGTCGCCTCGCGATGCTCGTGGTGCTGCTCGTATGCTGCGTGGTATCGTGCTTTGGTGGGGCGTACTATCTGTTCTCGACGAGGTACGTCGTGTATGCAGTCTATGGTGAGGGTGTGTGCTGACTGTGCGTTCGGACAGTCCACGCATATGATGGGGTCGTTCGCGCTTTGCTCGTATGCTTCGCTTCACTCTGGGACTTTTGGATATCATTACAATTGGACTCTTCGCTGATCAAATGACATTCTACTTTCCATCGCCATCATCATGAAGGCCGAGCTGTAGGCGGTTGACACGGTACTCCCGCACCGGAGGATGCTGGCTTGGAAGGAAGCTCTCGTCAATACCCAAGGGTAGATCTGGTACTCTCCCATGTGAACGACACAACCAGGTTCGCCCTACAAAGCTACACAAGCCTGTCCCACAACAACCTCAATTTCTTTCGCTTCATCGTCTGCGGCAGCATCGCCTTGATCTCCTCCCTGATAGCAGGGTCTGCTTCTGACACTGCATATCCGTATTTTTCTCCCCAGGCCACAGTCTCCCCCGCGGGGACTTTCAATGGCCACCGACCCACGGTAAGCCCCTTCAGTGAATCATGGATAGGCAGTTGCAACGCATCGTCCAACGCGGCCCAGTCTGCACTGGCGGGTCTGATGGCACCCGGAAACTCGTGGAAGCGCAGCCAGAGGTGCAGCTGTGGTCGCTTCGACACGCTCAGGCGGTCTTTGCTGAGGAGAGAGACCAGTGTGGAGAACGCGTCTGTGGCGTACGGGATACGCAACGAAACGAGGCCGAGCTTCGGGCACGAGCCTAAGGTTTTATTCACTATATACACGTTAGACTTCAACAAAGACGCGGTTGAGTGAGAACTCACATGATGAGAAGTCGACCCCAGGGGCGAACGCCAGGTAGAGGTCGGTGAGTGTACGTCTTGAAGTGACGAGCAGGTCATCGACTGCATCGAGAAGTGAACTGTCCAAGATGACCAAGAGGTGGAAGAATACGCCGGTTGCAGCCTCCATCACCCCAGACCGTGCCAGCCAGCGCAAGAGCCCGAGTGTACGAAAATCTGTGGTGCTCTGCGCATTGGCAGCAATGACCAGATCTCTGAGACGGACTGCAGTGCGCGGGGACGTAGCTGGTGGCACCGCGGGGCCCTTGCCGTGCCAGTCGCACCACAAGACGTGCAGAGTTTTGAGATTATTGCAGCCTGCAATTGTGCGCTGTAGGTCCTTGAGCGAATGAAACAGGACGCCCATTAACGATAGCTTCGTGACCGTCGTGAACCTGCGCATGCCAACCTCGAACCCGGGCGCAGGGTACAGGACTCCAAACGCAAGTCGGAGGTGCTCGAGCCGGCGCAAGGTCTGGGGGAGGTGCAGCGCCACTGTGTGAAGCATCGGTAGTGCGCTGGCATGCGGGGTGGGCTCAACGATACATGTATGCACAAAGTCGCGCAAGGCGGGGTGACGACGCAGGAGATCGGCGAAGTCGGCAATGTTGTACGGCTGCCCGAACGTACAGCGCACGCGGACGATGCGGAAGAGGTGCGCCTGCGCACGAAGGCGCCATGCACGGCATGTCAGCGAACATGCCTGGAGCGTCTGAACGGCACCCTTCGCCCGAAGATGCCCCAGTGAACCGCTCCGCCCGCTTGCGATGAGGTCGATGACGCGCTCGCAGACCTCGATCGGCACAGAAAGGTGCACGCGCAAGGGTACGCGTGAGGGCAGGCCATAGACATTGTCGCAGTAATGTAGGATGTGGCGAGCGTGAGTCAAGGGAAGCAGCTGCGCGAGTTCGGTTCGCCAGCTTACGGGGTCGTAGGGGACTGCCTCGTGTATGTCGCCCCATCCTATTGCATTGGTTCTGAGGTTCAGCATGTGTCTCAATACTGATACACAGTCTAGCCGCGGACAATCGAGAGTCTTCAAGGCCAAATCTAGCTTGTCCCATTGCTCGTGAGTGATATTCGTGCACTTTGAGTACATCTCGAGGCGTATATTTAGCCTGCGCAACTGTGGTAGGTCGAGATGCTGCACGAACGTTGTGAAGTCGTGTATGGATGGAGTTTGATGTGGTATATGGACGTTGAGCTGCTCCAAGAGGAAGCACCGACGAAAGGCATCTCGCACTGGAAACAAGATTGAGATAACCAGCGACCATAGCGAAGACATGCTGCTCACATGACTGCAACGAAATACCCGGCCCAACACGAATCAGCATGTCGCGAAGAGCACCACTTGACGCTTCAATGATCTCGGCGACTGCAGCTAACAGACGGCCTTCGAGGATGGCCATCCATTCAAAATGTATCGCCTGCAAAGCGTCGGCTGTGCCCGAGTGTGCGAGCCAGGTGACGAGGTACGCCGAGCATGGGTCCAGCAGCCATGCATGTTCAGCCCATATGCTGAGCTCCATCGGACGAGCGGAAGACGCGGGGAAGTAGTTGAGCAACGAATCGATGTCGGACGCTTTCGACCAAGACAGCCGGCTAAGCCGCAGGGTTTGCAGCGACTGCAGGGAACCGATTACTCGACGGAGCTGATGCGGGCCTGGGATGACGATCTGGCCTGTCACATTGGTTCCTATGTGGACAACAGTAAGCGAGAAGTAGGGCAGATGCAGGGCTCTTGATGTATTTAGTAGGTTTCTCTGGATGGCTTGCAAGAGCGAGGATACCGGAGCTGAGACAGCATAACAGCGAAGCGATCTACATGGTTGGAGGACTGTGAGTACACAGGACGCATCTCTAATGCAATTGGTATGCACTGGTAGGCGTACAGAGTGCAGATACGCGAAGTAGGATGATCGCTACTCGGTGTCGTACGGACGACGGGGAACGGTCGGGACATCCTAAAGCAGGCATCCAACGACTCTCCGACAAAGTTCGGTATGCCTGTGTTCCAGACTGCCTCTGTCCTCGGGTCCAACGCGGTAGGAGCGCAGGACGCGTTGTGGAAGCGTGCATCGTTATCGACATTTGAGAGCAATTGCGTCATAATATCTTAGCATTCAAAGTGCCTGGCTTTCAGATTTTGTCAATGAGGCATTGGGATCGGATGTTGGCTGAACCTTACTCTTACCGACGAGCTGCAATGTGTGGATGTCGCTTCTGGGTTGCGTTCTTGCATAAGTTTAGGTATAGAGGACGACGCCTGAATAATAAGCGACGTGAGACGCTGTCGGCTGATGACACAGCCCCTCTCGTACACATGTTTTCCCTCGTAGGACTGTGTCTTGGGCCTTGGCAGTCAGATCTTATGCATCGACGGATGGAGGAGAAGTTCAAAGGAGGGCGATGCGCGCTTATAACAGTACCGTCGCAAGTTGCCATCACTCTGAATCGACGCGGTCCACGAAAGCTACACCATAGAGCGCATGTGAAGCAGAAGGGAATATGCTACAGTGGAGTTTGCTACAAAGTACGACTAGGCAAACTTTGGAAAACCTAGCGAAATATACAGGACAAGGGCAATACAGATATTATGTGTGAAATCTATACAAAAGTCGTCAGAAAGCGGGTATCTGCTCACGGTTGCTTTCTCTTCTGCAATTTGGGCTGCGTGAATGGGGAATGGCGGAACAAGGAGAGGAGTTAAACAAAACAAAGGAGATAGAAGGAGGAATGTGGTCCTAGTCATTGCGGATCTCCCATACCTCTGGCGCGAAGAACCGCCTCGACATCGAGCGAGAGTAGCTAACAATCTCTTCACGGAGCTCTTCCATAAGAGTGCTCCGATCCGCGTCGTAGCAATCTCCGAGGGCGCCAAGGAGACGGAAGCACAGCTGGAGCATGATGTGCTGGCTGATCGTCGAAACGGCGCGCGCACCGTGCGCTGTGGAGACGACAGCGTCGTCTGCGTCGTACAGCGCCTCCACGGCGGCCGCGACGCCGCGTGTGACGAGGCCTGCGCGCGCGGCGGCGCTCCATGTTGCGAGCCGCAGTGCGAAGAGCAGGTACGGCGACGCTGGGTGCTGGCTGAGCCCAATGCCTGGCAAGGCGCTGTGTATGGGCGTGTGCGGGGAAGAACCTGGTGCGGAGCATGCGAATGTGGACGCGCGTGGGCCGAGACCAGCGACGAGGCGGTCGAGGAGATCGTCGAGCGCGCGCGGGGCGGGTAGCGCGGTGAAGTACGCCGCGAACACCTCGAGGGCGAGTTCCGAGGCGGGCGGGTGGGCGTCGCCGTCGCGCGCCTGGGGGAGGCGGTCGTCGTAGCTCGCGCAGACGTACTCGAGAACGAACTCGGCAGGTGTCCTGCTGCAGGTCTTGGGCGGGAAGAGGTGGGCAAGTGGCGCGATGGTGGGCGCTGGGCACTGCCCTTGCGGCGAGAGATCGTACATCGCGAGCAAGGTCAGCGCACGCTCGCGGTCGAGGGTGGAGTGCGCCTCCGCCATGGCTGTGACGAGCGCGCACCAGAGTCTCGTCTGAATGCCAGGCATGGATGCTGAGCGTATGGTGATTTGACTAAGGGTATCCCTGCGAGACTTCGATTACTTTGTATTATTATAGCGAAGGATGTAATCGTACCACTGCTTCCGCTCATCGCAGGACATGTCAGACAGAAAGGAGTGGATCTCCTCTGCTGAGAGGGCCACGAGTGCGCGTGCCAAACCAGTCACTTGTCCCTTCTCCAGATTCCGCAAGACGAATCTCATGGCGAGGCGATGAATGACGGGTCCGTATACGGCCGTTCTACGGGACAGCGTCAGCATCCCCCACTGCAGATTGGGTGGCTACGACGCACCTTGAGAGTTCTAGGAGCACTTCTTCCCCGGGCCTCCGAAGGCCCTGTCGAGCTCACTGTCAGACACCCTGCTCTGAATGAGCTGCTGGCGTTGCCTCGGCGACAGCGCCCTGCACTCGTCGCGGCTGCGGGGGAAGAGGTCGTTCTTCATGGGTTCGTGTGTGGTGTCGAGGCGGAGGGTGTCCGAGCTCGCCGTGCGGAGCGAGCAGAGCGTCACGAGCTCGTGTGCATCCTCGCGGGTCTTTTTCATGGTGGTACGAGGGAAGCTTTGTGGGCGCAGCGGTGCTCGTCGACGTGTGAGACAGCTGCGAGAGATCAGCAGACGTCGCAGGCGGCGCTGGCATGGTGACGCTGGTGCTGAAGCCGGGACGAACAACGCCTGCCTTTTCCGGACAAGCACGGGCGGTCGCATGACGGCCGCTCATACACGTCTGGTCGCAGCTAGGCACAGAAGTGTTGGTAGCAGGCGACTATTTCTACCGCGGTGCGAGGCTTGAGTACCACTGCGCCCTATGGAGTCCCTTGCGGAAGCTTTCTCGAGAATATAACGAGTCCCACACGATAATACCGTGCATACTGGGTTTGCATCCGAAAATACCCTTCATCGACACAGCAGTATACGGGTCAGAGTCCGCCAGAGACCCCTACCAGACGCAGCCAGGCGCCGCAGCCACCCTCCGTCATCCACGGGACCAACGTATGCGGAAACCGGGTGCGAAGCGGTGAGCACAGTCTCTGGACGGAACTGTGTGCTGTACACGCCCTGTGGCCTAAGATGAGCACCGTCTTTATATGCAGTGTGTACGTGTGCGAGAACAGCCGCCGCGCTGTCCCGCTTCTCAGCACAAGATAGCAGGGTGTGGAGAGCGTCGCAGTCGTACAGCGTGAACAGCGCCTGGACGTGTGCGTCTTCTAATGGGGGCTCCGCAGTTGTTATGGCGGCGAGTAGGGCCTGGAAAAGGCGGAGACGACATGGTGCTGTCCTACAAACTCAGTTAGAGAGTGTAAGAAGATGTACTGTTTGAACCCACCAACTTGCGCGTTCGTCAGGAGCTAGATCCAGAAAGAACGACCGTATGTTGTCAGTTGGCAACCCCAGCAGAATGCTAACGAGGGCGTCGACAGCATTTGGGCTCATGAGCAGGAATATCAATGCGACTGCCTGCTCGTGAACAACCTGCCCATATCGCTGGATACTGATATCGTGATCAACATGGGATGGCATAAACGCGTGAGAGTTGTGGGATGTACCTTGCGAGTTCTATGAGAACACTGAAAAGCTCTTTGACGGACATAGCATTCCTGTTGCGTGTGCGTATACTCTCGATAAGAGCGGAGCGGACCGTGGCGGGCATCTCGTCAATCACCTCGCGCGCATGCCGCAAGAGTGACCAACGCGGAATTGCTTCAGGGTCCGAGTGAATGCTTTCCGTGTCGGAAGCAGAGAGACTCAAAGTCGCGGAGCTTGCTGTATAGAGCGAGTCTATGGTCAGCGAGGGTATGTCGCGCCAGGAATCCAATGTCCGAGTCTCCGTCATGGTGCTAGGAGAGGGACAAGAGATGGGACATTCCGCCCATGTTATGAGATTTCAAGTTCCCAGATATGACAGACGTCAGTGATACAGTTCATCACCTTTGCAAAAGCGGTAACAAAGCTCACAATTCATGCAGAGCTGGTGCATTGCCGCTACCTCAGGAAGGGAAGGGTCCACCTTTGGCACAGACCTCAATATCTCCATGGCGAGACAAATGCAGAGAGTGCCCTCACCGACGCTGTAAGTTCACCATATTGCTTCGAAGCAGGTGCCAGTTGTTCACCCTAGCATTCCATATTTTCAACGATGGTAGTCGTAGCCAAGTCGCATGTGATGCTGAAGTCGAAGAGGTCGTCGACGAGCAAAATATCGCGTCGTTGAGCGGCAGCCCGCGTCGGGCCACGTGGGATATTGATGCGCCCTGATGCGCCCCTTTCCCCTAGCCCCTCGCACGAACGTAACCGCGAGCTCGAACCTTGTCCACATGCGTCCTCCACGAGGCCAGCGCTCCAGGGCCCCTTTATCTTCTCGTCATCTCCCGCAGCATGCTCTCACACGACGACGGCCATGTCGACGAGCCCTCTGCACACCCTCGCCAAAGTGCCCAGCGGCGGCGCCCTCGCGGACGCCCTAGCCGAGTCGCTCGCGGGCGTGTCGTTCGCAGACACGACCTTTTACGCGTTCACCCGGCGCCGTCAGTCGGGCAGGGTCGACCGTCCGCGCCCCGTCCGGGCGAACAGCAGGATCCTGAAGTCGTCGTCGACGTACTTCCGCGGAGGTGAGTGCTGCTGACTGCTGGCTAATGATGCTTCACGATCCTGACGTAGACGCAGTGCTCTCTGGGACCGCGCGTGCGAGTGCGCCACCTAGCTCGACGGACAACTATGCGTTCGAGGAAGATAGCGACATTGAGGATGAGGAAGACGACACTGGGTCGTTCGGGAGTCTACTTGCTACGCCCAGTGAGGTCTCGCTCCAGGATGACATAAAGGAGAAACACGTATGTCAATTGCCTGTACCGTGCGAGAGATACTAATGACGCTCTACAAGCCTGACACGGTCCCCAGCGATAGCAGTGGTGGGACAACAACCGTTGCTCCCACTGACGATACGCGCATCGTGCCGCTGGACACTGTAGCGGCAGACACGTGGGTGTCTCCTTTATCGCCGCCGAAGCATCAGCTCACCTGAGCCCAGACTTGAAGCCCTGATCTTCTATATCTATACTGGTAACGTCTACTTCCTGCCGCTGCGTTCGCGTGGCGCAAAGGCGCGCGAGGAGGCGAAGGCAGTGCACAATGCCGCGCACCCAAATCGGCCGATGTGCTCATGCAAGTCGATGTATCGCTTTGCCAGCGAGGTAAGCCGGCCCCCCGTAATTTTAATGTGCGCTCATTGACTTGTGATTCATGTAGGCTGGCCTCGACGAGCTCAAAGAGCAGGCTGAAGCGCACCTGTTTGCCCAGCTCGACGCAGAGAACGTCCTGGATGAGCTCTTTTCGCGATTCTCCGCGAGGTGCGTCAACGTCTCCTCTGTTCCGCAAGATCTGCGCTCAATGAACGTCGGCGCAGGTACCCTGCCATTCTGCGCCGCCAGATCTCGCTCCTCCTGCGCGAGCACTGGACGGCAGAGACCAAGGCCGTGCTCGCGCCCAAGGTGCAGAGCATCGTGCGCGGAGAGCTGAGGCATGCCGCGCCCGTGCTCACGATGCTCCTCGGCGAGATTCCAGCAACTGTCCCAGCGCCGCTCAAGTCTAGCAGTGCACCGGCGCCTTCAGCCAAGCCGCCCTGCCCTGCGTCTGTTGCCTGGGGTTCTGCATTTATCCCTAAATCCTGTGGTGTAACAGCTTTTCCAGCACCGGCGAAGGCTGAATCGACCAGCCCGGCTTCCAAAGCTCCGAAGAAACCGTCTGCGGAGCCCGAAAGTGAGGCTAAGCCGTCTGCGACCAAAGTTGCGCAGCCAGGGGCAAAAGGTGACGGCAAGTCTTAGGGTTGCGAATGGAGCGAAAGCGAACGTGCATGTGAATGTGGCTCGAGGCAAGTATAGTGCCTTGTCTTGTTCGACTCCTACTGGAGAGTATCCGGCAATTCGAACAATGTTGTATTAGTACTCAAGGATAATATGAAAGCTGTAGTAATGTCTCCTTGATCCTCACGAGCTTCTGTCGAGCGTGTGTATAAGTTTGTACTGCATACACTCGAATGCACATTATAACCTTACCATGGTGTGGCTTTCCTTTTTTCCGTAGCCGCCGTAGGAGCGGTCTATGGGCAACCTGACCGTGGTACTGCAGCCGTGGCTCGAAGAACGGTGGTAGAGGGAACACATCACGGGCCCTTTACATGCAGCTACATCTGTCTAGGTGCGAGCATGTAGGAAATGTGCTGATAGATTGCGACCGGTGGGCCGGTCTGATCTGCAGTTCCCGTCTCCGACTCTTGCTGGCTGCCTAGGCCGATTGAGCAGAGAGTGAGCATCTGGTGCATAGTCCCTGGGACATATAATTGAAGCAGCTTGCAATTATTATGTCTCCTTTGCTGCGTGCTGCAATCTGTCATCGTCGACTAGACGGCCCTGCCAGGGTGCGATAAGTTCGCACGATGTGAATCTGGGATGCGAAACGCACTTTTCTGAGTACCGCACCAGTTCTACTTCCTACGCTTTTCGGCCCATCCCAGTTTCATCTTGCCCAGCCAGGCTGATAAATTCGTTATGCTATCACTGAACCGCCCCGCGACAGTAGTGAACAGTCGCATCCAAGGTAAGAGTTATCTCGAGATGGCCACTGTCAACTTAAAACGATTGTCAGGTAGGACAACGCAAGTATAAAAGCTAGGCTCTGGCTTCTTGGGGAGACTGGGTGCGATACTTCACTTTCTTTCTGGCTCTCCGTAAGCTGCCTTTCGCTCTTTGATAGGTATTTGAGCATCATACTTACCCATGTCCTAAATACGCTTCAGCACCCCACCGATCTGGTTATCGGTGTCTCCTCTCGCGTCCGAACTCCATCGTAAAGGTCAACATGTTTCACAAGCTCCAGATTCTCTTGACCTGCCTTTCCGCTGCTGTCCTCGGCGCGACCGCAATGCCGCATCACGGCCGTGCACCCGTGTGGTCGACACATGTGCTGCGCACTTGCGAACAGTCCGTAAACTGCGCGGTCGTGAACGGCGAGCCCGTCATCGACCACGCGTTCACACGCGCGCTCCTCGCGAGGCGCGACGTGGCGTCGACGAACAAGACGACGATCGTCGCAGACAGCGGCGTCGTCGACGCGTCGAACTGCGTGCCGGCCGACCTCATCCAGAGCGCGCTGACGGACCACTGCACCACCGGCGGCTGCACGACGGACGCGCAGACGTTCAAGTGCAAGCCGCACCGCGTGCCGGGCTTCGTGCACGCCACGGACACGACGTCGTGCACGGTGACGCAGGACGGAGAGTACACGACCGGCGCGGCGGACCTGACGCACATGTTCGTCGACGTGGTCCAGGCGGCCGCGCGGGCGCACACAAAGTCGCAGAGCAAGGGCTTGGGGCGCCGCGACCTGTGAGTGGCCCGCTCCTGGTGCACAGGCTCCGAGCCTCACGAGCGTGACGCGTCGCGCAGCGGCTTGGACATCCACAACATTGTGCCGAAGAGCATCCAGGCGACCCACACCGTCACGATCGACGGCCAGGACGCGCTCGCGGGGCATGTCCGCTACACGGTCCGTGCGCTCGCGTCTGCTCCTCGCACCAGGTGATTGACGCACCTGTGCACATGTCATCCTAGATCCAGTGCCAGGACCAGAATGACGGAGAATGCAACACAATCCTCGACAACATCGATGGTATCGTTGGCCTGCTGGCGCCTGACGTCGAACCTCTCGTTGGGATTATCTCAAAGGGGTGCTAGCCTTGAGACCAAGCATCTTGCCCGTTATTGGTGCAATGACAGTGCTCCTGACGTTGATGTCAGACAATGGCCGTGCAGTTTGCAGGACGGGGGGCAGTAGTGAGAAGTTGTATGCTGTAGGGTACAGTCGAGGCACGAGTGGAAATCGAGGAGGCGGCAGAGTCCCTACTCCGCATGTACGACTGGAGATGCTACCACCTTGTCGAAAGGCACGCATCCGTTGCGTACCGCGCGCCGCATTCCTTCACGCACAGGTTAGTGCTTGGCGATGGCGCTACGGGTGCATACACTCGCCTCAAGCTTGAACTCAAAGCTACCGCGAGCCCGGCATGGCACGGACAGGCGCGCGTGGGCAGCGATGGCGACAACATGGGACCCGACACGGATAGTGAGCGCGTTGCCAATTTGGTTATATGAGCGCAGACTCGGGTGGCTCCTCGATCATGTTCGCGTGTCCGCAGCGACGCGGTTGTTGCAGCTCACTTCGATGGGCAAGAAAGGCTCTGGTTCTGTCTAGGAATTTCTTCAGCCTGAGTGTTGAGTCCATGAGATGAACCTGACGTACAGGTTCGCGGGAGTACGTACGTGTCTGAGCACATATCTGCAGGCTCCTGTTCCCGGCAAATGCAGGGCGAGTCAGTGTGCCACGAATGTCCTGAGAGAGTCCAGCGCGCCAGTACTTCCCCGCTGCACGGTGGGATGGAGTGGATTTTGACGCCTGCGACAGAACGCGGCTGGTACCCCGAGTAGCTCCCCTAAGACGGCGCGCCCGCGTACGCCGCCCAACAGCCGCCCCGGACGATCGACAATGAAACAATGAACTGAGGAGCATTAAGTTTAGAGCAGCCCCGCCGTCCGCACGAGGTTGGCTCACCCAACTCAAATTGTGTGCCAATCTGCTTGGCCGCGTGTCGATCTGTGTGCACGGACTGGCGGCGGCGGGAGACCGGGCTAGGCGCACGGGAGGAGCGGCGTCTGGCGAGAGTGTTGTGTCGCGCCGTAGGTGGTGCGATCGACGAGCAAGAGAGTTGCGGGCAGGATCTGCCGTCTGACCATTCTGACGTCCGTGTCGCTCAGAACGGATGCTCTCCGTGACGGGGGCACGGATGCGCACAAGGGGCGCACCTATCCACAAGTTCCGTGTCGACAGCGGCCGGAGACGTTGGGAGAAAGGGCAAGGTGGAGAGTGTGGACTGCCAGATGGAAGTCAAGACGCGTACTACATAGGGCCGAGTGATGAGCTTGAGCTTGCAAAGCGCATATCTGCCCGTGCTGGCGTAAGCTGTCGATGCACTCAGTGAATCGTGGTCAAATGATAGCTGTCAGGCCGTCGATTGCTGATAAGAGAACCCGTGAAGGCCAAAGGAGAGTTTGGCGTCTGTGCGTCTGGAAGCTCCGTGGCAGGCCGGACAAACATACACGGGGTTGACAGTTTCGGCCGAGAACTCGCGGTATATCGTAGAGAATCTGGGTAGCAGTCGGATACTGACCAAGGTAGACAGCCGAGAGACAGCCGAGAGGTTGAGGCGTAAATGGACAGTCAGGGTGGAACCCATAGAATGTGTAGGCTGCGAAATTCAGCAACACCCCACATTCGCTGCTCAATGCCTGGTGAGGACGACGTGAGTGACGGAAGAGCCCCAGGAGAGCGTGCCAATGCGTAGCACGCACCGTGAGCGACTTACGATAAGCTTCATAACGTCGCCTCCTCACAGTGCAGCGGAACCCGCATGACCTAGAGCGTTGCAGTCACCTTAAGAGAACCGGAGCGATGGACTGTGGTGCCACGACCCATGGCGTGGTACATCCATCCGTGAACAGGGCGAGTCTGGTAACGTGAGGATGCGCGCCACGCACCGGGGCCTGCATCTCTCCGCACATGGCGCTCAGTCTCGTACTGCACAAGAAGCGGCGACACAAAAGCACACGCTTGCTCTGTGGAACATCCGCCAGACCAGCGTGGAGAGATGACCGCTAAGGGTCTCCAGGTCCTGGCCGCCTGCCGGTATTAGGGTCGAGTCAGCTCAATATGCACACGGTACACACCTCTGCATTTCTTCCGCGGCCGAAGAGGTCGGAGCTCGAGCTGAATGGCGATGGGCGGGCTCGGAAGCTGCGCAGATGCCAGCGAATGCCGAAGCGGGGCAAGTCCTCCGTAGGTGAAGTTCGCAGAGTCATGGTTGCCCTTGCTGCCACTCGGTCAGCTCTACACAATCTGGATGATAGAGACGGACAACACAGATTGATTGACATCTTGTTCTGGCTCGGCTCGCGGATGCCACTGCTACAGGCTGAGCGTCTGGATCTCTTTCCGGCCAAGCCGGACGCAACACTAGAAGGGCGACAACGATCAGCTCGGACTCCGGAGTCTCACGGGTTTATTCAGGTCTACTTGGGTATATTTGTTTCGCCTGGACATAGTCGTTCCTAGCTTTTGCGGTGACTCCAAGCTATGCGAGCAGCCACGGCGGCGCTCGAGCATCGTTTTTCGGAAATATCAGATGCCACGTGCGCCATTCCCACGCATACTTTCCAGGCTCACGCGGAGACATCTTGTCTTCCACATCACACACGCTCACAACTCTGACGAGACTGGATGGCTTTCCGTAAGTCTAGAGACGAAATGTAGGCATCCGAAACGACAGACAGAAAGACCTCAGCACGTTCGGGACGCTTGTGCCTTTCCTTGCCAAGGCAAGAGCGGGCTCCATTTTGTGCGGCGGACGGCCAGGACGTCGGCTAACACACTGTAATGCTTTTTTTCAGCTCCCGAGGCCTCCAAAGGCTTACAGACAGTCATCTACTCTCTGCGATCATACGATACCCAGGCTCGGTAAGCCCTTTGACTCCTGCACTCCGACGACAAATAATGGAGGTACGCTAGCGTGCACAGCCTAGATCGTTGCGCCACGACGTCAGCTGTCCCAATATCCAGCGACCTGATTGCTGTCCATCGGGATCTCTCTATGCTATGCCTGTTGTGCAGGCTGTTCAGAACGCGGAGATACTGGCGGAGGCGGCACGTGGGTGCGCATGGGAACGTGTTATCGCGAAGAGCGGCGTGTCTGCGGGCAGCCTATTGGAACAAGAACGAATGCCCGACGGATCGCAGGCGACGCGGTATACATCAAACGGGCGATGATGCGCGGACGTAGCGTGAGCAGCACCGTGGCAGCTACACCATATCCGTCGCCAGGGAAGGGCACAAGACCCACGCCTGCTCCATTCGCGGGAGCCCCTCGGACCTACGCTGCCCAGCCTCTGGCAGGCACCTACGACCGGGCATATTTGCGCGCCACGGTGTGCACAGCGCCCGTCCGCCTCCGGGTTGCCATCCCTGGCCGCCGCGAGTCGTCCAACTGTCGGTTTCGCAAACGTCCTCGCCCGAATCGCCTTCCCTGGGATGCCGCTCCGCACGGAGCCGATGGCCCTGTCGCAGTCTCGCCGCAGTCTCGCGGCCTGTGAACGGTGCTGCTCGTGCGGTTTAAAGCTCCAGCGATGCACCTCGTCGAAACACGTTCCCCGTCCCACTCTCGCCGCTCCCGCTCCCGCTCCCGCGCTCCTCCTGCATGGCCCACCCGCCCACAGACCTCGAGTCCTCCCACCGGCCCTCGCTCGACTCGCTCGAGACCAAATCAGAGAGCACCTGCGCAGAGAGCATCCAATCGTATTCAAAAGCTGTCGAAGAAGAGTACCCCGACGGCGGCTGGCGCGCGTGGCTCACCGTCCTCGGCGCATTCTTCGCGCTCATCTGCACGTTCGGCCAGCTCAGCTCGTTCGGGACATTCCAGGCGTGGTATTCGGAGCATCAGCTCGCCGGCTATGCGCCCTCGACGATATCATGGATAGGCTCCATCCAGCTCTTTGTCTTTTTCTTTTCGGTGGGTGTCCCTCCCACGAACGTCCTCCGTGCCCTGATACTAATGATGAACTGCAGGGCGGCTTCGTGGGACGCATCTATGATGCTTATGGCCCGCGGATGCTGATGATTCCTGGGACCTTTGTGCTGGTCATCAGCACGATGATCACGAGCATCTGCCAAACGTACTACCAGTACATCCTCTCGCAGGGGATTCTGTTTGGCCTCGGCGTTGGCATGCTGTAAGTCTCCTCATGGCTGTCGAAAGAGCTTGGCTGACGCCGCCGCGCTAGGTTCTACCCCTCACTCTCGGCGATATCAACTCATTTCAAGAAGTACCGCGCCACCGCGCTAGGGCTCGCGGTCTCAGGCTCGGGCGTAGGCAAGTACTGTCATCCACCACCTCACGCGCTCGTCTGACCGTATACGCTCGCAGGCGGTGTCGTGTACCCCATCATGCTTCAGCGACTGTTCGCTTCCTGCGGCTTCGGCTGGGGCGTCCGCATCGCGGGCTTCATCTGCCTGCTGTTGTGCGGCATCGCGTGCTGCACCGTCACGAGCCGGCTCGAGCGGCGCCAGGAGTCCGCGCCGTGGTTCTCGTCCGCACCGCTGCGCGACGGGACCTTCGTGCTCCTCGTCGTGGGCAGCGTCTTCGTCTCTCTTGGTGCGTCACATCCCGCCTCCTGGCCTCCCCCCGCCGGCTGACGCACAGCGCAGGCCTGTTCATCCCGAACTTCTACATCGTCTCGTACGCGACGGACCACGGCGTGCCCGCGGGGACGGCCTTCTACGTGCTCGCGGTGCTCAACGGCGCGGGGATCGCGGGGCGGCTCGCGCCCGCGTGCGTCTCGGACGCCCTCGGGCGGTTCAACGTGCTGTGCCCGGCCGCGGCGTGCGCAGGGCTCGTGACGCTCGTCGGGTGGCCGCTCGCGGCGCACGGGCTCGGCGCGGCGATGGCGTTCGCGGCCGCGTTCGGGTTCTGCAGCGGCGCGTTCAACGCGCTCGTCGTGCCCTGCGTCGCGCAGGTCTCGGACATCGCCCAGATCGGCACGCGCGTCGGCATGCTGTACAGCGTCCTCGCCTTCCCGTGAGTCCCCCTTCGTGTTGCCCGCTTGTGTCTGGCTCGGGCGCTGACGGCGTGCTTGGATGTAGCTCTCTTGCGAGCGGACCCGCCGCGGGCGCCCTCCTCCGTGCTGCGCACGGCTCGTACGTCGGCATGATCGTGTTCAGCGGCGCGACCATCCTCGTCGGCTCGGTATTCTATGTCTGGGCGCGCCTGCGCCTTGACTCGCGGCCTTTCGCCCGGGTATAGGCTGCTTTGAACTCCCTTGGACACGTGATTTATTATTCGTCAATGTATAGCACCTTGTAGCATAGTCATTCATCCACTCACGACCCACGCATTTCATCCACAGACACATTTTTATCGCTATGTACATACCCATCTATTTTTCTTGCTTTGCTATTTTCTGAAGGGTGGGCAGCCTCCCCAATCCCATCAGTCCTCCTGCCCATGGAGGCGTCCGCAGAGACCACAGCATCCGTTGCGGGTCTGATAGCAAGGCAACTTGTTTGCTCGTCAGCGGTGGGTCAGACAGTTGCTCTGCAAGACGTGGTCATGGTCCCCCGCCTAAATACGATGCACGTCCAGACTGTTCACCGAGCTGCTGCGCGAGTCAACGCGCGGAATCATTGGATAATTGATATTGACACAACGAGCGGGGGTTCCAAATGACATTACGACGAACGAGCCTGAATGACGAGAATATAATCTGTAGTACCAAAGGCAGGGGCGAGATATGGACTAAACAGGAGATAGAGTTATAGAGACCGTACAGAAGATGGATATATCAGTGACTTCTTAGGTTAGAAGGTCTCTTCCTCGTCGACAGCCGGCTCCGGCACCTCAAAGCCATCCTGGCCACGCCCATGAGCTTGGATCACGACTCGAACACGCCAGCACGCACCTCGGTCGAGTAGAGAATCTTCTGGATGTCTCGCAGGGTTGGGTCGTCCTTGCCCTCACTCTCGACGACCTCGAGCTGTTGCTGAACTAGGATCTCGATGTCGCGGAGCTGAAACAAGGATTGTGAGCGATCACGTGACATGGCAACGGCGTGAAGAGCCACAGCGCGGGCTCAACAAGAGACACCACACGCGGAGGAAGGGCAGCGCAGACGCACCTTGGCAAAGTAAAAGTCACGCTCCTTCTCGAGGCCCTCGAGGTGTGTCGACATCTCGGCGAGCTGCGCGCGGAGCTGCTGGACGGCCTCGTTGGGCTGCGCCGACGCGGCGCGGGGCCCGCCGATCGGTGTGCGGCCGCCTGCGCGGGCACTGCTGGCGCCGAGGCCGGCGGTGCGCGTGGTGGGTGCGAGCGGGGCGATCGTCGCGGGCGGGTCGGTCGGCGCGCCCTTGCGGCGTGCGACGGGGTCGTAGCCCTGGCCGCCGTAGTTCGAGTCCCAGAAACGCTTCGCCCACTGCAGAAACTCGAGGTTGTCCCTGGGCACGCGGATGCGCGGGTCAGAGCGACGCGGAGGGAGGACGGTCAGCGATGGCGGACGTACTGCATCTTGCACTTGACGAGCTTCTCGACGGGGATCGGCTGTGTTTCCTCGGGGTCAGACTAGAAGCCCTGGATGCCAGGACAGGCGACGCACCTTGTCGATCTTGTGTGCGCGGAAGACGTTCTGGAGGATCTTGAAGTTTGCGATGAACTCGTACTCGTGCTTGGCGTTCATCTTCACCCGTGTCATTGGGACATCACCTGGGAGTAGCTGCTCGTTAGCATATCGTCTACGTGCCGCTCAGAGCGAGATGGGAGGTATTGACCGAAAATCGAGTCCATGATCTGGCAGTAGGCACCCCCGGTTCCACACTGCTCGATTTTCGTGTAGTTGACCTGGAGGAGGTCGTTGAGCCACGCCAGAAGCTCCGTTCGTGATTCGCCCATGTCGTCTTGCTGGCCGCGAGGAGTGTGGAAGAGAGTGGTCGGAACGACGAGGGATCAGAGATGGTGGGCGGTGACAAGCGTTGGCTTCAGCTTGCCGCCCAGCGTTCCTCTTTCTTCGACCACCATCTTCTCGCCAAAACCACAGCCGCCCCTCGCGTCGGATAGTGCGCATCTCGTGAACTTGTGCTGAAAGTGAGGGACAGTCTGCGATCCAAGGTACGCGAGACTTGCTCCTCCGCGACGCCACTCCTCCAACTCCCGCAGTTGCCATGCAGGAGAACGCCCTGCCTGTTGAGGTCCTCGACAGGATAATCCAGTTCTCTGCCCCGCAAGAGATCCTGGCCTTGAGCTGTACGTCCAGACGGCTTCAACCGCTCGCTGAAGCTAGGCTCTACGAAGTTATCATACTTCGCGACAATGCGATCGCCTTTCGGGCGTGTCAGGCTCTTGCGACGCGAGACTTTGTCCGCTGCGCATACGTGAAACGCTTCTGGCTCTGGCAGGACCAACGGCTCTGCGAACGCGGACCAATGCCTGAACCCTTTTGGCGGCTCATCCAGACCGTGCTCACGAAGATGGCAAACCTAGACAGCCTGTACCTATATGACGACTCCTTGTCAAACACATGGATCTTCCAGGCCCAGCTGCCGTTCCAACTGAATGAGCTATACTTGAACTTTCGCTGGGACGACAAACTCGTCTCCTTTCTTGAACGGCAGGATCGTCTAAAGTTCCTGGCCATGACCACTGTCCCTTATGACGAGGAGGTGCCGCATCGCGCACCACAGGCGGGCAGTCTGCCTGCACTTGAGACAGTCGAGGCCCCCATGCACGTCGCGTTCGACCTGCTCGCATGCAACATCGCGCGCATGTCCTTCATGATCGACGACGACAACGCGCTGCTCTTCCCTAGCTTCCTGGACGCGATGGCGAGCACGAACAAGACGCTGCGCAGCCTGCACGTCATCGCCGTCCCCGAGTTCCTCGCGGCGGACACCCTGCAGGTCCTGGGGTCGTCGGTCCTGGGAACGACGCTGCGGCACGTCGGCGTGCTGTCGCTGCCCCTCCAAGACGTGCGTCCGCCTCGCCTCGCATGACGGCATCCGTGTTGACTTTTAGACTGACACACAGCGCCACCACTTCCACCGATCGCTGCTCGCCTTCTCGCGGCTCGAGGTGCTGCAGGTGGATGTCGCGCACTGGCAGAACGGCCCCATGATGCCGCACTCCAACCGCCTGCTGGCGACCGAGCTTCGGACGTACTGTCCCAGCCTGACGCGGATCGTATTCTGGCAAGGCGCGAGCGAGGCCGTCTGGCGCTACGACGACGAGACCGGACAGTGGAAGGGCCAGCAGCTGCCCGGTCCACGCTACGTACAGCGTGAAACTCTCTGGCGTGAGTTCTGAAGACACGGGATCTGATCGTAAGCCGTGTGGTAAGCGTCGGCTCTGGTCTTCCGCGCCCCGTGCATCGCTGATATGCAAGTATCGCAATAGGCCTCGGTTGCCTTTCCTGGCGGGGGCACAGGGATTAGAGTCCACTAGTGTCTTCGCCATAGATCCGACAGGGACAAAGGGACAGGGAACGTGTAGATGAGTCACAGGAAATCGATCTTTGGTCTCGCTGTTGTATCGGTGATTATGGATGATCTCTCCCTGGGAAGGACATACACCGCCGGCGGCTGCGAGGTCTGTGTCGTGCTTTGGCCGGTAACATGTCCTTTGGCCCATTCGCTCAAGGTTTCTGTCTTTCCCTCCGTCTGCATCAGCCACGCCCCTCGGCCCTGCATCATGGACGCTCGCACCGTGACTCCTCGGGTCCGGCATCCGCCGCGTGTTCCCCAGCTCTATCTGTATCCGGGTACAGAGGCGTCCAAAGCTGCCGCTGCTCCCGGGGCACGCGGTGCGCGGACAGTGCCTCAACCCAGTCCCAGCGTACCTTTAATGACGGGGGCTTATGAAAATGGCGCTGCCATGGCCCCTTCCGCACGGACAATCCGCTTTGTGCTTTAGCTCTCCCCACATCGTGTTCGCACACTTCATCTCCCGCCTTTGTCCCTCCCCCCTCCCCGCACGCCTATATTTCCCCCTGCCTGCGAGCCCAGAAGATGCCGCACAGCACCATCTCCTCCCACTCCAGCTCCAAGTCCTCCGTCTACTCAGACATGTCTGCCTCGTCCTCCACGTCGAGCACCCCTGCCGCGTCCATCGCCGCGCTGCCGAGCTTCACCCACTCGCTCTCCGCGTTCCCGACGATGACCGCCGTCTCGAGCGACATGGTGCACTATGGCACGCTCGGGCGCGCCAAACAGGCAAGCGAGGCCAAGGTACGTCCTTTTGCGCCCGCACACCCGGCCCAGCCACTGACGACGCCACCCGGCCGTGCACAGCTGAACACCGCGCTGCAGGCGACGCGCCAGAAGCTGCCCGGGTCGCCACAGTCGCCCCTGGTACGTCACGCCCGTTCTGCGTCCCCGCCGTGTCTGGACATGCGCGCTGACACCCCGCCCCTCGCAGACGTCGCCTCTGAGCTTCCCCCTCGAGCTTCCCGACGAGGACCAGGCGCTCGTGATCCCCCGGCGCAAATCCAAGAGCTCATCTGTGCGTTGACCTGCTGTCGTCGCTCCACCCGGGGATTGGCTGACGCGCCGCCGGCTGCAGAGCAAGGGCGGACACTGACCGTCCGAACATCCACCCATACACTTCAGCAACCCCTGGCGGCACATCGGAAGCACGATACCACGACAGCACTTAACATTATTCCTCATTTTCCCATTCTGTATTCTTCATCCTCTATTTCCTTTGGGGCTAAGGCGGGTTAGAACAGCGTTTCACGAGCGTCCACGACCATCCAGCATTCAACATCCACTTCTGTACCACTAGCATTAATTCCTCATCTCACCATGTTCCATGCTTCGTCTACGGTGTATAATAACATGTCACACGGAGCAACGTCGGACGGCCACGGCGCCACTCCTGGTATCGTAGTTATCTTTATACTGCTTAATGGACATCGGGTATACATCATCAACCGACTGTGCAGGAGGACAGAGTGCGAGAACGCGGAGCGGAGAACGGACACAGGAAGTAAAAGAGAGTCCTTAGATGCGAGTGTAAATACTGACCTGCGAGCAAAGCAGGAGACAAGAGGAAAACCCCGAGTAAGCCCACCGTCCAATCCGCACGCGAAGCGTGTAATGCCCGCTCTATTCGCCCGCGAATAAGCGTACAAGCATGTACGTCGTCGACCCGACAAAGCGGACGACTGCCAAGAGAGGTGTTGCGCGTCAGCGTCAGCGTCCAGTGCAAAAATAAGTACGCACAGGCGAGTCCGGCGACGGAGAAGAGGATGAAGGCCATGTAGCCGTTGACGGTGTTGTGCGCGCCCTTGTCGGCGGCCTTGCCTGTCGCGGTGCTGCCTCGGCACAGCCGCAACGCTGCAGTGTCAGCACGGGAGCCCCTGCGGGCGATAGAGTTTCGCGAAGCACGCACACAATGATGGCCGCCAGCAGGGCCTAGGAAAGCGCGAGATTAGCACGCTCGCCCCAGCGTCGACAATCACGAGGCACACTCACGTTCGACAGAGTCCAGGCGAGCAGAACCTAAATGCATAGCCTGCGGTTAGCCACCCATGGAAATCTGTCCCATGAGGCCTGAGACACGCACGCTGGAAAAGCAGGCCCGGTGTGAGATTCCGCGAACGCGCGTGAGATTACGAGAGGACGACTCACTTGGTACGGAAGCTGCGGTAGTAGTCCTCCTGTTCGGTCTGTGGATCTGGCTTCGGTTCCGATTTCGGAGGTCTGGTCGACAGCACCGCGATGGCGTCTTCGTACGCAGCGTTGATATCTGTCTGCGCGGTGATGACCTCGACTTCGACTTCGTTCGCGTTCTTGCCGGCGCTCACGACGCCAAGATCCGTCTGCGGCTTGTTATCGCCCTTTGTACCCCACGAGACGTCGCTACACAAGCGGTTCAGATCGCTACACACACTGCCGCGTGCTCGACACCACTCACTGTACGTTGGAGAACTGCGGCAGGGACGTTAGTTACGAGAGCGTTGTCCCGACCACTAGGATCACGTACCGCGTAGACGTTGAGAACATTGATGTACGAAGGCGCCAGGAGCACGTATTGAATGAAGGAGGTGATCATGTGCCATGGCTCGAACTGTCGGGCGGGCACCGAAAGCTGAGCACTCGTGCCAGATGCGGGATGCGCGCGGAGAACTCACGAAGATGAGGGATGCGAGGATGTACAGCCCCAGCGTGGCGAGCAGGGAGATAACGATGTTACGGAAGATGGCGTTTGTAAAGAGCGACGAGACAGTGAGCGGTCCGTCCGACTTCACGATGTTGTCCACGCCCTTGAACGCGAGGAAGAAGGCCGCGATCTGATGATGCCCCGAGCGGATCGGTGAGATTCGCGCCTCCGATAAGAGTTTCGTCCACTTACGGTCATGTACACCGTGATCACGGCAAAGCCGACGAATGCCATCGTGTAGAACCACTTCGCCCCCTGCGGCCGGTTGCCCAAGGCGAGGAGGAAACACGTGACGAGGAGCCCGACATACATGTATTCGAGAATGATGTTCACGATGTGGATTCCCTTCCCGAGATGGAAGGACGGGTCTTCCATTGATTCGCTGAGAATGACGAACGATATAAAGTAATTCCCCTAGGCAAGACATGGTCAGATGCAAGGCTGCCGCGCCGCTCGAACACTGGAGACGCACAAGAGCGAACCACGAGAAGATGAGGTTGAACAGCTGGTATAGCATTTCCACGTGAATCCAGAACTTCCGCAGCACGCTGTGGGACGACCGGTAGATGTAGTGGAAGTGGAAGGTACTATGAATGGCGGCGAAGAACGAGCCGTTCAACCAGCGCCGACGTTGTGAGATGAGCTCCGGCACCTGAAAGAACGTCAGTTTTGACTACCGAACGAGCGATCCCGAAAGTGGCTGCTAACCTGGTCAGGAACGTCGGTCACAGCGTACGCAGACTTTACATAGTGCAGGATCCATGATCCGCCTCGTTTGGACACGAGTTCCCAGCACAGGATCTGAGAGAACGGTAAGCTTTAGGGGGTACCCGTGCGTAACTTAATCTCGGCTTACACGATCCTCTGCAAGATACATGTTCGCAGTGAAGATGTCAGCACCCGCGCCGTGCTGCAGAGAAGGCGCTCAGCGGATATACGACATCCAAGATATTTCCGGTGCGCACCATCTTCTCGCCAAGGAAATACTTCTGCAGCGGACCTTCCCCGGTGACATCGTTCTGCAGCGCAATATACCGGTACGCACTGAAGGCACCCGGAAGCACGGAGATGTATCCGAAAACGGACTCGAGGGGCTTGTCTAGGATATTCGACATCTTGTACTCAAAGTTCTGCGCTGCGACTGGTCACGGTGCCGGTCAGCACCTGCGGGGGCCGGGACGGCCGGGCGGAGCACGTACCGAGCGGGTTGATCAGGTTCTGCCCGTACTTGCCCTTCAGCGCGACGATCTCGCCGCAGGCGCCGCCGACATTGGAGTTGATGTCAAACGCCTTCCACAGGTGGTAGATCGAGGTCGGGCCGGGCATCGTGCCTACGTCAAGCAGCACGCAGACGTTGGGCTCGAGAATCGGGCCGAACGCGTTGAAGAACCAGCGGTGCGAGTTGATCTTCTTCTGGTTCTTCTCCTTGAGGCAGAAGATGATTTGCACGGGCACGAAGCCCTTCTCCGCGCCTTCGATCTTCATGGAGGGCGACACGGAGACTGCGCGCACGTCAGACGCAGATCATGTGGGGCGAAACGCACAGCACTCACTCTGTGTCGTGTACTCATAAATATGCGCTGTGACGGCTTTCCCATTCACGTAGTTCTGGGCACGCGGGAGGCGGTCAGGGCTCGCGCGACACAGCAAGGCAAGTACGGCCGACGTACCTTCGCAACACCGTCCTGGTACGCTCCCATGGTAGCAATGACGCTCAGCGTCCGCGAGTTGATCTTCTGGCGACCGTCAGACACGATGCAGACGACGACCTTCTTCCAGCCGTCCTTGCCCCAGGTCTTGCTGCGGTCGCGCTTGCAGAGGTGCGCGACGTTCTTCATGACGCCGTGCATCGTCCGGCAGAAGAGCTCCTCGTCCTCGTTGTACATCGTCATCACGATGAAGAGCTCCGTGCGGCGCGGCGGGTCGTAGTGCACCTGGCGCAGCGTGAAGCCGCTGTCCTTGAAGTCGTTCGGGTCGCACGTCGCGGCCGAGTAGCGCATGTGCGTGAACTCGCGGTCCGTCTTCTGCGCGCACATTTGCAGCAGCTTCGTCGGCACCGGCGAGTCGAGCACGAAGTTGCCGTGGAAGAGCTCGACCTTCTTGATCGTCTTGTACCGCCGCGGGACGCGCTGCGGGATGCGGCCGTACCGGATGTTGCTCTCGGACTTGTCGTCTGGCGCGACGGGGTCGTATTCGCCGGGCACCGACACCGGCGGGTTGTCGCGGCGCAACAGGGGTATGTCACCCGTGTCTGTGTCGAAGTCGTCCTGCTGCTCTGGGGCGTCATAGGATCCGCCCGGAGCTAGTGTATACGACGAGGGCACAGGCGAGGGTTGTATGCCGGATTGCAGTGGTGGTGGGGATGCCGCATGCAGATGGCTTTGATACGGGTCGAGATAGCCTGGCCCTGCCTGCGGATGCAGCGGAGGTGAATGGTACGCGTCCACCGGAGGCTGTCCAGGAGTGGCAAATGGATCTACGTGGAGGGGCTGGAAAGGTTGGTGTTCATGCTCGTAGAGATTTGGAGATGGTGAAGGATGAAGGTCGTAAGGGTTTGGGGTCGTCGATGGATGCTGGTCGTAAGGATGTGGACTCGTGTGCGGGTACTGGCCATAGCCGTCGTCGTGATACGTCTGTCTGTTGTCATACTGTTCAAAGGATTAGAGAGACACCAAGAGAAGGATATCGGGCACGTACAGGAGGAAACTGCGACATCGTTGCTGAGGTCGTGCAAGGTGCAGCACGGGTATATGAGGTGCTTCGCGGAGGCTGTGAAGCGTAGTTTAATCTGCCTTGGATGTCGTGCCTGTCTTGCCCAGCCTCCTTGCTGCCGGGATGAGGGTCTCCTGGAGGATCGCTCTGCTAGAAAATACGGGCTGAGAGCACGCAGGAGAGATAGGGTGCAAGGAGGTGGAAGCTGGTGCTAGAGAGCGGTGAGGGCTAGTCTCACCTCGAGGCTAGCCAAAATAGGCAACAATTGTGAGAGATTGATCCCATTTTCTCCCCATTCTTGGCACGAAACACACCCTGATATGACGCAGTTTCACTGCTTTTCTTACGAAACATACCCTGTGGTCCACATCTCTTTGTGCCACCACGACCATGGCTCCTGCAGGCAAGTACTATCCACGCTGCACAGCAGGCATCTTCCATCGCTGATGGTTGCTGCGCATCTAGAGGTCAGGATCCAGCGAATATCCTCCGAGCACACCGTGCCTCTGAGGCATGCAGTGCTGTGGCCGGACAAACCTGAGTCTTATGTCCTCCTACCCGAGGACGCTACTGGCCACCACTTTGGCGCGTTTCTTGATGAGGGCGAGCCTGCCGTCGCGGTTATCTCGCTCTTCGTCGAGGCGCTACCCTCGTCTGCACCCGCCCACGACGCTGCGGCTGCGATCAGCTCTACCGCGGGCAAGACACTCCGGGCGGCGCGATTCCGCAAGTTTGCGTGCCATCCTGCACATCAGGGCCGTGGCATTGGTACTGCGCTACTCGCCCAGGCATTCAAAGCTGCGCGGGACCTGGGGTGTGCCGTCATATGGTGCGACGCGAGGCTCGACACCGCACCTTGGTACGAGAAGCGGGGGATGCGCCGCTTTGGAGAGACGTTCTTCAAGGGCCCGATAGAATACGTCAAGATGAAGGCTGACTTGTCCTGATACCCGTACATAATAGGTTAGACTATGCAATGCGGCCTCTGATTGGCATGAGCATTCAATGCTACGCAACGACGCCACATAATCCATCGACACTGCAGGAACTGTAGCAGTGCTGGCGGAATCAAATAACAGGTGCGCCAGTCTATCGGAGTACTGCAGGCTATTGCACAGCCGTCAAAGCAAGAAGTCAGGTGGTGTAGTATCCTGCACTTCAGCCGTAGTCCCCTTCGAGCCAGC
Source organism: Phanerodontia chrysosporium (assembly GCA_001910725.1). Classification (NCBI taxonomy): domain Eukaryota; kingdom Fungi; phylum Basidiomycota; class Agaricomycetes; order Polyporales; family Phanerochaetaceae; genus Phanerodontia; species Phanerodontia chrysosporium. The sequence continues at coordinate 73,201 of MJGA01000037.1, forward strand.
ACTTATCAAGGCTATCTGCCTATTATTCAAGTTGGTCGTAATGTAACCTGCACCCTTCATATTCTTTGATCGCTAGAACTCCCAAAGTCCAAGCGAATTAGGTTGGAGGCAGGCACAGCGCAGACGACACAGAGTTACATCCGAAGCCACTCCGAGATTGCCGTGTGCGTCTCTCTTCTCATTCTATCAACCCGAGACGACTCCAACCCGCATTTGCTGAATTTTATGTAACCACTCTTTACTGCTTCAAAGTGCATCTTTGCGCCATCCTGCGATAGAATCGTTCGGCTCCTGGACGCACTCAGCGGCTTTTCGGCTTGGCGTGGCACGTTGACCAGAACGGCACGTAGTATTTCTGCTGAAGCACCTCCGTTTCGAGGTCCATTTCAAGTCTCCGCTCCTCAGCACGATCTCTCCCGAACATCTACCAGCTACACCGCCGGCACTGTCCGCAAGCTTATTCCTCGCCAGCGAGACGAACTCAACTACCGAAGCCCTACCGAGGGCATGACCGTGCCGCCTCCGGTGCACCCCCAACCTCCGCGGCGTGCGGCCTCTTACCCTCCTCCGCGAAGAGCCAGACCGCGGACGCCCCCCCGGGAGAGCGCGATGCCGTATCAGACCCTGCGAGACCCTCCCGCCAGGGCCGCGCGCAGCGCGCAGGACCCTGCGGGGCGCGTGCCGCCGTGCACGATCGTCGATGTGCCCTGCCAGGGGGCGAACAGCTCCTATCCGCGCGCTGCCGCCGCCTGCGCAAGCCCGGTGCACGGCGCGCGAATCGCGGCCTCGCCCGGCGCCCTGCGATGGGCGGTGCGGGTGCCTGGCGCGCCCCGCCGCACGTACGCCTACGCCAGCCCCGGGCGGGGCGAGCAGCGCACTCGCCTCGCACGGCGGCGGCGCCGCTTGCGAGGCTTGTGCGCCGTTGCCGTGCGCGGGGCGCGAGTGCGGTCCGCGCTGCGCAGGAGGGGCTTTGTGCGTCCGTCGAGGCGGGGATGCGAGAACCTTCGCCGCTCGCGTTTCCCGCGGTGGAGGATCGGCTCGGGCGACGATCGAGGCCGCAGATCCAGGCGCGTCGCCCGGAACGGGTGCTGTGGAGCGGGACGAGCGCGAGCTCGTCCCGGGCATTCCGTTTATTACTGCAGGGTCGGCTGGCGTTGTGGTAATGGTCGTGTGGATGACATCGGCTGGTGTCGTCCGGTCGTGAGACACTTCAGAACGGGGCTAGCGCGGACAGAGGGCCGGTGTGCCCTGGTCATTCATTTTCGACGTCAATATCGCACCGCTGTTTCATTACGACAACCACTCTGTCTTGCGGCCGCTCTACACGCTATATGCATCATCAAAATAAATAACAATAAAGACCGAGGCCCTGATGTCGTACACATGACACAGTGCGAAGTTAGCACGCCTTCTCAATGGCGCCTGCGATGGCCTTGGTCTCGGGCACGAGCATGCCGAGAATGGCGCCGACATTATTGAGGATCGCACTGCACACGCCTGAGCTCGAATCGTGACATTCAACCTAAATAACAAGTCTCGTAAGTCACGGGGCGAGCGTAAGGTGACACGAAGCGGGGCCTACCGTGTAGCGGACGTGGCCCGAGAGGGCCGACTGGCCGTTGATAGTGACGGTGTGGGTCGCTTCGATGCTCTGCGGGAAAGCGTTCGTGTTGAACTTGATGTTCCCACCGCTGCAGGCCGGCGTGTCAGCGGGCGACATATTCACCAACGAGACGACTCACAAGTGTGCGGCTTCGCGGCGCCCGAGCTGGATCGTGCTCACGCTGTGGCTCTTCTGTGTCGTGTGTGCGCGCGCGGCAGCCTGGAGGACGTCGACGAACATGCTCTTGAGGTCCTCCGAGTCCTCCACGAACGCGCCGTCCTGCGTGACGGTGCACGTCACCTGGTCCTTGAGGCCCGCGATGCCCGCCTGCGGCTGCGGCGGGCACTGGAACGCCTGCGAGTCCGTCGTGCAGCCCGCGGCGGTGCAGTGGTTGCCGAGCGCGGTCTTGACGATGTCGCCCGGCACGCAGTTCGACGCGTCCACGATGCCCTGGTTGGCGACGATCGACGTCTTGTTCGACGTCGTCCCGTCCCGCTTTGCGAGGAAGCTCCTCGTGAACGCGTGGTCGATGACCGGATGGCCGTTCACGACCTCGCAGTTGATGGCGTCCTCACACGCCCGAAGCGTGTGAGTCGTCCAGACGGGTGCGCGACCGCGGTGCGGGATCGCAGAGGTACCGGCGACGAGGAGAGCAAGAGCAGCAAAGAGGATGTGGAGCTTGCAGAACATGATTAAAATGGTATGGTCAACGAGAGGAAGGAACCGATGGCCGGATCGGTGGGGCGTGAAGGCAAGCTACGGGAGGTATTAGCATGATACTGAGGAAAATGGTGAACGACTCACAAGAAACAAGAAGCGAAGTGAAGTCCCGGACTTGCTCTTATTGAACGGTCTGTATCAGATATTTATACTCGTGCCTCGTCACCACTGCGGCGCGCTCGGGCGGGCCATCCATCGTCGCAGAACGACAGAGTTCGGTGTCCCGCGCTGCCGAGCACCAGGTCTCTGCGAGCCTCCGGACTGTAAGGGTCCCGCGGCACCCGTCGCGGAGCCCAACCGCGTAGGCGCCATCGGTGGCAGCGCGATGTCAAGGAGACACGGTGTATCGGATCTGCGAGGGGAGCTTGTTCGAGTCGCAGCTGTTCGAGAGGGTCTATTGCGACAGATATGTCGGGGCGGACTGTAGCACAACGCCTGCGACAGCGCTGGGCGCGATGTTGTGATTGATCATGTCTGCGTTCGGGAAGCCTCTCACATCGCGACTTTTGCGGGAATCCTGGCCCACTTTGACCGAGAGTATCATCACCTCAGTATAGCGAGGGGCTCTGTTGAACATGGCGGGTATTCTTCGCTATGCCATCGTGGTTTGCTTCAACTTCGTTCTTGGGAAGATCGGAGCGCCGAGAGGTGGCGGATCAGTGCAAGATGGCGCCCGGGCGAGGGTGTGCACACGGCTCGTCGACATGGCCGTCGTCGTGTGAGAGCATGCTGCGGGAGATGACGAGAAGATAAAGGGGCCCTGGAGCGCTCGCCTCGTGGAGGACGGCGCATGTGGACAAGGTTCGAGCTCGCGGTTACGTTTGTGCGAGGAGTTAGGGGAAAAGGGCGCATCAGGGCGCATCAATAACCCACGTGACCCGACGCACGCAGCCGCTCAACGACGCGAGATTTTGCTCGTCGACAACCTCTTCGACTTCAGCATCATATGGGACTTGGCTACGGTCATTATCATTGTAATTATTGCATGTTAGGATGAGCAACTGGCATCTGCTTCGAAGCAATATGGTGAACTAACAGCGTCGGTGAGGGCCCGCTCTGCATCTGTCTCGCCATGGACCCTTTCCTTGCTGAGGTGGCGGTGCTGCACCGGCTCTGTATGTATTCTGAGCTTCGTTACCGCTGTTTCAAAGCATACGAACTGTGTCACTGATGTCGGTCATATGTAGGGACTTGGAATCTCTCATAGCATGGGCTCGGACGAGCCACCCCGGCCTATCTCGTGTCCCGCTCCTTTTCAGACCCCAACGCCGATGGCACGACACGAGTCTATTGCCAGACATTCGATACTCCCGCGTCCATACGTTGCGCCTGCGTCGGACCCCGTCTGCTACCAGCCCGTGTGCGCGGACGCGTCGATTGGTGCATTGTGAGTTTGTGTGGTCCCAACCTCGTGCGGCCGGCGGGGCTACCTCACATTCCACGCTCCACAGCTCATTGCCTCACTGTCGGTTGTTTGTGACGACTGTTGGGCGGCGTACGTGGGCGCGTCCTATGAGGGGAACTACTCGAGGTTCCATCGCGCGTTCTCGCGGTCGACCGAGACGACTCCATCCCACCGGTGGCCTGTGCTGGCGCGCTGGGCTCTTTCCGGTCACCCGAGATACACCCGATTGCCCTGCACCTGTCAATAACCGCGCGGCTGAGACACGCGAGGACGACCGAGGCGCCACCGTTGATACAACCAGGTTGGTAACGCACGGGGTCTTCGTGGCGGGTCCCAGAGGCTGTGGCCATCGTTTCCCAGGCGTGCATGTCCGAGCCACGCCGGCCCCGCGGTAACTATTGGTTACATGAGGAGAGTATGCACATTTGTGGCGCCTTTTTCTGACAGCCGTAGCCGGTGCCTGAAGGAACACGGCGTGCGGTACGCAACAGGAGCATACCGCTCAGCAAGGTAGGAGCACATTCCGTTGTGCACGAGCGAGCAGGACTCTACCTCCTCACCCGCATGCCGCCAGCACCCCGCAGCGCACACCTCAATGATTGCTCTGTCATTACTCACATAACAACGCTAGCAAAGAGGATTGCGCCCATGATAGCCTTGCTCGCAGGTATAGTACAAAGAGATATGACTGGGAAGGTGAGTGGTAGCCGTTGATCCCATGGAAGTCGTGGTCTAGGAAGTGAACAGATGCATTTTTTTCTGCGATCGGACATCGTACCGATTCAATCATACTTACTTGCCCATTCTGCGGCGTTTAGCCTCTGCCATTCGTTTCTTCTTTTCCCTCATTCTATTTCTGCAGCACATCCCACAGACACAACGGTCTACAGATTCTGACCATTGCAATCGGCAGACTGCGGTCGGAGGGCTCTCTGGATGGTGCAAAGGGTCTGTGCTCTGTTCCTTGAGTTCGATGGGGGGAGACACGGGCTCACATGCTTCGGCGGATGTGACTGCGGGTGTTCCCCGCGAGCTTGCCGTTGCACAGCCTGCCTCAGGACCGCCAGCAAGAGCTAGAGTACCCGGAGCCCTTGCAGTGCACGCGGCAGGAACGGCATTCCCGTCACTGGAAGATGGAGTGCGCGGGGCCTGGTCGGCAGGCAAAGGCCCTGGGGCAGCACTTGCTCGGGAGGGCGCGGGTGGTGTCGCACATGCGCCTCCGATAATCGTGACGTCCGAGGTGCCGGTGGCCTGCAGACCTCCGTCGGGCGGCCCCAGGGCAGGCGCAACTGCCGAAGGAACATGCTCATACTCGGCGGGAGAGGGCGTTCTAGGAGGAGGGTGCGTTGTATTGCGCAGAGCATGCGCGGAGGTGAGGGACGGCGACCAGGGAAGCGGAGACGACGTCGCATTGGGAAGCATGGAACGTGCCTGCATGGGTGGTGGAACCAGCGCGGGGCCTGATGGTGGTGAGGAATAGTTGTACGGGTGAATGAACGGAGGACAAGGAGGGGGGTGTTGCCCGGATGCACAAGCTGGGGCAGCCGTCAGACCGAGACCGAGCAAGAGACTGGGCGGCAGATTGTCTTCACAGGATGGGGCAGGTACTGGGGATGCAGGGATCGCATGGAGAAGCATGGTGAGCGCGGGTGCGGCGTGCGGGAGCTCTCCAGAAACGACGCGCGCGACGAGCGGTGCGAGGGCGGCCTTGGTGTCTGGCGTCCAGTACTTGCGCAGCAGGAGATCGAGCTGCCGCTCGAGGATCGACGGATACCTGGGGTGTTGATGTCAGCCAGGCGAACATGCAAGTTGACCAGCCTTGAGACTCACTGCGAGGAAAAAGGCGAGAAGAATTCGGAAAGAATGTTGCTGCTATCGAGCTGCGCATAAAGGTTCTCTTCAGCGAGCTGACAAAGTTCGTTGAGGCCTGCCTGCGTAAACATTCTCAGTACAGAAGACATGCAAAATACCGGAAGCGTGTACCTTGTGCGCAAAATGGTACATGGACTTGGGGAGCATACCGGACGACCGGGGTGGGCCACAGCATGGCGGGCCTCTGCCGACTCCAACGTAGACTCGCCGCGCGAGCGTAGTGGCAGGAAATAAACTTCGCCTGTGTAGATATAGAATATTGCGGCTTCAAATCTATAATGAGTCAGCCTTGCCGCGGTCGAAACAACCATGACCAAACGTACGTGGAGGCAGGGACCGAATCCAGATGCACGACACGAGTTCCATCAGCGGGAGCCATTGGCGTTGTCTCGTTGTGGACATCGGACTAGATCACACCCACGTTTAGTATGGGAGCAGGTAGACGTGTCTAACCCAGGTTACGCACCGGCTTCTCTGGCGTCCCGATCTCGGCCGTCGCGCTCTCCAGGACCGACATACTCTCCAATGATATAACACTACCGGGGCTTGAGGGCAAGCTAAGGATAGACTCAACCTCAGCATCATCCTCTTGCTCTGGATAGCTATGCCATTTGCTTTCACGCTGTGGCGCAGCTCCCCTCGTTGCCGTTGCGCCAGGGTCCTCACTCGGCTTGTCCGACAACACTGCGCACCATTGAGCGACACCAACACCCGTGCGCGCACGCGCGACTCACGGTCGTTGAAATACGGCGACGCCGCCCTCAGAATGCGACTGTTTGCGTGCACAGCGCGCGGCCGAAGGTGTTCGCCCGGCGGAAGCCGCTGCGCGCACGCATTGAAGGTCGTGTCCAGGAACGGCGCGCCCGCAAGAGACGCGGCAAGTGCGTCCGCAAGTGCGCCGCCACTGGGCACCTTGGCGAGGGTGTGTAGAGAGCTTGTTGACATGGCTGTCGTGATATGGGAGCGTGCGATGCGTGAGTCCAAGGTCAGGTGCCGCGCTGTGCTTGCCTCGTGGCAGGCGTCGATAAGGTCTGGGTTCGTGGTTGCGAGAGACACGCGCGCTATGCGGCATGGGCACTTCTCAAGGCCCCAGAGGGCCAGGGACTGCCATCGAGCTGCCACGGTGATTATTGCACAATATCAATTTCTGACGAGTCAAGCTTCAGGATCCATATTCTGTCTCTACGGTAGATCGAGCACTCGTCTCAGTGCCTCAGAATCTGTGATCCATGGCAGGTCGGTTTACTATATAGTGCAAATAACGCGGTAGCATAGAATGTTACTAGCAGTTTACCTCAATTTGGGGCTCTGACGCGATAGCGAGTTGTACTGTGGTACTTCTGGTTGAGAAGAAACCGTTGCTCGCCATCTTGTAGAGGCCTTGGTTGCCCTTGTTCTTCTACCTCTTTATCTTCTTCGAGTTGGTTTTCTTGCCCATTCCCTTCCATGGTCGGACGCTCCTATTACAGACCTCGCTGTCGTCAAACCAATTGACGAAATTAGCTCGCTCTGGCGACGTAGGACGCGACTCTGTCTCGGAGAAATGGGAGTCCATATCATGCTCGCAGCTATGCCTTTCCACGATCTTGGGGGCCATGCTGTTGGGTACTGGGGCGAAGAGGGGTTTCCAAGATGGGTGTCCACATTTGTAGGCGGCAGTAGCGTCCACAATTATTGGTTCACACGCAGGAGTGGCGCCCGCAGCGTACATAACGCCGTTGTACGGTAGTGTAGACGTCAAGGGCGGCGCGTGCGGACCACCGCATGCGAGTGGGCTCGCCGGCTCTGCCATCGGGGTGTCACATGGCGGGATGACAAGGACTGCCTCTGCGCGAGGAGACTCGCTGACCGGCCTAACCCAGGGGAGGGCGCACGGTACCTCGGCGGTGGGCGCGAGCGGGTCCCGAGGCTCCTCTTCCGCGGCGCGCGGCGCTTGAGCCGGGCAAGGGGAAAGCGGGCGGTCAGAAGGGACGGGCGACGCAGGTCTGGGCTCAGGTGCCCCGCAGTGCCTGGCTGCACCTGCAGAAGTGGAGTCTACGGCGGCGCTGGCTGGGTTGGTAGGGCCACGACGTGGTAGGGAAGCATCCTCGACGGGCGACAGCGGAGGGGTGGTGGGCGAGGAGGCGGGGATCGCGAGGAGCAGCATGGTCAGGGCCGGGGCAGCATGCGGGAGCTCGCCGCGGACGATGCGTGCGACGAGCGGTGCAAGAGCAGCCTGCGCCTCCTGCGTCCAGTGGTCGCGCAGGAGGAGCTGGAGCTGGCGCTCGAGGATCTGCGGATACCTGAAATTTACACGTCAAGTGTGATGGTAGAAGGCTAGACTAGTCGTCCGGGACTCACCGTGAGGAGAATGGGGAGAAAACCTCGGCGAGGATGTTGCTCTCGTCAAGCTGTGAAAACAGGTTCGCTTCAGCAAGGTCCCGCAGCTCGTCGAGCTCCGCCTATAATTTGGGGTCAACGTGTGAGGACATGTGGATGGAGACATATGCATACCTCGCGTGCAAACCGGTACATGGATTTGGGAGAACAGGCCGGGCGGCCGGGGTGCGTTACGCTGTGGAGCGCCTGCGCCTTCTCGACCGCTGCTGTGCCGCGCGAGCGCAGCGGCAGGAAATAGACTTCGCCGGTGTAGATGTAGAAAATTGCAGCTTCCAGTCTAGACAGGGTCAGGCATGCCACCGTCTTGGATTACAACCGGAGAACGTACGTGGAGGCTGGGACAGTGTGCAAGTGCACAACTCGGCTCCTGTCAGTGGCGATGTCTGGCTTTGCCTCCTTGCGAGGATTAATCTGCGCCACGTGTGAATTAGTACGTCTGCAGCTCGATGTATGCGGGCTACTCACCACCGTTTCAGGCACCGCACTTTCTGCGGTCGCGCCCTCAAAGGAGAGCATGCTCTCCAACGATACAACACTACCCGGGCTCGAGGGCAAGCTGACGACAGATCCGATCTCTGCATCGTCGCCTCTCTCCTGGTGGCCGTCGCCTCCGCCTTCCAAGTGTGGCGCGTTCTCGCTAACGGTCTGCGCGCCAAGGTCGTCGCGCGGCGTGTCTGACAGCACTGTGCAGCGGTGAGCAAGAGCGCCCACTGCAGAATGCTCGTCCCACTCACGATTGCGAAAATACGGCGGGGCCGCCTCCAGGATCCCGCCGTTCGCGTATACAGCGCGCAGCCCACGAAGCTCGCCGGATGGCAGCAGCTGTGCGGGCGCATAGAAGATGGTGTCCAGGAACGGCGCGCCCGCGAGCGACGCAGCGAGTGCGTCCGCAAGCGCGCCGCTGCGGGGCACCTTTGCGAGGGTGTGCAGGGCAGCCATGGTGGTCGCAGGTAAAGCCCGCCCCTGGCCGATAACGGGCAGATAAGGGCGGTCACAGACGCCGCCGCGTGGGCACAAGGTTAGCGTTGGCTGGCAGCGATGTGCAGATCTGGGTGCCCTTCTTCCCGCATCGAATGCCGCGACCGAGTTCTGCATACATGGATACGATCCAGTGCTAGCACGATGGAGACGATACACACGCACGCTTGCAGACACAATGACACAGACCCTGCTGCTCCCATCCATGTCCGAAAACCACCCCGGAGACGAAACAGCGCATCTGTCTCTCGCGTTCGGCGTAGAGACGCCACGTCCGTCTGGCTCGACTAGTCGGCCGGCGAGTCCTCGGGTACGACCCTGAAAAAGTGGGAAAATTGCGCCGACACATCTGCGTCGCCCTCTGTAGAGCCGTTCCTGTCCTTGCCTACAGACGCGCCGGTTCCAGCATCATGCGTCCTCGGTGGGTCCCTGAACAAGCCCTGCAACTTCGCGTTCGCCGCGTTCGCCGCGTTTTGAGCGACAGCAGGTGACGGGGCGCGGAGCTGCTCGGGTCTCATGTTGCGCTGCCCCGGCGGCTTTGGCCCGTTGCCGCTCGACTTGTCCACGAACAGGTCTTGCAGCCGCGACCTTGTCGCGGGCGCAGTGCCAGCGGCACCGGGCGCAGGGCACGGCGTCCCGAGCGAGGGCGCCGCCACGGACGCGGACGGTGCCGGGCCGGGCGCCGCGGCTGCGACTGCCGCGGACGCACTGTCCGCGGTGCGGGCTGGCAGCGCTGCTGGTGCAGGAAGGGCGGGGGCACCGTGCGCATGTCCAGCGGCCAGGACACTGCTGCACGTGGGCGCCGCGCGAGGCGTGGTGGAGGTCTCTTCATGAGGCATCGCAGGCACCGTTGCGGCATGCTGTACCGCGCCATGCGGGACGTCTCCCGCGGCAGCGTCGCAGTGGGGCTCTGCCTGCACGGCACGGTCTGGCCTGTCGGCTGCGTGGTCGCGGCCGCAGGAGCCGGAGAGTGTGCAAGCTTGGGCGCAGGCGGTGCACACTGCTCGAGAGCGGGAGCCACTGCGCTGCTGCCCGCGGTGAGCAAAGAAACGGACGCTGCCGCACTGTCCGCACGGGACGGCACAGCTGGTCCATGGTCTGGCGGGGCAGGAATCGCGAGCAGCAACATCGTCAGCGCTGGCGCGGCGTGCGGGAGCTCCCCGCTGACAATCCGTTCGACGAAAGGAGCGAGGGCAGCCCGTGTGTCCAGTGTCCAGTGTGCGCGTAGCAAGACGTCGAACAGCCGCGCCAGGATGGAGGGGAACCTGCCAGTGCGCCATGTCAGTGGTGCTGCCACAGTGTGTGGGTCCGGCGTCCAGACACTCACTGGGACGCGAACGGGGAGAAGAGCTCGGCGAGGATGTTGCTGCCGTCGAGCTGTGCAAAGAGGCTCTCTTCGGCGAGGCCCCGGAGCTCGTCGAGCCCCGCCTTCAAACAGGGTGTCAGTAGGTGGGCGGATATGGGCGGTGGGATGGGCGCACCTCGTGCGCGAACCTATACATGTCTTTGGGCGAGCATGCAGGGCGACCGGGGTGCGTAATGTTATGGAGAGCCTGCGCGGATTGGACTGCTGCAGTTCCGCATGAGCGCACCGGCAGAAAGTGTATTTCTCCGGTGTAGATGTAGAATATCGCGGCCTCCAGACTGGAGGAGGTTAGGGACACAATTGGAGGTGCGCAAAGGACTTGCGCACGTAGCGGCCGAGACGGAGTCGAGATGCACTACGCGCGCATTGCCAGGCGGATGGGCTGTTGGAGCCTGGCTGTGTAGGTCGGGCTACACCACAAGTGAGATTGCAACAGTCACAGATGTGTCCAAATGGATTGCTCACCGTCTTACGCAGCGACGCGTTATCTATAGCCTGCGGCTCGGGCACGCTCTCCAAGGATATGACGCTACCCGGGCTGGAGGGCAAGCTGAGAATCGATTCCAGATCGTCGTCACCTCCGTCCTTGAGATCGCCGTCTGCATCGCTCTCGCAGTGCTGCGCAGTAACAGCTGTCGTCGTCGCATTGCGCAGGTGGTCTGATAGTACTGGACACCCATGAGCAGTGTCTATGCAAGCGTGCAACAACCCTTGACATACGGTCACGGAAGTACGGCGAAGCCGCCGTCAGGATCCTGCTGTTCGCATGGACAGCGCGCCGCCCGAGGACGGCCCCCGACGACAGCCACTGCGTGGGTGCGTCGAAGACGACGTCCAGGAAGGGCACGCCCGCGAGCGACGCGGCGAGGGTGTCCGCGAGGGCACCGCTGCCGGGCACTTTGGCGAGGGTGTGCAGAGGCGAGGATGTCGACATGGTGGAGGCACCCTGTGGTGTGAAGCGCAGGAGATGGCCGTCGTGTGGGCCATAAGCGCAAGCTGGAGCGATTCTCTCGTGGAGAACACATGTCGACAACGTCCGAGCGTTCGGTTCGGAGCGAGGACCGTCGCAGCTGTTCGCCGGCTAACCCATGTACGGTGGCGCTCGGGACGCCCTGTTCTGCTGGGCGCTTGGCGACAGGAGCCTGCCACGCGACGCGGGTGTCCATATATCATGATAAGACTAGCCGCTATCGCTGCAGCGCACGACACGCGACGCGCGCCACGCCACACCCAAGCTTGATCACAGCCATGTCGAGGTTGCGCCAGTGCCCGCGCGCGGTGCCCTCGAGGATGCTCTTGCAGACTCTCTCCGGTGTCTCGTTCGCCGACACGACGTTCTATGCGCCCACGCGGCGTCGTCCGGGGCCAGCTTCGGCGTGTGCCGTCTGTGCCAATGGTCGCATCCTGGAGGCAGCTTCTCCATAGTTGCCATGCGTGAGTGAATCAGTGTTGGTATTTGTCTCGTGCCAATTGATGTGTAGTCTTGTTGAAGGGGCGTGACGACGCTGACAGCGATATTGAAGAACAGGAAGAAGCTTTGGAGGCCCCTAAAGACATTGAAAAGGACGAGACTGATAATGAAGGGGAGCTCGAGTCACCATTGGGCTCTCGGAGCGAGTTCTCGTGAGCCGAACTCGAAGCACTCGAGGAGCAGCCTATAAGTTTACTCATGCGGAGTTGTCAACTCAGTTGCCTGAAGAGGCTTGATTATAGACCAAAGCATCGTCAGGTCGGCTTGAGGGCGAGCCTTCCCACTACCGAGGCGCACCCTCAGTGCAACCGATGGCACGAAGGTAGTGCATCTGAACTCTGTCGCCGCCGACACGTGAGCCATTCGCACGCATCCACATTCCTCTAGCCTCTGATTCCCCTCAGTAAGCCACTGTCGCCAGCAGGAGTCATTGTTAACATGGCAGTGATGAAGAAGGAACGTGATGTATATCCTATTCTCGCCCGAATATACAACCCATCACTACGCGCAATGGTGCCTGATGCATCCGACACCCGATACCACATCGCGCACTGTGCTTGTGCTGGTTTGTGCATTTAAACACCGGGCCACGTGGTACGTACGGTCCCAGGGTTCGCCGCCGGCTCACCTGCGCTTGTCCGAGCGTGCGCGTTCCTCGAGACGTCTTTTGTATTCTTGTATCGCACACGCGCGCAGCCGTCCGCAATCGTCACAGGGGTCTCCTACCGGGCAGAGCGCAGAGGTCCCTTCCCTGAGCACGTCCTGAAAAAGGCCGACGTCAGCCGCTCTTGTCGACGCAACGGGCAGCACACACGCACAGCCTGCCTCTTCTCAATCTCCGATAGCGCGTCGTGCAGGATGCAGAGCTGTCGCAGCTCCCAAGACCCTGTCTCTGGCGGCGAGCGCTCTGGACGGCTGGCCCTAGCTTGAAGCTCGACGAAGCGCTGCGCACATCTGCATGCCGCCGTCAGCACCTGCTTCCCTCGCGCAACGCCGCGACACGCACCCGAAGATGTCGCCGTCCATGTCTGTGAGACGGCTGGGACTGCAGAGACCCGGGTGCGCCGCGCGCACGGCCGACATGGCGTTGCCCAGACTGCGTACATAATCCAGGAGGCGGCCGACGTCTTCGATCGTTGTCAGCGGTGCAGAGGGCCCCGACCTGCAATGTGCCATGAAGTCTCCGATGAGCAGGGCCGCCAGGGTTCCGAGGCCGAGGATGACGCTGGTGCACTCGTCCATGGTGTGTCCGCAGTTGCACCTTTCCGTGCGCACTGCTAACTTATATATGCCCAAAGCTGTGTGCCACTCGACGGTCAATACATGTAATGCGAAAAAGAATGTTATGGACAATAAAGGTTCGTCGCACGGCGAGCATTGGCCCATATAATTGTTGCTGACGCCGCGCGCGAGGTCCGGCGTTGAGTCTCCCACATCCTCGCTGTGCGCGTCGCCCCCGCGTTCATCGTGTTCACAACACCGATACAACACCTCGCACGCAATGCAAGGTTCGTCCTCTGGGCAGCGCACCTCGGATTCCTTCTCCATGCGATCCTGGCACCAACAAGTCAGCATGCTTCGGCCGAACAGCACACACCGCACTCACCTTCAAAGTACCACCTGCATCTGCAAAGCGCACGCGGGTCCCGGAAGTCCAGAGCTCCGTCATCGTTAGCCTAGGTGCGCATTGTTGTCCGTGTTATGTAACTATGACTGGCCTGCTGGACCAAGCATCCGCCGATTGTGACATTCTCTCACATATTGTGGGTGAAGCATACACGAGATCTTGACCGACACAACTCCCGCGGATGCCACGAGCCCGTCCTTACCGCAACGCTGCATCTCTGCGACAGCCATGTCATCACGGCACACCGTGCAAACGCCCACCGCCTCACGCAACAGTGCCGCGTCCTCACACACACCGCCCCACGCACCTGCGCGGCGTGCCAGCGTCTGCCGCAACAGACGTCCCGTTGCCTGCCGCCCCTTCCGGCGGGCGCACCTAGGCCTATGCAACTCCCCGACGGCGGTGTACAGGCGCCGCGCCACGGCGCACGAGCATTGTGACGGCCGTGGTTCCGATGCACGTCGGTACTTTTAGCCCCTTGGAGGTGCTTGTGCGCGGAGCAATGAGGCGAGATTGAACCTTGGTCGCTCGGGATGGGCGCCCCCGTTAGCGGGAGATCGGCGCGCGGAGATCTGATTAGGTCCAGCGCACACGGACAGCCGGGCGTGGAAGCGTGCAAAGTGCCTTTTTGGCTTTTACTCCTCTGAAAGAGCTGGTCTCGAGTCATGCTGCGTGAGACGGTGTGGGTGTGTTCTAGTCGTGCGCGTTCACGCGGAGGACGCCGAATGCAGGAAGTCCCAGCTCGAGAGACAGGCACGCGCAACAAAGTGACGATTCAGTCCGTCTTATACCAGAGAGAACGGGCGGCGGGGGTTGCCCGGGCGATGGAGACAGTGCTTTCCAGAGAGCAGACTCAACACGGTTTGCTGTGCGCGCGCTTGCACGCAGGGCTCCCTCGCGGGAAAAAAATGGATGCTAAGGTGCACGACTCGTCTACAAGCACCCCTTGAGAAGGCGCATACATCTAGTTTATGTACTCCACGATTGTCGTGGATTTTGAGGGTGCCTGCGTAACTACAGGTCTTTTGGGTCAATCTTGATGTGGTGGACGTCGTTGTGGGCATAGGAGCCGTCGCGGCCGCAGAAGACGACCGTGGCGTGCCACGCATTGTCGACCGGCCTGCCGCCAGCCCCTGGACGTCCGCCTCTGTGCAGCGTCGATCTGTTCCGTGCGCAGGATGAGCCAGAAGGAAACCAACGCACGCCAGTAAACTCACACGATAAAGACCCATCTCCCGCGCGCCCTCGCCGCCTGCGCCTCCGGCGACGCCCCTACTAGCTCCTCGATTCTCCGCCTCCTCTCGGGCCACCGCGAGTACCACCGTGCATCGACGAACGCCGCGGGGGCATCGGCTCTGTAGGGGCGGGGTCAGCGCGCATGCGGACGGACGGGAAAGGCGCGTACGGGGAGCCCGCGCGGGCCGCGGCCAGCAGGCGGATCCTGGCCCGCCTCTTCGCGGCCCTGTCGCGGTGCGCCGACGCCTGCGCCCGTTCCTGCGGGGCGGCGCACCGCTGGGGACAGGGGGCGTGGGCGGGTGTGCGCTGCATTGTGGTGCGGAGACGGGGCAAATCGAGGACACACCTCTGCTTTAATGGTGTCCTGCACCCGTCCCGCCGCTTTGAAGAGCGGAGGCGACATGGGTCCTCCCGTGGCGCGCGCACCCCGATTCGAAATGTTGTGCGAATAGTAATTGGAGCTGGAGGATGCGGCAGTGCGGCGTGCATGTTTCCGCGAGAAGCACAATTTCTTTTTTTCTTTTTTTTTCGTGTTTCCTTGACGTACACAAACCGCGCTAGGCATTGAAACAGCATGGGTATTCGACAGTGATGGAGCGAGCCCCTCTTGAAATGGTCCATACACCTAATGATTATCGCTTGAGAGAGGGTATTATCGCATCGTCTCTAACGCACTATTTTTGTGGAAATATACGTTCAGAGTTGTAACTTCGGAGACGACGACTACAGAGTCTAGAAGAGCGAATATCAACCGCTGGGACGTCCTAATTCGTACTAGTGCACCGGTTGACATACCAGCAGCTGAGAGAATCCCACAGCTATTAACGCGCGGGCCACGAAATGACGCATCCGACGGCATTCTGATAGATCCGATGCTATCATGCTGTGAGGCCCGTGGCGGGGATGTTGCCTAAGACGGGGATGGATTCTACTTTCTGGGCTCCCTCTGCGCGCCATGGCAGAGTACGCAGCCACACCTCTGCAGTCCATGTGTCTTCTCTCGTGATGCAGGCATGCTACGGGGTACGTGCCGGGCGGAAGACGCTGCGGGCCCTGTGCATGACGGATAACCGAGCCCGTTGCGCGCTGTGCGCATTCATTGCACTGGTTGCGCACCTCGGGGCGGGAGCTACACGCCCTGACTAGAAGCCCTTGCTGGCATGGGTCACACACCTGCAGACGTAAACACCCATGGTGTAAGCCTTATTGTTGGTTGGGAACGAGGGATAATGCGGACATACCATTCCAGGGGAGGCCTTTTGTTCCACGGAACACCGGTCGTCTGAGGACGAGGGCCCATCAACATCAGCCACCCTGCGAGGATCTGCAACTGGGGCAAGCCTATCGCCCCTTGACTCGCGTGCCTTGCGCAAAACGGCGATTCACCGCCCACGATGGGAGAGAGGGCGTGGAGACACCGTTGAGCCCCCATCGCTGTCGACATGTCGCCGCCGCGCTCGGGCGGCGTGCCGTGCATGGCCCGCGCACACCTCCGCCGGTGCGCGTGCTGTAGCGCGGAGTTGTCGCCAGAACGCAGGCATGCCACCGCCCCGGCGAGCACGGGCAGCGAAAGCATGTCCGCGCTCGACGCGCCCTTCCACTTCGTCTCCGATCAGAAACGCGCCACTGTGCGGCCCACGGTCCTCCGCCACTGCACCCGGCGCACGTGTGCGAGGACTGCGACGATCCGTGGCCACGCCGCACGCCGCGCACAGCACTGCAGATGCAATCTGCCGTAGTATCACGGTGCTCGGGACCTCGCTGATCGTGATGCTCCGTGCTAGCCCAGTGCGGCACGCCGGAACAGCGAACCGACGTCGGCGAAGCTTAATAGACCTGACTGTACGGTGACCCGTCTCTGGCATAACGCCAGGCGCGTTTCTGTGCGCGCTGGGCCCAGAATGTCAGCGCCGCCACACGGAGAGAGCGCAGGGTTTGGAGCTAAAAAAAAACGCACACCTGCTGACTCCGTCGCTAGGCGAGAGGTTCGACCACGTCTTGCATGGTGCGTGGGTTGCGCTCCGGGTTACGTACAGGAAAGAGAGAAAATGTTCGGCGCGCACCCTAGCCTTAACGGCAGATGTCAAACGCGCAGCGTCTTGCATGCTGCGCAGTCGTGCGCATCTTGCTCCTAGTCCTGAGGCCTGGTTATTTTCTCTCTCTTTTACTCACGCTCACCGTCCTGGACGACAGGGATGCCTTAGTCATTGCGCAGTACCCCAAGGCCTCCCATGCGCCGTGCGTGGAAGTGGGGCAAACTCCGAGCGATCACGAATCCGAGATCTGGGAGGCGCGACTATGTCTGGTGGGAGGAAAGTTCCAGATACACACACAGTCAGAGCACGTCCGCCGATGCGTTTCCTCTTCTCGCCCTGAGCGGGCGCTGCATTCGAGGGACCCTGACCAGCGCTCGCTGTTCCCAGGCACGGTGCCGCCTTTCGCCGTGTGGCACGGCCGCTACCAGATCGCATGCTGCTACCAGCCGACCAGTGGCGGCGGTGCTGCCCTCCAGTGTCCGCGGCAGGGATACACGTCCCCAGTCTGACCTCTTGCGATATGTGTGGCCGTCGGACGCCTCGCCGTATCGCAAGGCGCGAGGGTTGTCGTCCGAGGCCGCGGGGGGAGAGAGGAGACGGGTTGCCGTCCCGGGCCGACGCCAGAGCCTGCTAGCTCTCCGCTGTTCCAGTGTACGCCTCGCGCGGTGCGCGATGACAGAAGGACAGTGTTTGATACGCGAACGAAGGCGCCCCGGCGCCTGCCGCTGCTCGCACTCGAACGCCGTCGCGTACTGCAGCGCCACTTTCCGCTGCCGCTGATGACCGCCTTCCTTCTTGCGTTCTTCGCCTGTACCGGGGAGGCCGCGTCATCCGAGAGTGGGAGTGCCTTTGGGCCCATCGCGGTCGACGATGACTCCGAAACTCCATTGGCAGGAGGCAATAGCCCCGGGGACAAGGGCGCTCTTTCGAGAGGTTGGTAGGCGGATGTAAGCCACGCCGAAGCATTAGATGCTCGAGCTCGCATCTTTGGAAGCTTATCAAAGGAGGCCAAAGACGCACAGATCTAGGCGCTCGGCGGCAGCGGCGTGCACGCCACGTGGGTCGCTGTCGCGCGCCTGAGCTCGAACTCATGTGTCCTCTTGCGCGTGAGTTTATGCCCCACATGCTTGCCGCCTCCCACTGTCTACAGCACCGCTCCTCAGCATGCCCCCGCCCCTGCCTCTGAACACCCCTGCAAACGTGCCCGGCAGCGGCGCCCTCGCGGCCGCCTCGCCGCGTCGCTCGCGGGCACGCCGTTCCTGGACACCGTCTTCTGTGCCCCCGCGCAGCTGCTGCCATCCGGCGAGGTGCAGGGGCTGCGCGCTGTATACGCGAACAGCGGAATTTGGGAAGTGGCTTCGCCGTATTTCCGCAATCGTGCGTGGGACGAGCACTTGGCAGTATCGATCTTGCTCACCGCGGTGCAGGGCTGTCGGACAGGCCGCGCGGTGGCGTTGGGGCACAGACGACTGGGGAGAGCGCGTCGCAGCGCGAGAGCGGAGAGGACGGGGACCTGGGAGAGACGACGATGCAGAGACCAGATCTGTCGTTGGCTTGCCCTCGAGCCCAGGTAGTGTTGCATCGTTGGAGAGCATGCTCTCCTTTAAGGGCACCACGGCAGAACGCGCGGGTGCGTGGAGCAGTGTGTGTGGAGGATGCGGTGCCGTTGCGCGAGGCGGCGGGCGCGCCGCTGGGCGGACCGTTTGCGCGGTGTGCAGTGAGGACATGGCTGTCGCAGGGATGCAGCGTTGCGGTAAGGACGGGTGCGTGGCATCTGCGGGAGTCGTGTCGATCAAGGTCGAATGCACGCACAAATATGTGAGAATGTCACGAACGGCGAATGCTTGGTCCATCGGGCCAGTCATAGTTACATAACACGGACAACAATGCGCACCTAGGCTAACGATGACGGAGCTCTGGACTTCCGGGACCCGCGTGCGCTTTGCAGATACAGGTGGTCCTTGAAGGTGAGTGTGGTGTGCGCTGTGCGGCCGAGGCATGTTCAGTGGTTGGTTCCAGGATCGCATGGAGAAGGAATCCGAGGTGCGCTGCCCAGAGGACGAAATTTGCATTACGTGCGAGGTGTTGTATCGGTGTTGTGAACACGATGAACGCGTGGGCAACGCGCACAGCGAGGATGTGGGAGAGTCAACGCCTGACCTCGCGTGCGGCGTCAGCAACAATTATATGGGCCAATGCTCGCCGTGCGACGCACCTTTATTGTCCATAACATTCTTTTTCACAATTACATGTGTTGACCGTCGAGTGGCACACAGCTTTGGGCATATATAAGTTAGCAGTGCGCACGGAAAGGTGCAACTGCGGACACACCATGGACGAGTGCACCAGCGTCATCCTCGGCCTCGGAACCCTGGCGGCTCTGCTCATCGGAGACTTCATGGCACATTGCAGGTCGGGGCCCTCTGCTCCGCTGCCAACGATCGAAGACGTCGGCCGCCTCCTGGATTACGTACGCTGCCTGAGAAACGCCATGTCGGCCGTGCGCACGGCGCACCCGCGTCTCTGCAGTCCCAGCTGCCTCACAGACATGGACAGCGACATCGGCGGGTGCGTGTCGCGGCGTTGCGCGAGGGAAGCAGGTGCTGACGGCGGCATGCAGATGTGCGCAGCGCTTCGTCGAGCTTCAAGCTAGGGCCCGCCGTCCGGGGCGCTCGCCGCCAGAGACAGGGTCTTGGGAGCTGCGACAGCTCTGCATCCTGCACGACGAGCTATCGGGGATTGAGAAGAGGCAGGCTGTGCGTGTGTGCTGCCAGTTGCGTCGACAAGAGCGGCTGACGTCGGCCTTTTTCAGGACGTGCTCAGGGAAGGGACCTCTGCGCTCTGCCCGGTAGGAGACCCCTGTGACGATTGCGGACGGCTGCGCGCGTGTGCGATACAAGAATACAAAAGACGTCTCGAGGAACGCGCACGCTCGGACAAGCGCAGGTGAGCTGGCGGCGAACCCTGGAGTGGGCCGGGTGTTCACAGGCACAAACAAGCACAAGCCCAGTGCGCGATGCGGTATCGGGCGTCGGATGCATCAGGCAACATTGCGCGTAGCGGCGAGAATAATGTGTTTATAACATTGCTTCTCTATCACTCTACACAGCTATGTTAACAATGACTCCTGCTGGCGACAGCCGCTCAGGCATTTCAAAGTCTCAAGCGGTTGGCAATTCTGCGCCTCTGTATTACATGAACGCCAAGGAGACAACTACGGGCAGGCTTACATAATGTTTAGGTTCGGGTCTCTGTGTTGCTGTTCGTCATGTTTCCAATCAATCGCCTCAGGGATGCACACACGCAAGATCTCGATCAACGCGCACTAGCACGAGGAACTTCGTCACCGCTTGCCTGCTAGCCCAGCGTTGTCTGCGTCATGTCTGAGCCCGCGGAAGCGGCGGCTCCAGCACGGGTCCGGCAGATGCAACCACCCCGATTCAGATTGAAACGAGGAACATCCCTTCTCAGCGCCTCGGCAGCCCCATGCAGTAGCCGGCGCGGTACCACCGCCCAGCTTCTGCGCTTGCAGTTTCCCGGAGCCTGCGTGTTTCGAGTGCCAACCTGACGCGGGGCCGGCGGGGGGCATCTGCGGCAGGACTATGGTAGGAGGTGCGTCGACACGCGTCTGAGCGCCCCATGCCTCCGTGACGACCGCCGCCGCAGGTGTCCCGGCTCGCCCCCCCCCCCCCCGGGAGGTCCCTGCGATGCGTGCAGGGCGGACACACGGTGGGTGCGGCGCGCAGAGCCTTTTCCCTCAACCGCTTGCGCTGACATCTCGAGAAGCCCGGGCGATTGGCCGTCGTCCGTGCTGTATGCATTGCAGCCGTCGGGGCCCGGTGGCTTCGGCGGGGCCATCGGCGGAATAGGAACTCGCCAGCGCAGGGACGGCGCGCAGGAACAGCATGGCTGCAGTCGCCGCGTGCGGGGGCTCGCCGTGCACGCCATGCGCGACCAGCGGCGCGAGTTGCATGGTGTCCAGTGGGCATGTAGAAGAAGCTCTGCCTGGCGTTTCAGCACGCCGGGGTGGCCTGTGCGGGTGCCGTATGCGTCAGAGCGCTGCTGTGGGCACAGAGTTGTGGACGCACCTCGAGGAGAAGCGAGGGAAGAACTCGGGGAGGGTCGCCAAACCGCTGAAACGCGCGAAGAGATTGGCCTCGGCGAGAGCGTTCAGCTCGTCGAGCTCGGCCAGCAATAGACTTACCAGCTCTGCGCAAGAGGGAGGCAGTAGTATGATGAGCTACCTCGGCCGCAAAGCAATACATTGACTGAGTGAGCACGCCGGTCGGTGCGGGTGTGCCTTGTGATGGGCGTAGAGACCCTCTGCACGGGCCTCGGCGCCGCGCGAGCGCAACGGCAGGAGGTAAACCTTTCCGGTATAGAGGTAGCTTCAAGACTGCGGAGCATTAGGGGCCAGACAGAGTGTGGATGTGTGCGAATGGCTCACGTGTCGGCGGCGACAGAGTTCAGATGCACCACCTTTGTGCCGTCGGTTGCACAGTTTGAGGGTGCGCGCGCATAGAACGTCGTGCCGGCAAACGAGACACCGGAGAGAGCGTCTGCAAGAGCATCCTCTTGGGACAGCGCGCGCGGGCAGTGGCGCAGGCGTGTGGCAGTGCCGCCATGGCTGCGGGCAAGCGTGGGTGCGGGCATGGCGCGCGTCGCACGCTGCGGCGATGGCGGCGTCGCGTGGCATGCTCCTGCAGCCGCCTTCACGAGCGGGGACTGCAGGAAGTACTCCTGTGGAGGGGCCACCCGTACGTGAATGAGCCGACGAACCGCTGCCGGCGGTCCCCAACCGAGGGAAGGGGGGAGATTGTCATTGTCACTGGAAGTCAGAACGGAAGGTCGGCGGACGAGATGCCTCAGCTCGCGTGCATCTGCACACGAGCTGGAGCATCCCTCTGAGGTCTTGCGAGCAGAGTGTGAGTGCTTCTCCATAAGTCTGTTGCATAGCGGTCCCGCCTCATACAGACATATGAATAAGATATCTACAAGCTTAGCGATTGCGGCGGTCGCTAGAAGAATTGGGAGCCAGCAGGCCATGCACTAGATGCCGCAAGCGTGGTTGTCTCCAGAGCGCGTTGCAGCAAAGCGAAGACAATGGACGCAGGAGTCAAGGTTAAAGCGGAAATGAGGGTGGTTGAAATGTTGGCAGTGAATGTGATATTGAGCGTGAGAAACCGCATGTCTGATGACATTTCAATCGGAGTTCCATAGCGTGCTTTGGCAACATTCAGAACTCAAATCTATCCAGGAAACAAGGTGGCAGAAACGGCTCATCAGACTGGTCACGCTCCATGAGCTTCAGGCCGCTGCTAGAGTCATAGACGAGGCTCAGCTTCCTATCCCGGCCCTCCACGGTCACCACTTGCACGATGCTGTCGAGCAGGCGCCAGAGCCTCTTCAGGCTGTCCTTCGCGGCGGCCGCTTCTGCAGCGTACGCGTCAGAATCGAGGCGCTGCTCGTCGACAGCGACGACCTTCCCGCGGCCGTCGTGCAACCCGACGCGCAGGGTCGGCAGCTGCCCGAAGTAGAGCTGGAGGTACGTGTCCAGGTTGAAGGTCCTCGCCGTCGTGTGTCTGCTGGCGGAGCGCATCTTCAGCTTGACGAGCGAGGACTGGGGAACGGTCTTCCCTGCTCTGTGGATGCTCAGCAGACCGGACTTGGAGCGCACGGGCCCTGCGAGCTTGAGCGCGTCCATCAGGCTGGAGAGTTCGTCGGCACCCTCCGCCTCGGGCTCGTCGTACGCGTCGGCCTCGCACCGCAGCACGATCTTGAGTCCCGAACGGTTCTGTGGATCGGGCTCAGTATGAGCAACCCCTCATGGCGACACGCAACAGGCGCACACGCACGAAGCAGATGACGCGAAAGTGGCCCGCGAGCGTGGCCCGCTCGCAGCCCCGCGCAGCGCTCGAGAACGCGCGCTCGTACGCGTCGCCAAAGTTCCACGAGTGCTCGACGGTCCGCCGCTCGAAGCGTCGCAGCAGGAGCGTGTACCCGCCGGCGAGCGCGACGTCGATGCGGAAGGCGTCGCGGCGCGCGGGGTCTGCCGCGCACGCGAGCTTGCGCAGCGTGTTGCGGTCGAGCACGAAGTCGACGGTGCCCCACTCGAGCGCGGCGCCGGCGGTCGCGTCGACGGCCTCGAAGAGCGGCACGAGCGCGTGCGCGCCCAGGCGGTGTCCGTTCGAGTCGATGAAGGACGCGCCGCGCGTCTTGTGCAGGCGCACGGGCAGCGGCGGCGGCGACCACCTCCGGGGCGATCCTGTGGCTGGTGAGCAGAGCAGCTGCGCGGAGCGGGGGGACAGTGCGCACCCGGGACTAGGATCGTCGGATGCGCGGTGTCGGCCCAGGTGTACGATGCCAGGAGCTGCACGTTGGTGATCGCGACTTCGGGGTCGTCGAGGTCGATCTCTGGCTGTGGGATCGTCCGCAACGTCTCCGAGGCGTGCAGCCCCTCCGTCAAGTCGCGTGTGATGATACGGATCGGGACATCTGGTTGGTGTCCGGGTGGACCGCGACCGCGACTGTCGTTCCTATGGTCTTCAGGACGTTGGCTTCCGAACATGCCTCCGGTATGGTTGTCGTGGCAGATGGCGGTTGCTTACCTAGTTCTCCCATGGCTGACCTCTCGTCGATAAGCAGGCCGCTGCGATCAAAGCTTAGCGTGTGAAGCTGTGAAGCCTAGGGGACAGTGCATGTGAAACTGTTCGAAGCCATGCGCTGCGCTCTTGCAATCATTAGTTCCTGACAACGGTACCTCATTCAGTCTAGCCTTGAAACGCCTATATTCTTACTGTACCTGTTAATTCTATCGCCTCAGACTCGCAATAAGTTAGGTTAGAGTAGGCTCGTCCTAGTTCGAGCGTGAGTGTTGGTATGCCTACCGCATTAATCTCAGGTTCCCACCTTCACACATTACCACGGTCAATACTTCCACCCGACCCGACAACGTTAAATTCTTAATCCTACTCGTAACGACTCTGTACATTCCTGCCTCCTTACGACTCGAACCTCTCCAACACTTGCTCAGGCAGGATCGACGCCTGGTTCGTCCGTTTCATGAGCGTCAGCGTGCCCTCTCGGCACACCAAGCTCATCTTGCACCCCTTCCCACGCGCCATCACCGCGCTCTGGATCTCCTCGAGCAGGGCGCGGAGCCGCCGCAGGCCGGGCTGGACAGCGTCCGCGACGCCGCGCAGCGCAGAGTCGGGCGCGCGGAGCTGCACGTGCCGCACCTCCGCGAACGTGCCGCCGTGGTGCACGCCGAGCATGCAGTGCGGCGTCTGCCCGAGCAGCAGCTGCGGGTACACCTCGTACCAGCGGATCTGCGCCATGCTCCGCGCGCTCCGCGACTTGACTTTGATGATGGAGTCCTGCGGGACAGCCGCCCCGCCGCTCTGCACCGCCAGGCCGTGGTAGTTGGCGGTAGGCGGGGTGTCCGCGGTCGGGAGCGTGCTCGCGCCATGGGCGGGCTGAGTAACGCTGTCTGCCTTGGATTCGCCGTCTTCACTATCCTCTGTTTGGGTGATCTCTTCTCTGGTGTTCTTTTTGGTATCTTCAGCCTTGGTGTCGTCTTCTTTGGCGTGCTCTTCCTTTGCTTCTTCTTCCTTGCTTTCGTCTTTGTCGGTGTCCTCTTTCTTGACGCCTACGGTGCTGGGCAGGGACGTGCTGGCTTCAGTTATAGTCCTTGGTGGGGCGTCGATATCGCCGGCTTCGTTAGTGGTAACAGTCGAACAGACTGATGTCTCCGGGCTGGGGCCGTCATCTGGAGGCGGGGACGAGATGTCGAGAGACTCCAGTGCGCTCACAAGTGGGTCGACCACGGGGTCTGTATCTTCTGACATAATATTCTGCTCAGGACCGAAGCATGCGTCCACTTCGCATCTCACAATCATCTTCAGGCCCGCAAAATTCTGCACGACAGGATCAATCCCACCGCACCACTCGAGCAACGCTGACACTCACATACGACACGACACGATGATGTCCGGCAAACACTGCGCGCTCGCACCCAGGCGCAGGCGCCGTGCACATTTGCTCGAATCCGTCGCCATACCCCGCTACTCCGTGTGCAGCGTGGTGCTCCGCGGTGCGCTCCTCCCAGCGCTGCATGAGGAGTGTCCAGGGCCCGCAAGCTCCAGATCGATGCGGAAGTCGGCGGGCGGCGCCGTGCCGTCCGCGAAGGCCCAGAGCTTGCGCAGGTTGTTGCGGTCCGTGACGATGTCGACGGCGCTCCAGTCGGCGGGTGGCGCACCGTGGGCGGCGAGTGTGTCTGCGGCGGCGAAGAGCGGGAGGAGCGGTGCTGCGCTGAAGCGGTGCGCGTTCTGGTACACAAAGGTGATCCCGGCGTCGCGCGGCACCGTGAACGGGAACGCGAGGTCGTTGCGCCACACGCGCGGGAGCCTGCATTTGCCACGCTGCCGTCAGACGCGCCGTCTCCGAGAGGCGGGAAGACGCACCAGGCACGATGATCGTCGGCACATTGCTATCGAGCCAGCTGTACGATGCGACGTACTGCACATCCTCGATCTGGACGTCGTCGCCACCCACGACCGGGTCCGGCTGCGCGATGACCTCGATGGTGCTCGGGTAGAGCCCCGAGAGGATGTTCATGCCTGGGATGCGCGGCACCGACGGCTTCCCTCGAGGCACAAAGTCGCCGCGCCCGCGCATACCTCGCCCATAGAAGCGCCCGCGGAAGGGGCCGTCGGTGAACGTCGTCCCACGCCCGCGCGCAGGTGCATTGAAGCCAGGACTGCGGCGGTCGCGCGCGTTTGAGTTCATCCTGAGGGCAGGCGGCCAGGCTGTCGTCGTCGTCAGCGGCAAGAGCCACTGCGGGCTCAGAGCTGTGCATCTCTGAAAGGCAGCATACACACGCGCGGCCCTCGTGGAAAGAACTCGGAGCGCAAAGGGGCCGCGCGACAAAGCGGTGCGCAGGTTGTGTTTGTATCTATGGATGCCGCTTACGGAATACTTTCCCAGGACCCTCGGCACTCTTGCCACTGCCTGCCTCCGCGTCTCCATATCCCTCATGTGCCGACGCAGTCTTCCATCGCATATATCGCATTCTTTCGGGGCAACAATACGCAGCAGCATGCACGCAGTGCGGGGCATACAAAGCGCAGGGCCTTTTGGTGCAGAGCCTGCACGAATGGACGGAATTGGACTCGGAGAATAACGAGACCCTGGCAGAGCCGCGCCACGAGTGCAACACGCGGCCGAATGCGCGCCTAAAGGTACACGGTTGAACTGCGACCATGTCGACGTCCCCTGCCTTCAGAGACATGCCCGCCAGCGATGCCCTCGAGGATGCCCTCGCTGACTCGCTCGCGGGCATTTCGTTTGCCGATACGACGTTCTATGCACCCGTGCACCGCGGCTCGTCCGCCCCTCGGCGCGCCATCTACGCAAACAGCCGCATCTTGCAGGCGGCCTCACCGTACTTCTGCAAGCGCAAGTGCTTGGGCAGCCGCGAGGTCACTACGTTGTGCTGACGTCTCTTCCAGTGCTGGCGGGCGTCACGTCCGGGGAGCAATCGACGCCGGCGTTGCAGCTGCTGCTGACGACGAAGACAGCGATATTGAGGACGAGGGCGAAGAGCGGAGCGAGAAGAGCGGACACGACACGAACGAAGCCGAGCCGGCTTTGGGCTTGCCAGCTGAAATTTCGATGGAAGGCACCAAGGCATTCGAGGACTCGAAGCAGCCGGTATGTGATTTTCCAGCGCTATGCAGCCTACGTCTGTAAATTCATGACCACGCTATGGCGCTGATGAGAGTTTGAAGGAGAGATATATCAACACAGATGACCTGTGCAGGGGTTCTTCTCGCTGCCATCCAGGCCGCACACGCGTGGTACACTTGAACTCAGTAGCCGCAAACACGTGAGCCACACTTCCATCACCCGTCTCGACAATAATCTTTGACCCTGTCCAGCCTCGAGGCAGCAATCTTCTACATTTACACCGGCCGAGTCTATTTTCTGCCACTGCGCTCTAAGGGCACAGAGGCTCGTACGCAGGCACTTATGATGCACACGATGAAGCACCCCCGTCGGCCGATATGCTCGCCTAAATCACTGTTTCACTTCGCCTGCGAGGTGCTGAACCGTTGAGATGGTACTCGTCACTGCGCTGCTAACCAGGCACTCAGGCAGGCCTCAAGGAACTCGCAGCCTATGCCGAAGCGCACATCTTCGCACAACTCGACGCAAAGAATATCCTCAAAGAGTGCTTCTCCCAATTCACATCCCGGTTTGTCGTCCTGCGCGTTCGCAGCTTACTCGGTCGCTTATAGCATACAGACATCCGCACATCCTGTAGCGTCAGACTACGCTTCTCCTGCGCGACTACTGGATGCCTGCAACCAAGGATGCGCTTGGGCCGATAATGGAGGGTGTTGTGGGCGGCGAGCTCCCATACGCGGCTCCAGCGCTCATGACGCTGCTACACGCAATACCTGCCCCGCCAACGTCAGGTCCCATCCTGAAAACGAAGTGCCACAAGGACTCGGAAGAGATGCCTGCACCCACCATAGCGCGCTCTGCCCCTGCGCAGCCTGTAGGCACACAAGCGGTTCCAGGCTACGCCAAAGCCCTGTGCAATGCCAATGCACACAGGCAGAGCACACGGTCCAATCCAGACGTAAAGCAAGTTGCATCGAACTCTGCGCCAGCAGCTAGTCAGGCGCCACCCGCCTTGCCAGCACCTGCGCGCGGCACGGTGCTTGGGGCGGTCGCCCGCACTGAGACTGCCGGCGCTCCCTGCGCGGGTGGCTTCACTGCTGCGCCGCCCACCGAAACTGCGATCGCTGCACGTCCTATGCATGACGCCGGCGAGCAGCCAGAGGCTAGATACTGCACATGTCGACTGTGCAAGCGCGCGAGAGCAGCCATCTACATAAACCCAGGACGTCCGGGGGACACAGCTAGGCGTTGCACACGAGCAGGAGGCGGCGTCGTCTGCATGCGGTGCGGCGAGCAGCATTCCTTCGAATAGGCCGAGGTCATAACTCCGGAGGGTTCCCGAGTCCGTTTTCATCAGTTATCGCGTATAGATACGAGATTGTTCTGCTTGGAATACTATTTATGAGCAATAAACTTGTGAGAAAGCGTACACATAGACAGACTCTCATAGATAGTGCCCTCACTCCAGCCTCGTCGGCCTGCTGCGGTGCAGGTTGAAGGTCCGTGTTGATCAGTCTGCTGCGTGGGTTGGGCTAGCGCCCGCGGAGCGGGCGGCGGACGCGTCACGAGCTGCCGCTGGGTGGGCGGGTCGTGACACGGTTCGCAGACTGATTCGACACGAAAAACAACAACCGAGATGTATTCCGACCAGTAGAGACAGTAAACACCGGCCTAGGAAACCACAATGTGCAGTACAGGGTGGGATGGTGGGATAAGAAAACGGCTATGACGACTGAGACGGCGGTGAGAAAAACTGCACGGGCAGACGACTGCGAGGCAGATGGCGGTGCGAAGTCAAGAAAACTTCCTCCCGTCTGTTCCCGGTGCTGAAAGGGGGCACCCTGCCCTGGCTCAGGCGCTCGGCTGGACGTTAGGCGCTTGCCTCACGAGCTCGGCCAGCCCTGGCACTAAGGAAGAGTACCGCGGAAACTGGAAAGGTGCATGTGGCCTTGGGACTCGTGAGATCTCGCGTGAGACTCGGCGGGGCACGTGACGGAGGGCGATTCGTCTTCGATATTCCCACGATCAGTTATTCTGCAAAGCCATTCAAGTTCGTTCCCACGATCAATACCACGGCCGATACGACTTCACTGCAACGGAATCAGCGGCCTCCATGGCACAACGCCATGCTCACCGGCTCGATGGCTCACTCTAACACCTATATCTTTGAATAGCTCGATTGGGATCATCCATTCTTAGCTGGGAAGCCGCCGAGGACGCTGAAGGGTAGAAGTCATGTTTCAGGTCTTCACAGTTCGCAGCACAACTCACCGCAAACCTTCTAGCCGATAAGGCGTGGCCTTCGGAGCCTCGTACGCACAATGTACCTAAGTGTACTCCACTAGGTTAACAGAGGTACCGGTCGACGGCGCAGAGACAAGTATTTTTTTTCGAACAGGGCCCATAGTCGTCATCTCTGTCGACAGAACTGTCCGCTGTGCTCTCCGCAATGCTCTTGCACAAGGCGGGCAGTACTTTTTCCTGCCTGGTTGTATAGCTCGTATTGTCAACTTACCGAAATCATTTCCAGGTTCATCCTCAATCAACACCTTCAATCTCAGCGGCATGGTGATGGCCCCCTCCGCGCGACCACCGCGTTCGTCTGATTCTTCTAGCAATAATTCGAACCCCATGTATAGAGTACTGAAGGTCGTTAACTGCGGTCCACATAGTGTAGAAGCCAAATGACTACCGCCTTGCCTGGTCGTGCTTATTTGGCTGTACATTATGTATGCGTAAAGATTCTTGTCAGCCTGCAGACGCCTCCATGCCAAATTCAAATGTCCCACGCATTTTCTCCAGGCGCCATGTTTATATACGTCTCATCGTGAATCGCTGCCCCTCGAGGCGCACCAACTGCATTAGACTCCTCGACTACCACATCCTAGCCATCCACCTTCGTGCGTATCCTTCGTTTTACTTGCGCTGAGGCAGTGCTAATTTGATCCAAGATGCCAGGCCAAGGTGCCAGCAGCGGGACGGGAACAGTACATGGCGATGCAGGCGGGGGTCACGGTGCTGGGGGAAACGGAGACGAGGGGCGCGAAGAAAGAGCTGACTTTGTGGCGAGGGTAAAGAGGACTGTCATGGACGGCTTGAAATCAGAGCCTCTGCGCACCATCTCCAAACCCCGAGAACAGGAAACTGTCGCCGACGACGCGGACAAACATGCTGCAATCACCAATGTCGAGCACGTTGCATCCTACAGCTGGGTCGATGTTGACGCACCGACCATCGCCGTCCCAGGTCAGCTCCGTTCTTTCCCTGATCGCTATGTGGCGACTCACTGCTCTCAGGCTCGCCACGTCTCTGGGCGCCGCCATCGCTGCCCGTCACGGTGCCGGCCGACGAGGGGCGGGGATTCATCGATCAGAACGGCTTCCGCCTCGAGAAGCACGCGCTCGTCCCGCTCTTTGCTGCTGCCGATGCATGCGGCGCGGCGCTCGACTGGGGGACGGTCGACGTCGTCACCGACCGCAACAACCTGCTCAAGCTGCTCTCGTGGATCGCGCCCGGCTGTGCAAAGTCCAAGCACCGCTCTGGGTTCCGCATCGACGTCGCGCTTGCCGGCACGCGCACGCTGCTCATGCGCCGCTGGGAGGAGCGGCCCGTCGTGTACGGTGCCCGCGGGTATGGCGACGGCTTCGAGCGGGCGTTCTCGCGGGGCGTCCTGGGCTCTAGCGTGCGCGGCACACTGGCAGGGCACAACCGGGTGGTGTCATACGTGCGTTGCATACGGTCACGGCTGATATTGTGGCGTCGATGCTGAGCACGATGCAGAATTTTGATGGGTTGAGGATGGTCGTGCGATACGAGGTCGATGCGTACCATGTGCCGGCACAATCTCCCGTGGATGCGCTCGCTGGCCAGCTCTCCACCTTGGCTGTCGCTCCCGCCCCAGATAACTCTGCACCCGACGTCTCTGCCATCGTCGGCGTGGAGCGCGCAGGCGAGATTATCCCACAGACGTCGCTTGTGAAGATGAAGTCCCGCTCAAGGACGAGCAAATCACAGTTTCTGGAGGCTGCGTACCTGCAGCTGCACCTCGGGCAGATACCGGCGATCTGCATCGGCGTGCACGACGGCAAGGGGACGTTCAACATGGTAGACATCCTGTCGTATCATTCTGAGCGCTTCTACACTGCGCGGGAGAAGGCGCGTGCGCCCCTCCGCCGGCTGCGCCGGCTGCTTGAAGACATTCGGGACGTGATCAAGGAGCGCGGACCTGACGTGCAACTCAGTCTCGTCTTTCGCCAGGGTGAACTGCTTCTTATGCAGCGCGGAGACGATGACGCGATTCTTCCCCCTTCCTTGCTCAGGCGTTTCAAGAGTGAGGTTTGAGACCGTGGGTTCTAGACATGGTTAGTCGCTGATAATTTCACCGCATGCTTTTTGGATTAGTAGTCATTGAAAATGAATGTTTACATGGGACGAATGAGTTGAATACATGGTGTCGAGGCGACTAAGATAACCATCCTTCTTCTTGGGCCGACACGCGCGTCCTCTGCCCCTCGCATCGCACACTCACAAAAATACGCCCGAACCAATCCCACAACACCTCCGACCCTGTCGCGAAGTAGCTCTCCCGGTTCACCTCCCTGACAGCGGAGACTTCCTGTTGCTAATCTCCAGCGCTGTCTGCCAATTCTTCCAGACGCATCCGGACACTGTCCATATCAGGAGGAGACATCAAGTGCTCCACCCGCTCCTCTGCGGTCAGTGTGCGTTCCGTGCCGTGCTCCGAGACGACCGTGGTTGGTGTGCTCAGAATCTGCTTCATTGAATACTCCACGTAGTGCATGACCTCCACGTGGACGAGATGCACAGGACCGTGCGTGAAGAGGCGACCCTCCAGGATGCTGAGCAGTAGGTCGCGGAACGCCTGCTCGGTGTCCGTTCCGATGATAACATGATGGGACGGAGTGTCGTCCGCGCGGACGAGTTCGTCCCAGAAGTGGCTGACTGCAGAGACAAGGAGTGACCCGTGCATCGCAGGAAAGTGGTACTTGCACGATCCGGAGAGTACACCGGTATCTTCGGGGCAGGAGAGGCGAAATTCAGCGAGCAGATTCTCTCCGCCAAAGTGATACTGCCAGTACAGCTCCATGGGTGGGTTCTCGACCTTGACAAAAAAGTGTTCTAAGCCCAGTCAGCTCGGTACTAAATTCACTCGCAGATACACGTGGTTCTCACCCTCTATAGATTGGGACCCTGAGCGGATGACCAGGGAGAGCGGTTCGTGTTGGTCTGGCTGCATGTCCAGAGCGCGAGTCAAGGACTGCAAAGCCAATGCACTCGCCTCGCTGGCCCGTGCAGAAGTGCGCTGGCATCCACGCACGTGCTCGCCGAGCGCGATCCAAAACGGGAGAGATGATGCTTGCGGGATGCATTTGCAAAGCTGCACCACCAAATCGCCGTCTTGGAAACTCCGCGGAGCGGGAAGCCGGCGTATTGTGTCGAGTTCGGACTCGTCGGCGAACTCGACGTCTCGCAGGGTAAGTGTGGAGATGCGCATGCAGCGCACGAAGCGCAAGAAGTCGCGAATTGAGAGTCCGTGTATGCCGTGCATGTGGAGATTCTTCAAGTAAAGCAGGCTTCTCGGGAGTATCCTGGGGAGGGATGCAGATGGAAGCGCCAGCGGCGAGGTGCGGGAGGTATCGCCTCGCATAACCCAATTGATCTCGACAATGATACACTGAGAGGATATTGCGGGTATCACTGGCAATGACATGAACGGCGGGATACTGGATACTGGCCCGTCGTGATTTCGTTTCACCCGCAACAGGCAGTCCCGGATGCTGGGCGCCAAGAAATTCGGCGCGTCGAGCAGCTCGGAGAACATCTGTTCATCCTCGCGAGTTCGGAGCGTTATGTTCCTCCACAGAAGAGGGCGAATGAACGTTGCCCAACGGCGACATGTCTGGCTGCAAGAAGCCAGCCCCAGCTTGCCCGGGTCATAATAGATGTCGAGGCCAGATCTGTCGAGACGGACGAGGATAGCTTCGAGAAGTTCCTCAGGAAGAGAAGCTCCTAGCGAATCTGACATTAGCATTGGCTGGGCGTGCAGTGGCGCACCTCTGGACGACTCTCGGGTCGAAGATGAGAGCAAGTCTCAGCGAGCAATCGCAACCTAGGACACCGTGTGAGTATCGATGCGTATCACATCGGGGCGCGGTCGAAATGCCTAATACACTGCATACCTGGTAAAACGTGGGACGTACTGCGACTCTACCGGAACTGATCGGCCCACGCAGCGATAAGTCGAACTGCCGCCACTAGCAAATGAGCGTATCTCGCACTGGGTCGCACCTGTGGAGACGTATTATTAAATTTTGTGCGGCATATACCGTATCAAGCAGCACTCACCAAAGTCGCCACGGGTGGTTCAGTGTTAATGTCGGGCCCGCTGAAGATAAGCTACGCTGGCGAAAGTGCGGCATCGTGGACCCGGTGCAAGGCCTCGAGGCTAGGTTAGATCATGTGCTTACATCAGCACTTCGCTGTCCCGGGTCCTTGGACCTTGACGCTGTCCGGGGATGACGGCGTCCGAGCGAGTCAGAACCCCCTGCTTATGCGCATCGCGAAAACCTGAGATTTTCTCTATAAGTAGATTCAGGAAATATGCGACAAATATACACCGACGAAGCCACTACACCGAGGGATACTATTCACCCGCGGAAGCAGATACTTATTGACTTGACACGCTACTTCATCACCGTCGCGAATCGCTATGAGCATGCAAGGGGGCAGTGTGGTTCCCGTTCGGAGGAGGCTTCCGACCACTTACCAGGATTCCCACGGTTGCAACACCACATTCCCACGATCAGTAATCGGTCAATACTTGCTGCGGCCCTAGTGGCAGGGCTGGTCGAGCCACGTGAGACGAGCTCCTAGCGTCCAGCCGAGCGCCTAAGCAGAGCGAAGTTTTTCTGCTTCGCACCACCGCCTACCCGCCGCCGACTGCTCTCGCAGTCGCGCTCTGCTGTACTCTACAGTCGTTTTATTCCCGCCCACCCGTCCCTAAAACATCTGTACTCGCGTTTCCCTTGTATACACATTTCTTCTACTGCTTTGCGTCCTCGTGCGACGACGTCCGCGAATCGTGTCCGAGCCCGCCCGCCCAGCGGCGTGCTCGTGACGCGTCCGCCGCCCGCTTCGCGGGCGCTTACCCAACCTCTCGAGCAGACGTCCACCGCACAGACGGTTCCCCGTCCGCGCTCACGCGTTGGTGACGAGGCTGGAAGTTCGTCCGTCCTTTCTTGTTCTTACTACACCTTCACTGTAACCTTCATGACCGACGTGGCACTTGCAGACCCATGAGAATGGCCTTCAGTTCCTCATATCTATATGCTTCGCAGATTATTTGCTACACGGACGTCTACTTATCCACAGGACGACGCTTGTTCTCAGGTCGTAGGAACAGCTCAATTCGCCCTTCAAGCTCCTTGGAGCTTGCAACAGGCAGCATATCCAACTGCCACGGTCAAAAAAAAGCTGCATGTGAAGCAGTTTCCGACACAGGGCTTGATTAGGGCCGTACGCCGCCGTACATAGGCCACGGCGGGTTCCACTCGTTCAGGTTTTGGCGAAGACTTCGACCAGGGCTTCTCGCCGGATTCCAATGTCAAAGCATGTTAGCACGACACAATCCAGCGGTATCATAGTACGTGTGTCTTTGTTTGTCGTGCGTTAGACCGTCGATGCTCAGATCTAGGCAGGGTTTCAATGGGGTAAACATGGTCGTACAATACGAAATTGATGCATACCTCGTTCCGCAAGAGCTGTGGGCTAGCTTGCTGGCTGACCGATTGTGCATCTGAGCATGGCCCCACCCTTTGAAAGCGCCGCACCCATTGCTGTGACTATCGTCAGCGCAAAGACGATACGACAGCGCTCGCCGCTAAAGCTCAAGCTGTTTGCGAGGTACACTGTCACAATACCTTGAGAACCCGCACTCATAGTTGCACCTCCGGCAGATCCCGCGCTTCGTGTCCGCGTATATCATATGAACGTACGTCAACGATACAATGGTAGTGACCGCTCTATCGGCGCCTTACTCTCCATCTGTGCAGTTCGAATCAGATTAGCATCTTCGCCCCAAGACACCGGACCGTTTGTGCATCATACACGAGCAACGGACGTACCCCCGCCGCTGCGGGAGTTGGCTTGAGAACGACGCCTGCAATGCGTCCGCCACGCAGTACAGTCATGGCTTACCCTGCGTGTCCACCAGGTGAGTGGCTCCGTAATCGCCGGTTATCTCTATTCCACGTGCTTATGTACGTCAAGCTCGACCAAGATTCCGCCCACGAGTTCAGCCAGCGGACTTCCGCGTTGCCACCGGAATGGATTTCTTGTTCACTAAACTTCATCGCTTTGATCACTCAGTTTCAATGACATTATTCCCTGGATGCCCATTGGACAGGGAGTGTTCAAGCTGTCTATTATTTGCGGATATGCTCCAGCCGCTCCATTGCTCTCACCCCGACCTCATACCCGATGCCACGCTGTACAAGGGTCTGGCCTCACGGGAGCCGCATGGGGCTGAGTTCAGACTTGCTCGTCGTTCCGTATATGTGATCAAGTTCCTGTCCAGAGGCGCAGGGGCCGATACCGCTCACAAGTCGTCCCCTTCGCTCGCCCGACCGTCATCGCAGCTGCACCGAAATGTGAGTTCCCGCTCATCGCACCTCCAACTCTGAACCGAATTGCGCGCCCAGGTCGGCTCGGCAGCATTACCTGATAGCGCGACTTGCGGGTACGTCACCTAACATGTTCCCGCGGAGCCCGCCGCTCATGTCACGACGACAGAAATCCGGGTCATGGGTTTGGCGGAACGCCACTTCGACCGGGAGGTCGATACGTTCGTCACTGTCGCCGTCGATGGCGAGCAGCAGCTTGAGACTGGGGTATGCCTGAACTCGCTCGACCCGGAGTGGCACTTTTCTGAACCGCTGAAGCTGTAAGCGACGCGTGCTTTGTTCAGAGAGGAGTGCTAACGCTGTTCCTAGGATGGTGCACGCCTCGTCGACGATCATGTTCACGCTGTATCGGCGGCGCAAGAGCCGCGACGTCTTCGGGGATAAACTCCTGGGGCAAGTAGAGGACAAGTTGCA
This sequence comes from Phanerodontia chrysosporium, assembly GCA_001910725.1. Lineage (NCBI taxonomy): Eukaryota > Fungi > Basidiomycota > Agaricomycetes > Polyporales > Phanerochaetaceae > Phanerodontia > Phanerodontia chrysosporium. The sequence goes on from MJGA01000037.1 coordinate 108,697, forward strand.
CAATTTCCTGATAAACCGTGCGCGCCCATTCCGCATTTCCTGGACCTAAACCGCAGCCCTGATAGCCTGCGCTCCATTGCAGCAGGCAAGTTGTTCGTCCTTCCAAGCAAGATGAATTGGGTACATTGGGAGAATGCGTCGCTGTCTGTCGATCTCGATCTCGACGACTCGGCTGATGCCAGGGAAGTCCTGGACAATGCGGAGGAAAAGTTGTGTGGCGCGTTTATCAAGACTGCACGCGGGCATAGCGGACCTATGGCTGAAGCCCTCTCAGCCCTGGGAGACTCCATTGAGAGTCTGGATCAGCTCGTGCAGTTTGTGGACGGCGTCGTCGATGTAAGTGGCTCTGCGCCAAGGGCTCCAAGATGATCTAATCTCAAAATGGCAGATACATCCAATGTGCAAGGCGGCATGGACCCTCCTGTCGTCTGTATATAAGGCGCGCCAATCGACAATCGCTCCAATACGCCTTCTTATATGTTGATGTGTAGGCCTTCAAGTCACAACGGGCACAAGACGCCGCAGTGTACAGCCTCGCCGCAGAGCTGAAGGACACACTGGCACATGTCCGCCTGTGTAAGAATATTCACGACATCCAGCAATCTGGAAAAGTGGTTCGGGAGCTGGCTCGGCTGGTGGCAGAATGTGCGGCTCTCATGGATGAGAACATCTCTGGCACCGTCATCTGTGCGTATCACGGTCTTCGGCTGCGTCATCATACGTGCTCACGGCCATCTACATAGTGCGTGCAGCGCGCAGTGCAGCATCCCGGACTCTTGCAGTGCGAATTGATGAGTGCACGCGTAGGCTCAAACAGCTGCAGAAGCAGTTTGACACGTTGTTAACCATCGCAACGCATAACAGCCGTCAGTATTTTCTGCTTGTCTTTTTCCTTTTGCTCACGTACATCTGGTAGTGTCCGAGCTCAATGACCGCATGAAAAGTCTGCCCTGTAGTAGGGCCTCCTCGCCAATACCTCCGGCATGTCATTGTTCTCCCTATGCCTCTCCTGCGCCACAACCCATGTTGCTGCCATCATTATCATATGCGCGTTCGCCCCCACTGCCTGAGCTTCCAATTCCAGTTCATTCTCTTCCTTCGATCTCTCAAGGAGAGTCGCAAGCACCGCCCATCATGTCCATGCCATCACCCCGCCCCTCTTCGCCTTCTCCCTACATGTCCACGCAAACGCGCATCCTATCCTCACCGGCTCCGCTGTTCTCGTCGCCAGTACCTTCACTCTCTTCTACCCCGAGCTTCTGCTTCTCACCGCCGGGCAGCACGCCTGCCTCCTCTTGTTCAAGCTTCGCACCGCTTCCCGAGGTCGACGTGCCACGAGGACGCGTGCTACCTGGCGCACCGTACGTCGCAGAGCCTGAGCAGACGGCCTGCTTACATCTGCCGTCCTGCTGCCAGTGCAGCAGGTCATCGTCTCTGTGTTCCCGTGCCGAATCGGAGGTACGAGCAGCGGGATACAAGATATTGTGGGGGTGATACAGGGCGACGCCAGCCTTCGTCTCGGCCCGATATATTCATACATGGCATTTTACCCTGACCAATGTACTCGTACCAGATAGCTTTTCCTACTCTAGGCTCCTGATCGTGATGGAGATCCTCATGTATCTCATTACATGTAGTCTGTTTGATATAGCAACCCAAGTTCAGTAACGAAGATAGCGTGTGTACAGTAAAGCATCATCTCAGCGCAGAGGGCAGGATAACGATCTAGACAAGTGAAAAGTCAGGATTACTCTGTCAGAGTCGGACTCAGACTCAAACTGGCGGCCGGCGGAGAACGACCCGATGCTGGAAGGGGTGCTATTGGGCGCTTGGGCGATTTCTTGGCTGCTTGCGACGGCCCAACATTGGCAGCATACGAAAAGGAAAACTTGAATTCTGAGGGGGCGATGGACGGGGATGACTGCGGAACGGAGCAATCAGTATACCAACGAGGCAGTGGTGCAGCAGCGCGCACCGTAGTGTCGTTGGAAGCGGTGGCATTGAGAGTAGCAATGGTCGGTGCCGGATACCCCGGGTGGCTGAGGAGGAGCGCAGACAGCGTGGCGAGCATCGCTGAGAGTACCGTCTCGGCGTGCGGCATATGCCCGCTCAATGCAGACGCAACGTGACGCTGCGCTTTCTGCAGCACCTCGGCCATCCGGCCCTCGGCGTACAGATAGGTGAGCTGCGCGGTCAGCACGTCGGGGTACCTAGGCTGGACTCAGCAAGGCAAGGGGGATCCGGGTGATATGGCGGGCTTACGCTGCTGAGAAGTGCGAAAAGAGCTCATCGATGATGCACTCATGCGAGAGCTGCTTCTGGATTTCCTCCGCTGCAAGCTCTTTCAAATGGTCGAGCCCAACCTGCACATCCGTTTTGTCAGCTACCGCAGATTTGGTCGCAAGAGAAGTAGATAGACCATGTCTGCCAGACGATACATTGATTTCGGCGAGCAGAGCTCTGGCAGCTCGGGGTTTGCGGCACGATGCACTCTGCAGGCGCCACGGCGAGCTTGCTCGCCGGTCGACCTCAGCGGAGCGAAGGATATCTTGCCTGTGTATATGAAGAAGACAAGCGCATGCCAGCTAGATCCTGCGTCAGGGAATTCTCGCATGAGTGGGAGGAATCGTACGTCACGGCCGCTACATCAGGGATGAACAAGATGTGCTTGACTCCCTCGCGCACCGCGTTTTCCCGGAGTGCCTCGGAGCTAGGCTTCTGACTTTCTACCTCTCTCTCCTGGGACCATGTGTCAACACCTGTCGGACCACAATGGCCAGACCAGGCGAACCTTGCCTTTCGACTCGTTTGCGAGCTCTCCGACACATTGGTTCTCATCTTCTTCGTCCTCCAGATCACTATCAGACCCATAGCCGTAGTCCGCCGTCTCAGTAGGAACGGCGTCATCCGTCGAGAAATGGCCGCTCAGCTCTGCATGATGTTAGTCAGCCTCTCTGCACACGTCCACAACGCCTAAACTCTGCAAGAGCACGCTCACGAGTATGAAAGTGGTCGGCGGCAGCACGCATGACATGGCTGCTGGCATAGACCGCCCGCGGGCTGCCCACCACACCGGCGGACGGCTTCCGGCGCGAGAAGAGGAAGTACGCCGTGTCAGTGAACGCTGCGCCCGATATCGACGTGGCCAGCGCCTTGTGCAGAGTTGCGGGGGAGTACTCGCCGGACTGTGCGGTCGGCCGCGCCATCGTGGAGGGGGGTCGCGCACAGGTAGGGCAGCTCGCCTGTCACGGGTTCAAATACAGGTCGTCGGGAGCGCATTGGTTGCCGAGCCCAGCGTGTAGTGATCGCTGGAAATCACCTAAAAGGTATCGTCAGACACGCCTGATTGGCATGCACATACACAATATGTCCGCGCAACGCAATCTCATAGATACGTAACATGCAAACCGTGTCGGGGTGAAATACGGCGTGTATAGACGCTGTTGGCAGGTCGGGGCAATCCGCGTCTATTCTAGAGCGTACATGTCGGTAATAGATACTAGTTTCGTCATCAGTCAAGGCGCATATAGCATAGCGGACGCACTCACGTATTACATTAGAGTACTTCGCCTGCCATCAGTCTACACTCTACAATTATCCAGGTTGAAGATCAGGATGTCCTCCGCACCGATGGCGGCGAGACGGTCCATGACATCGGCCATCTCTTTCTTGAGCACCATCGCGCTGACCGCAACCCACTCTTCATCGTCAAGAGGGCTGATGGTAGGAGCGCGGCGACCAGGCGTGACCGCAGTCGCATCATGCAGCCGCTCGCGGCGGACGTTGTACTCGCAAACAACATAACGGCTGGCAGCGATGACACCAGCAATGCGGCTTGTGATTAGTCTGATGAGGGAGGAGTGTTGTGGGTGCTTCTGCTCCTTCGACTTGATGAGCACGGCCTCGGTCTCGAGCACCGTGGCAATGGCGTGCAAGCCGGCGGCACGCATCGTGTCGCCAGATTCTGGAGAAAGCTTTAGCGCGGTCTCGGGAGAGTAATGAAGATGACGCACCAACAAGATCGACTGGAAAGCGTGGGTCAGCCCTGAACTTCTCGTGGCGATAGCGCGAAGGACGCACCGATACCGTCGGCCAGACCAAGCGCGCAGGCCGCTTCTACACTCCCACCAACGTACTCGATCTTCGTCTTCGCGTCTCCGGTGAGCTGCAGCTGGGCGTCGAGCTTGTCGAAGTACTCGCCAGCGAGGACCTCGAAGGAGGTGACGACGCGTTTGCCCGCGAGCTGCTCGACGGTCTTGATGGGGCCGGCCTCCGGGACCTGAACCTGGAGCGCGCACTTGCCAAAGCCGAGGCGGAGCTCCTCTGAGACGTGGTCCTGCATCTTGGCTTCGAGAATGACATCGTGACCGGTGATCCCGAGATCGACGTTACCCTTGCCGACGAATGAGGGGATGTCTGATGCTGGGAGAAACACGCTACAGAGGGCATGAGATGAAATGGGGGCAAGATATGATGCTGCGACTCACAGGGCGATAGGATGGTTCTTCACAAGGCAGACATCTAGGCGGGGGTGCCTTCTGAACTGTATATCGGCCCCTATAAAAGTGAGCCACAGCCTCAACTTTGAAGCGTAAGACACACACCTGCGAGGATCTCTAGGCACTTGTCGTACAAACGTCCTACTCCGATATAAGCCTTCTGCACGAGCTAGAGACCGACTCCGGCCTCACCTTTCTTCGGGATAGCAAACAAGAGGCGGCCGTCGAGCGACTCTGCGTCTGTATAGCTCTACATTTGAGCGAGTATATGGTATGACGTTGCATATACTCACTCATTTTGGGGGATGGATGGGAGGACGTTGAGGATCGAGTCAGACCTGAGAATCGACATTCACTTTGGCAGCAAGCGCCCGATTACTTTGACCGGAAATGGTAGTGATGCGCCTGATGGCGGATCACTGCTAGTGGACGATCGCTCCGACAACGTCGGAAAAGGGGACTTGACGCGGATGGCTGAGTCGCGCAGGAACGTCCAACGCTCGGATATCGATGTACGAGAGTTTGTCGCTTGTGGATACCACAGGTCGTGGGCGTGTGTTTGCTCACCTCATGGCATACGCACACCCGCCGCACCGTACGGACTATATGACCGGCGAACACGCCCCTCACTCAAGACATCGTACCTTTTCCCCTACCACAACCGAGCATGCCAGACTTTCTCGAGGTACCACCTAGCTCTTTTGGAACGAGAGTCCAGCAGTCACCGCGGCGACGTGTCTCGGGTACAAGCTACACTAGCTGGATCTCGTCGCTCGCACACCCCTCCCCCTCGCCCGGCACCCCCATCCCCATCCCGCTCGATATGAGCTCGACCGAGTCCGACACCAGTACGGGGACGGTCAAGCTCAGCCATGCGCCCCCACGCATCAGCGGGCACGACACCGAGACCGCGAGCAGCGAGACCGAGGTGACGGAGCCGACGGAGAAGGACGCCGAGAGCGAGTACACGTTCAAGATGACGACGGTGCACGAGGTGCCAGAGCACCCCGCGTCCCCGAGCGCATTCCGCGGCAAGGCGCGCAGCCTCGTCGGCGGGCTCGTGAGCAGCATCCGCAGCCTCCCGCGCGCGGTGACGCACAGCCAGGTGTACGACCGCCGCTCGGCCGCAACGACAGTGACGGCGACGTCGTCGTACGTCACCAGCGGGCGCACGACGTACATGACGCAGACGACCGAGCAGCACGACGACGGGCCCGCGCCGCCCAAGTTCGCCGCGCCGTTCCCGCTGCCGTACTTCATCGCTCCGCAGTACGCGCTCGGGCACCCGCACCCGCACGCCCACCCACACATGCTCTCGCGGGGGGTGCACTCGCCGCTGGACGGCAGCGCCGCACGCACGTCGAAGCTCGGGTCCGAGTCCAGCGCGGACACGGAGGGCCCGCCGGGGGGCGGGACGCGGCTCGGGGGGCTCGTGCGCGAGCTGACGAGCCTGCCGTGGATCTCGTCGCGCGTCGCGGTCGACTACGTCCCGGGGGAGAGCCGCGCGCGGAGCATGCCCGCGAAGACGTCGAGCTCGTGGTACACGCTCACCGCGCCCGACACGCCGTCCGAGATCTCGCAGCCGGGCCAGCTCGTGCCCGAGCCGTGGTTCCCGCCCGCGCGCCTGAGCCCCGCGCTCGAGGTCCCCGACGAGGAGGAGCGCGCGGCCGCCGAGGACGGGCAGGAGGGCGAGCGCATTGAGAAGCTCAAGGAGGAGCTCCGCGAGAAGACGCAGCAGCTGAGCGACCTCCGGCAGGTCGTCGAGCACCAGAAGGCGCACATCGGACAGCTCGAGCTCGAGCTCAAGCAGCTGCGCAAGGAGAAAGAGGAAACCTTGCACAGACGCAAGAGCAGCATGCGGCATAGCGTGCGCGCGAGCAGTATCCGGGCTTCGATGCGCAGGACGTCCATCCGAGTCTCGAGACCTGCATCGACTTTTATCGATTAATAGCGTCCAGTAATTGGGTAGTAGTATTATTCTTTAGCTTGTAATCCATCCTACCAGAGACCTAGGGTATATGCTGTAGTATAGTCCCAACGGCGAGAAGAATCAGAGCTTTGCGTGTGCGCGCATAGACGTCATCGAGACGATCGAGCCTCCATCCAAAGTGAGAGTGGCCCCGTTCATCCAGCTTGCAGCAGGACTTGCTAGGAAGACCGCGGTCCCGCCGACATCTTCTGGCTTGCCGATGCGATTGAGCGGGGTATTCTTCAAAATGTACTTTCCAGCGGTGTCGAGGGTAACTGCAGTCACTGTATGCTGATGTGAGGAAAAGGGCGATAAGGAGAGAAGAGCCAACACACTTTTGGTATAGAACGCGCCACATGCAATAGTGTTGCTCGTGATACCCTCCCAGCCCAAGCGGCCAGCGAATGTCCGGCTGAGGTGATGCAGACCCGCCTTGGACGCAGAGTACGCATACGTCTCATGGTTTGCGACCGTCAGGCCTTCGATAGACCCAATCTATAGCCACACATGAGCATATATGCGTATGACCGAGCAAGTCAAAACGTACGTTGATGATCCTCGCGGGGTCGTTCCAGCTTAGTCCGTCTCGCCCTCCCTGCTTGGCCGCGGCACGCAGCAACGGCAAGCACTTTTGCGTCAGGGTGAACACCCGCTGGAGGTTCAGCGTAATCACTTTCGTGAAGGCTTCATCCTGCCATCGAGAGGGGTCAGCGCGAGACTGTGCAGCGCGAAACGCTGGACGCACTGGATGCTCATCGATTCCGTCCCCCCATGCTGCGCCAGCGTTGTTCACGAGCACGTGCAACGCGGTCTCACGCGCAGAGAGTTCCGCAACGAGCCGTTCAACCTCGGGGAGCTTCTGCAGGTCTGCGGGTATGGCGATGCAGGTGCCGGGGCCCAGAGCGTTCAGTTCCTTCGCGGTCTCGTCACAGTCCTTTGCTTTGCGTGATGTTATGTAGACCTGGCAACATACAGGTCAGGAAAAGCCTAGCGAATATTGTGCATGAGCTCGTACCCTTGCGCCATTTGCGACAAACGCGGTCGCAATCTGCCAGAGGAAGGTAAACCAGCGAGCGAGACACGAACGCTTCAAACGCGACGCACCGACTTGCCAATTCCTCGACTTCCTCCTGTCACTAATACGACCTTTCCAGAGACATTGAACAAGTTACTAACGTCGAAGGAGGACATGGTGAGTTGGCGGCCTGTTCGCCTGCTCGTTCCGCCGTGCTAAAAGGATAGCAGGGATGATGGGCGCCGGCTGGCCGCGTATCCGGTGCCCGACATCGGAATCATGGTCATCGCCGGCAAGCGTAGATGCACAGGCGACGCCGCAGAGCGTTGAACGGGCGGTCATCGTGGAGGACAAGGAGGGCAGGGTGGTTCCCTGCTGCAGCAGATTTTGAAACGCGCTCCGGTTCCATTGTGTGTGAGAAGCCGGATGAGAGGGCCTATATAATCGGCTTGAAGTAGAGTCAACCGGGTTTACAGACCAACCCTATAGTGTAACAAAATGAGGCTTACCGCCTTCACGCTGAGCTGATCTGCACTACTTACCCTGTAAGCCAAGGCGCGCTCAGGCCAATCGCGTACCTTCGCGCTTTGGACGTCGACCGTGACAGATCGCTACAGCCGTATCATCTTTACCTGACCTCGGAGTGTGTGTTGTGATACTAGTCTATCGCTGAACGTGAGTGGGCTCATTACTCCAAGTCCAAGCCGTGGTCCTGCCCGACGCCATCGACCGTGCGGGTTGTGATCCAGGCTCACCGGGCCCGCTCGTGGATGTGGTCCCGACTGGGCCGCCTGGGCTTGAGAGTTTCAAGGGGTTCTAGCGATAAAAACCAGAGGCCATTGACCCGCTGCTTGTACACAGACACCTAGCAAACATGTCGAAGCCGATGCGCGTGCAAGTTGAGGAGTACATCCTCGACCTCCAGGAAAGGATCGTCTCCGCGCTCGAGAAGCTCGACCCGAACGCCCCGCCCTTCAAACGCGACTCGTGGGTACGAGCGCAGGGTGGCAAGGGCCTTTCGTGCGTCTTCGCCGTGCCCGAGGCGTCGCACTCCGACGCCACTGCGCCCGTGTCCGTCCTCGAGAAGGCGGGCGTGAACATCTCCGTCGTCCATGGCTCGCTCCCTCCGGCTGCCATCAAGCAGATGCGGGTTGAGCACTCGTCCATTCCTTACGACCCCAACGCTACCGCCGCCCTCCCCTTCTTTGCCTCTGGCATCAGTCTCGTCATCCATCCCCGCAACCCTCATGCACCGACAGTGCACGCCAACTATCGCTACTTCGAGATCACAGAGTCCGAGGACAAGGAGGCGGGCCCCGGGCGGGTTATTGCGTGGTGGTTCGGCGGCGGGTGCGACCTGACGCCGTCGTACCTCTACACCGAGGACGCCGTGCACTTCCACAAGACGATCAAGGACGCGTGCGACCCGTTCGGCGCAGACATCTACCCGGCATTCAAGAAGTGGTGCGACGAGTACTTCTTCATCCCGCACCGTCAGGAGGCCCGCGGCATCGGCGGCATCTTCTTCGACGACCTCTGCGACCAGCCGCACGCACGCCTCGGCGCCGACGTCGCCCGCCCCAAGACCCCCGAGGAGATCTTTGCGTTCGTCCGGAGCGCGGGCGACGCCTTCATCCCGTCGTACATTCCCATCCTCGAGAGGCGCATCAGCACGCCTTTCACGCCCCGCGAGCGCCGCTGGCAGCTCATCCGCCGCGGGCGATACGTGGAGTTCAACCTTGTGTACGACCGGGGGACGAAGTTCGGGCTCGCAACTCCTGGTGCGAGGATCGAGAGTATCCTCATGAGCCTTCCGGAGACGGCGCGCTGGGAGTACATGAGCGAACTGGGCACGGAGGAGGGCACGGAGGAGGAGAAGCTGGTCAAGGTCCTGAAGACCCCTGCGCAGTGGGTATAAATATCAAGTGTATCTCAATGTACAAATAGAAGTAGAAACAGCCGAGAGCAATGTTATGTACTATCCCATCTCCATGACTAGTTTGCCATGCCGATCGCTCCTCCGTTCTCGGATGGAGGTCACATACTCTGGACGTCTTTGCGTGGATGACAACATGCCGGCACTCGACCATGGCACAAAATGCTCACTTGGAGGTCGGAGAGAGTGGACGGCCCTCAGTCCGAATATGTGGCGGTGAACGTGGCAGATCTAGCATCTCGCGCTTGACCTCCGACCTCCACCACCCGCTCTTCCCCTCTCTCGATACTCTACTCTACCACCTATTCTGACCATGGCAGACCCTACGAAAGCCGAGACGGAGGCTGTCTTTAAGGTTCTGAAGGCACAAAAGGCGAACAAGGTACGGGTTCCGCGACGCTGGTGACGCCTCGACACTCAGAAAGATTCAGATGTGCTTTGACTGCCAAGCCCGTAATCCGACATGGTCGAGTGTGACGTTTGGTGTATACATCTGCTTGGAGTGCTCTAGCGTGCACAGAAACATGGGCGTGCACATCTCCTTCGTGCGGTAGGTCGCTGTTCGGACATGCCGCCTGGGCACGACTGACGACGCGCAGCTCGACCAACCTAGACAGCTGGCAACTGAATCAGCTCCGAACGATGAAAGTCGGGGGAACGCATCGGCAACCGAATTCTTCACAAAGCACGGCGGGTCCGCGTTACTAAGTGATTCGGATACCAAGAAGAAGTACTCGAGCAGGGTTGCGGAGCTGTACAAGGAAGAGCTGGCGAAGCGGGTCAAAGAAGATATTGCAAAGTGAGTGTACTGCCAGGATCTGAGAGTACCCCCTCTACGTGCTGGCAGGCTCTGAACTGACACTTCGTCTAGATACCCCACACGTATTTTCGTAGAAGGCATGGCCGACACTACTGCGGCGACGCCCTCTAGTGCCGCAGGCGGAGATGAAGACGACTTCTTCTCTTCCTGGGACAAGCCTGCAGCAAAGCCGGCTGCCTCATCAGCCTCATCACCTAGCGTACCCGTCCTCGGCCGCGCTGCGACTGCGGCGGGAACTACGGCTCCACGCACCATCAGCTCGTCATCTCTCCGGTCGACTACCACACCAGGTTCGCGACCAGCGTCGAAGCTTGGCGCGACCCGCCTCACGTCCTCCCCTGCCGTGACTACCACCTCCGGCACGAGTGCTGCTGCTCCAAAGAAGTCCAAGCTCGGCGGTCTCGGAGCGAAGAAGGCGGCCGCGCCCATCGATTTCGAGGAGGCAGAACGCAAAGCGGCAGAAGAGGCCGAGCGGATACGGCAGCTGGGCTACGACCGGGAGAAGGAGCGCCAGGAGGAAGAGGAGCGTGCGCGCAAGGCCGCTGAGGCCAAGGCGTCCGCCGCTGCATCGCGCTCGCTGACGCCATCGAACGGCAAGACGACCGCGCCCGTCGAGGTCAAGCCGCTTGGCAACGCACAGGACATGGAGCGACTCGGCATGGGCATGAAACGACTCGGGTTTGGTGCTGTGCCGGCCGCCGCAGCTGCGCCCAAGGCCCCCGTCGTGGACGACGCGCCGACGACCGCGCGCGAGAAGTTTGGGAACCAGAAAGCGATATCCTCCGACATGTACTTCGGCCGTGGCTCGTACGACCCCGTAGCGCAGAGCGAGGCGCAGACGCGCCTGCAGAACTTCCAGGGCGCCTCGTCCATCTCCTCCAACCAGTACTTTGGGCGCGAGGAGGATGAGTTGCAGGGTATGCCCGGTGGTGGCGAAGGTATGCTCGCGGACGGCACGCTCTCAAACATTGAGATCGCAGCCAAGGAGGCGATCTCACGTGTCCTGGCGAATCCCGATGTCCAAAACGCTGCTGAGACCATTCGTGCAGGGGCATTGAAGGTACGTCTGGTTCATTTCTCCTGTAGTCCAATTGGCTGAAGTTCTGCGTAGCTCTCGGACTACCTGGCACAGATGTCGGAACGGTGATCGAAACGTGGAGGGTTCGGGGAGCGGGTGATATAACGGTGTGAGGCGGACTATTGGATTGGACAGGGATGGGCCGGTGCGGGACACAAGTTACAGTTCTCTTTCGCACTAATGTTACGTACCGACCACGGCTATAGTATATCGATCTATCTTTCTCTTGCAGGGAACCCTGGTGCTGTGCGAGCTTGGGCGGCGCTTCATGGTGGGACTCGTGTCTCGCAGGCACCATAACGCGACTACACAGCTCCACCTGCCTTTCTCTGCACAAACTGAAGAAATTGTGAGGGTCAACGGTACGCACTCTCTTGGTTCTCATGACCTTTGCGTTAATGTTTTCGCAGCCTGTCAAGCAAGGCTATAGTAACGACTAATTCGCGGATACCACTATCCCGGGAATGCATTCACAGCACATCTGCGATTCGTCGTTCTTAACATACCTTGGGGTCTCCTATTCTCTCTACAGGCGCGGCGGCCGTCGCACAGGAATTTGGAGTCTAGAATGACGCATCGGCCTACTCTTCGGCCACTGCGCAGGCGATTCTCAATTCTCCGGCGCCTCCTGATCTACATCGCTGCGGGGAGCCACGATATATAGTGCGGTCGCGCGCGGTGGAATCCACTGTATCATCTCCTTGGCTTGAGAGCCGGTTGAACATGCATAGCAAGCTTTCCGTCGCCTTTCTTGTGCTCCCAATCCTGCTCACTGCCATATTCCCTGGTGTCAATGCTTACGCTCAGCCAGCAGCCAGGGTACCCTTCTCTCGGCGACGATCATTCCAGAAACGTGGGGTCGTCGACATCGACGCACTGAGGCTGCACCTTCAATATGGGTGGATGTACGTACTGGCCTATAACGCTGTATTCCTAGACTGACCGGACATTGTAGGAAAATCTTACGTGGCTTCGACGCCTACAAGGCGAATACCGGCGTCGCCCACCCAAGTGACCACGGTAGTCGCTCGACGCCGGTCTTGCGTATGCCTACCAAGCGAGCGACTGGGAATGTCTCGCTAACCGACGATCTCAACGGCACACTGTGGCACGGCGCTGTCTCGGTTGGCACGCCTCTAAAGAAATTCGCGGGTCAGTCCTCTGCTTCTTCCAGCGTCCGAAACTCACAAATGCCAACAGTTGACTTCGACACTGGCTCGAGCGACTTCTTCCTGCCTGGTCCCGCCTGCGACTTTGACTGCGAAGGCCATATGGTCTACGACCCAGAGGAGAGCAGCACGGCAACCAACCAGAACAAGATGTTCTCGACACACTTTGGTGACGGATCCATCATCCTCGGCGAGGTGTACACCGACACCGTGAGCCTCGCGGGTCTGAACGTCACGGGGCAAGGCTTAGTGGCTGCGACGCGGTACTCCGAGCGCCTCAACCTCAGCGTCTTCCCGCCCGACGGCCTGCTGGGGATGGCCTTCCCATCCATCGCGCAGACGGGCAAGTTGCCAGTGGTCCAGACACTGGTCGCACAGGGTCAGATGGCGCAACCGATGTTCGGCTTCACCTTGTTCAACGGCGGCGGCGAGCTCATCCTCGGCGGCACAGACACGACCGCATTCTCCGGCGATCTCGTGTTTGCGCCCGTTATCAACACGAATCCTCCCGCATATTGGGAGGTTGTGGCCGACGGCATCCTGGTCGGGCCCCTCCCTGTTGTCCCGCGCGCCCATACGGCCATCATTGACACGGGCTCGTCGTTGATCAGGGTCGATCCGCAAACTGCGCGGGCGATCTATGCAGATATTCCTAGAGCCAAGGACGCCAGCGAGACGCTCGGCGCGGGCTTCTACACGGTCCCTTGCGACGACGTGCCCGCTAATATTTCGTTTGTATTCTCCGGCGCGGCCTTCACACTTTCTTCCTATTCACTCAACTGGGGCCCTACCCCGACGGACCCGAACGAGTGCGTATGTGGTATCATCGGCGATGCGAAGGGTAAGTGGCATTCATGAGGTGCTGAGACCGCCGTTCTCATCGCGGGTTTCATGTGCAGGCTTCTGGGTCATGGGAGACGCCTTCATGATCAACGTCTACACTGGTAAGCCGTGGGCTGTGTCTAGCTCCTATGCTGACATTATTGTCAGAGTTCGACCTTGGAAACATGCGTGTTGGCCTTGCGCCCGTTGTGGTGCCTTGAATGGGTACTGTTGTATGTATTGAAAGCGATGCTCAGTGGCTCTGAATGACCTATGAGTCGGCGTGGCGCTCAGTGGCCGAATTCACCCAATACCGGGCGCGAATCTGAGTGGCGAACCGGTGAATTGGTTCGTTTGAAATGTGGCCCGGTGCGCGCATAGCTCACCAATTCTCTCCACATACGCCGTTGCATGGCTATCCAGGTACGACCCTCCTGGTATATCCGTTCTGGGTGTAAGCGTACACGGGCCTGAGAGAGTCCTGAAGGTCGTGTCGCTATCTTACAGCGAGGTCGACAGGACTTCTGCGGGTCCATGTGGCGCTACAACTTCCGTCCGAACTGGAGACATGGAAGTGTTGCATGTACTACAATCCTCGTGCTCATGACAAGGTGTAGATAATTATATGAGCATACGTGTGAAAGCAGTATGTTCATCAGTGCTATTCTTTTTCGCCTCTTCCTGACCATCATCACTCGAAGCTCACGGGATTGCTGTATCCCGTGTCCCGTGTCCTGCGAAGTGAAGATGACAAGGGTAACCGGCTCCCACGAGCACATGCGTTTGGAGGAACTCGAGGGCTCGCATGATGATCTTCGCTTATACACTCACGCAGGCACCATATGCGGCTCGACCGCCGGCTACAAGCCATTACCTATATCCGCGTTGGAGAAGCCGGTCGTGAGTACGTCCGGACTGTTAATAGGCTGACGGTGGCGTTCGGAGACACGAATTCTCGAGGATTTCCGAGCTTGCACCGTGTGGCGAGAAAGACTCTGCAGGAGAGGCTTCTCACATACAATGCGCCTGCGCGCAGCAAGGATAGGCCAGAGCTGAGATCTCTGAATATCTCTTCCATGCGTATCGTTCTCACCGATGGCCATTCCGCCCGCAGGGGCCGCGGGCACCCAAGATGGTGACATTGCACGGTAACCACCTGCTTCGCCTGCATCCATAAATACTTCGAATACTTGCAGCAAAGGCTCAAGCCAGCTGCCCCGTCGACAGCCAGCCCAGCATGCAGATCAAGCTTTCCGTCGCTCTCCTCGCACTTGTGCCGCTCCTCGCAGTGGCATCGCCCACTCCTGCTTCGCCTGTCGCACGGGTACCCGTTGCACGCAGGCGTTTCCAGAAGGAGAACGGCGTCGCCGATCTCGAAGCGCTAAAGGCGCATGTTGTGGAGGTACAAACGTAGGTATCTCCAGTTTCAGAACGTACAGTCGAGACTGACATGGTCCCCCAGTAAGATTGGCCGCGGCTTTGACAATTTCAAGGCCAACACGGGCAAGGTTCACCCCAACGACAACGGTGTTCGCCCTCCGCCTGCTAAGCGCAGCCCCGTGAAACGCGCAACTGGCACAGTCCCACTTACAGATGATCTCGATGGCGATCTTTGGCAGGGAGGTGTCTCTGTTGGCACGCCGTTGAGCGCGTTCACTGGTGTGTTGCAGCGTGGCGGTTACGCCCGCCTACCTTGCTCATGTCCTTCGTAGTCGACTTCGACACCGGTTCGAGCGACTTCTTCCTGCCTGGCCCGGCATGTACGGGTGCCAACTGCCAGGGACACAAGATCTTCCAGACAGGGCAGAGCAGCACTGCCGTTGACCAGCACAAGACGTTTTCCATTGAGTTCGGCGACGGCTCGACCGTCTCTGGCGAGATCTTCAAGGACACCGTGAGCCTCGGCGGTTTGGTGGCCACTGGACAAGCCGTTGTCGCTGCCTCGCAGTACTCCGACGGCTTCTCGCTTGCGAACTCGCCCCCAGACGGCCTTCTCGGAATGGCCTTCGAGTCTATCGCCAACACGGGCGACCCGCCGGTGTTCCAGACGCTTGTCTCGCAGGGCAAGACGACTTCCTCGGTCTTTGGCTTCACGCTTCTCGACGATGGAGGCGAGCTGTTCCTCGGCGGCACGGACACGACCGCCTTCACCGGCAGTCTGACGTTCGCCCCACTCATTGTGACGAACCCGCCAGCCTTCTGGGAAATCTCGGTCAGCAGCGCTTCGGTCGGCAGCACTCGCGTCGTCACGCGGGCACAGGATGCGATTGTCGACACCGGCACCACTCTCCTGATCGTCGACCCGACGAGCGCGACGGCGATCCACAGACAGATCCCCGGCGCAGCAAGCGCGGCTCGCACGATCGGCCAGGGCTTCTTCACCATCCCGTGCAACGAGATCCCGAGCAACGTTGGGTTCACCATCGCAGGCAAGGAGTTCACACTCTCTGCCGACACGCTCAACTTCGGCCCTATCGAGGAAGGCTCGAACTCGTGTGTCAGCGGTATCATGGGTGCAAACGAAGGTAAGCACAAGACGCGAAGCTGTAAGCTCCAGATACTCACAATGAGCCTCAGGCTTCTGGATTTTGGGTGATGTATTCCTGCGCAATCTCTACACCGGTAGGTCCTGGTGTCCAGGCTGTCTCCGTTCTGGGCTCATACTTCATCGTTCCAGAATTCGATTTCGGTGGCGAACGGGTTGGCTTTGCGCCCGTAGTTCTGAAGTAATGTGCACTGTCTGTATTGTAATATACCCATGGATTCAAGGGGAACATATCCGATGAATAAAGATATAGGGGACTCGCCAGTATTACATTCCACGTTAGAAACAGCAGCCGTTAGCATCTTACAGAGGTAACAAAGACAAGCTTACCAAGTAAGCACCCGTCTGTAGCACGCCCAGTAAATGATTGTTACTCAGTAACACTTATAATCCGAAGTAACATTGCAGAGGTTGATCTTAGCCACGTCGGAGCAGCGACTGTACGCCAGACTACTCGTCTTCAAGGTACACTATAGGGAGTGGTGAACGGGATGCGCTGGCTTACTGAAGTTCATTCTCATCGCGTGATTCAAGGGTATCGCTCTTTTCCATCGAGCGAGTGTGGGAAACAGTGAACATCGTCATCCAGGGCCCTCTCAACGCCAAGGCTGGTTTCACTAGGGCTGCGGCTGGCATTTCATGCAGTGCAATTGCTCAAGCCTGCGGTGAGGGAGGGCAATGAATCCGTTGCTCAGGCTAGTGTGATGCCTGGCTCCGGAGATGCCTCTGGAATAGTCAGGAATCGTGGGTTGTCACGTCATGGTGGGTGCAATACCGTTCTTCCGTCTTTTGGCTTCTCAGTTCACCTCGTTCGAAGCCGTCAGGGAAACGCTTCCCCGAGGACATCAGTAGAATCGTGCTCCCACTTCCACATGCCGAGCAATGCCTTCACAAACCTGCATGGGGATCTTCTAGTATTCACTCACGTAGGTGGCATGTGCGTCTCGACCGTTCTCTGTGGACATAAACCTATTTTTATTCGCAGACATGATCACCGTGGGTGCTCTCGAGTCTTGTAAGGATGAAGCGATGGCGTCAACAGAGATAGCATTACGCAGCAACTACTTCCAGCATACACTTCGAGCAGGCGCGGGAATACCAGCCCACAGTGGCGGGCTATGCCCCGCTCATGC
The DNA here is from genome assembly GCA_001910725.1 of Phanerodontia chrysosporium. NCBI lineage: Eukaryota > Fungi > Basidiomycota > Agaricomycetes > Polyporales > Phanerochaetaceae > Phanerodontia > Phanerodontia chrysosporium. The sequence continues at coordinate 125,683 of MJGA01000037.1, forward strand.
GTGCCCGCCATTCTCACCGACGCACAGCATGCTCTGCAGCTACATGCGATCTATTCAAGCGTACCACATCTGAGGATGCAGTCCCGCTTCGCGCCAACTAGCATAAATAGCACCGGCGATTTCGACAAGTGAAGCAGCCAGCTGCCCAGTCTCGACATGCAGATCAAGCTTTCCATCGCTCTCCTTGCGCTCGTGCCTCTTCTGGCCGCTGCATCCCCGACTCCTGCATCGTCGGTGACGAAGGTGCCATTCGCTCGCAAGCGCTCCTTCAAGACAGAGGACGGGCTTGCGGACATTGATGCACTGAAGCTGCACATTGCCGAGGTCAAGACGTGAGCGCAGAACACAAGTATGCACGGCCAGGGAACGACACGCTAACACTTTGCATTTTACAGGAAGATCGGACGCGGCTTTGATGCGTTCAAAGCCAACACCGGCAAGACTCACCCGAACGATGCTGGCGTCCGGGAACCACCCGTGAAGCGGAGCGCAAAGGCCGAGAAACGCGCCACGGGTAGCGTACCACTCACAGACGACCTCGAGGGTGACCTCTGGCAAGGCGGAGTGTCCGTTGGAACGCCCTTGAGCGCATTCACTGGTGAGCCTGACGATAAATAAAGACTCGGTGGTGGAGCTCATATGCTTGATAGTCGACTTTGATACCGGCTCGAGCGACTTCTTCCTGCCTGGACCGAACTGCGCAGTTAACTGTGAAGGACATAAGACGTTCCAGACAGGCTCAAGTAGCACGGCAGTTGATCAGCGCAAGACGTTCACGACTGAGTTCGCGGACGGCTCCACAGTCCAAGGCGAGGTCTTCAAAGACACTGTCAGTCTAGGAGGCCTCGTCGCGACGGGACAGGCCGTTGTTGCCGCGACGCAGTACTCCACCGGTTTCGAGATTGACGAGTTCCCGCCTGACGGTCTGCTCGGCATGGCCTTCGAGTCTATTGCGCAGACGGGCAGCCCACCGGTCTTCCAAACGCTTGTCTCGGAGGGCAAGCCGACGTCGTCGGTGTTCGGCTTCACCCTGCTTGACGACGGTGGCGAGCTTTTCCTTGGTGGCACGGACACGACCGCCTTCACAGGCAGTCTCACCTTCGCGCCCCTCATCGTGACGGACCCCCCGGCCTTCTGGGAGATTGATACCAGCAGCGTCAGTGTCGGCACCCGCCGCGTCGTTACGCGCGCCCAGGATTCCATCGTCGACACCGGCACCACTCTGCTCATCGTCGATCCGAACAGCGCTACCGCGATCCACAACGCCATCCCCGGGGCGAGGAACGCCGCACGCACCCTCGGGCAAGGCTTCTTTACTATCCCTTGCAATGAGATCCCGAGCAACGTCGCGTTCACCATCGCTGGCACATCATTCACGCTCTCGCCGGATACACTTAACTTCGGCGAGGTCTCCGCGGGATCGAACCAGTGCGTGAGCGGTATTGTGGGTGCCAACGAAGGTGAGCATGGTGCCGTTCCGACTCATGTGAGAGAGCAATGTCTCACGTTTTTCTATAGGCTTCTGGATCCTGGGAGACGTGTTTCTGCGCAACCTCTACACAGGTGAGAGATCTTGAGCATGTTTTTCCGAAGCACTGACTCATTGGTTAATTCGGCAGAATTCGATTTTGGTAATCTGCGTGTTGGCTTTGCTCCTGTCGTCCTCAAGTAAACAAGGGTGTAACTCTGTACTACTCTGCAGATTAGAAGGCAAAAGTCATACAAAGAATGTAGAACATATACCATTCTTACCACGTGAGAACCAGCGGCATGAGGCCTGTCTGTTTAAGTAGAGTGGAGTGGGTAGTAATGTTACCGTGAGAAAAAAGTGACTCTGGATGCTTACGTTCAGGTTCGTCGTGCGAAAGCTAGTAAGAATTGATCAGGATGTGAGTAACAACTGGCACTTATGGGTATTCACTTGGTGTGTTATTCATTTGAATTGGGTAAGTTCAGTGAAGTATGTGGTAAAGCAAAGCAGCCTAACAACAGCCATTCAGTCTGAGCGTGACCCGGCATCTGTCCACCAGAGCAACGAAGCGACATGCTGCAGATCGTGCATGACCTGCGAATCAGCCACTCTAGACTTGTTCAATAAAGCGGCCTCAATTGCAAGTCAAAAGTCTGTTTTCAGAGTTTCAATGCAAAGCCACAATATATAGTTGACAGCCGTCGTGCACGTCGACCTCTCCTCCAACCCTCTCCCGCATCCCCCGTCACAAAGCGACGTCCACGCCGTGTCGCGATGCATACTTCGGCGGTCGAAAGTCTTCGGACCGAGCTCGCCGTCTCTCAGGTGTAGTGCGTGGGTACGCCCGCGGGGTTGGTCGACCAGCTGCCATCATATATGATGCTTGACATGTCTAATCTCCGTTACATAGTCGTAGACTTTAGAACCGAAGGAAGGGTCATGCTAGTCGTCGCTATCGGATTTGGACTCCACTCCAGTTGAAGGCCTAGTCAGAATAATCAGGGTGGGCGGGCTACGCTTACAGATCTCTTTCACACTGACCTTAGATTGCGATTTGAAGCTCAGCACAACACCGTAACAGTTTCGGCCTCGAGCGCACACGAGCCTGAGACATACGACGGCGACTCCCTCAGAAACTGGTACGGTCCCTGACGACGCCCATGTGGCGTCCCAAGGCAAGACGGCTCTCCACGACAATGAATCCCTGCTTGTTACGCCGATGTGGGTACCTTGCCACAGTTCCGTTATCGTATTCACATTTAACATCATGCGAAGCGTACCGGGATGCGCGCGTCCCGTATCCCGTCTCGTGAAGTCAGGAAAATCGCAGGATTTATGCTCCCACCAGCACATGCTGCACGGCGGGCCCGCAACCAAGGTTGCGGATCGAGCGCGTTCGGTCGCGCGGGGACCCTGCGTGCTTTAGCCACCTTGGGCAGGCGCGCACCCGTCGCCTCCCTGCAGCCTCGGCCAGCGTGAGTACACCCGCGTCTCGTATAGGCCGCTGCAGACGCACACCAGGGCAGCCGTGCAGCAGAATGTCTGGGCATGCAGGACAGAAGACAAGATAGGCCTCTCCGGAGCCGATGCCGCGCACGCAGGCCCCGGTGGGCGCAGGAACGCAGAGCCAGCACTGCGGGCCATGCCCATTGCGCGGTGTGCGTCGTTCTCATCGACGCGGGCGCGGACGCGGCGCGTCCAGTCGCGCTGCGATTCCGCTGCACTGGGTCGCGCGGCGGCGAAGGCATAAATATCGTGCAGCGTCGTACGGCAGAAGACACAGCGACCTTGCATCCACCGACCGTCGAGCCAGCATGCAGATCAAGCTCACCACCGCCCTCCTTGCGCTCGTGCCCCTCCTGGCCGTGGCCTCGCCTGCGCCACAGCCCATCGCCAAGTTGCCGATGCGCAGGCGCACGTTCCAGGATGCCAACGGTGTCGTGGACTCGCAAGCGCTTCTGGCACACGCCCAGGATGTTCAGGCGTAAGCAGCTGAGGCATTTGGTGCACCGTGTATTGCAGCTAAACACCATGGTACCAGGAAAATCGCTGCCGGCTTTGCCGCCTTCAAGAAGAACACGGGAAAGACGCACCCGAACGATATCGGCTCTGGTCCGGCCCCAACAAAGCGTAGCCCGGTCGAGCGCAGCCCTGTCAAGCGTGCTGGTGCAGGTGCCATAGGGCTGAGCGACGACTTGGAGGAGGTGCTGTGGCAGGGCGCCGTCAACGTCGGCACACCCCTGAGGGGCTTCACCGGTGGGCCTCAGCAAGTTTGCACGCCTGCGCAAGCAGCTGACGCACCTCTGCAGTGGACTTCGACACCGGCTCGACTGACTTCTTCCTCCCGGGCCCGAACTGCGTGGCAAACTGCCAGGGCCACCGGACGTTCAACACGGGCGCGAGCAGCACCGCTGTCGACCAGAAGCAGTCCTTCTCGACCACGTTCGCGGACGGCTCTGCGGTCTCGGGCGAGCTCTTCGCGGACACGGTGCAGCTCGCGGGGCTCACCGCGAAGGGCGCGCCGGTTGTTGCCGCGACGCACTACTCGTCGGGCTTCAACGTGAACGAGTTCCCGCCGGACGGCCTCATGGGATTGGCATTCAGGTCGCTCTCGACGGTCGACCAGGAGTCCGTCTTCGTGACGCTCGTCAACCAGAGCCAGACCGCCTCGCCTATCTTCGGCATGGCGCTCGTCGACGGCGGAGGCGAGTTGGTCGTTGGCGGTCGCGACACGAGTGCGATCCGCGGCTCACTGGCCTTCACGCCGGTCAGCATCCGGAACCCGCCCGCGTTCTGGGAGATCGAGGTCGCCTCTGCGACCGTCGGCTCGCGCACCGTCATGTCGGGCCCCCAGGACGCCATCGTCGACTCCGGCACGACCCTGCTCATCGTCGACACCGAGTCGGCGCGGGCCATCCACGCGGCCATCCCCGGCGCGGAGGACGCCTCGAGCGTGCTTGGCCCGGGCTTCTTCGTCATCCCGTGTAATGCCGTGCCTAGCAACGTCGGCTTCAGCGTCGCGGGCAAGACCTTCGACCTCTCTCCGGATTCCCTGAACTTCGGTCTCCTCGAGGCAGGCACGAATGCGTGTGTCAGTGGCATCATGGGTGCCGACGAAGGTAAGCAGTCGCTTTGCAATGGCGGACCTGTTATACACATCGTGCTTCGCAGGCTTCTGGATCTTGGGCGATGTCTTCATGCGCAACCTCTACATCGGTGAGGAATACCATTTGGCGCCTCTTCAGACCTTTGTTGACCTGTTGTCATCGCAGAATTCGACGTCGGCAACCTGCAGGTTGGCTTCGCACCGCTTGCATGATCTGAGTCAGTGTCTATTACAGTCTGCTGCTAGAGAACATTATGTATATTAGAGGACGATACGGCTTACTGGGCATATAAGTGCTTCTGATTACACGAGCGAAAGCCAAGGCCTGAGGCTCATTGCGCGGATGCTACCCTCGTGGTGCTGGGAAGAAGTCGCTCGATTGAACAGGTAGTGGCTACAGGCGGTGTGGTACAGGGTGAGAAGGTCCTTGAACAGAAGATGAGGGTATCACTTGAGCAACTCTTCTACTATTCTGTCGTCATTGATCTTCGGTACATTGGCTCCCCGGTAGTTCAGTCGCCGGAGGACATCGATCTGGGAAACAGGTGAGCAGGACGCGGCCATGAGAGGTTTAGGACACGCACGACTTTGCTTCGCTCGAAGCCCAGCGCCTCGAACTTGTCTACATGGGCCTTCTCGAGCCCCGCCATCGCGACCTCATCATCGACATCCCTCGGTCCCGTCTTTCGTGGTGCACCGGCATACGTGATCGCCCAGTACCGCGCGGTCTCCTCGAAACTGCTCCGGCTTGTCATGTAGTGCTTTGCGACCTCGGCGTCCTGGGGGTCATTTGGCTCAGGAGAGCAGAGCAGCGATTGCAGAGATATGAGGGTTGACTTGAGCGTCAATACGGGTGACCAGGCGTCCTTGAGGATGTCGAGGCAGATGGCGCCAGATTGCGAGGAGACGTTTGGGTGGTAGACCTTTGTGATGAACTTCATCTTCACGGGCTGGAATGGATACGACTCTGGGATGACGATGTCCTAGACAATGTCAGGCATGGTGGAATTAGATAGTCGTGCGATCGCAGGGTAGAACTGTGGGACGTACGACTTTATAGTGTCCGCCCTCGTAGGGGGTGCCCTCGGGACCATCGAATGATCCAATGAGATGGTAAGGCGAGTTGTCTACCAGCTCGATGGAGACCTTGGAGGCCTTGTCATTTTTGCAATCTGCACGGCGATGAATGGACGAATGCGAGGATGTTTGCCACACTGCTCACCAGCAATCTCCTTGTTTACGCGACGAAGACGAGCGTCCATGTTGTAGGCTGTGCAAAATCTTCAAAACTGTTGTCTGTAGGTGTGCAAGGCTGCAGGAGAGACGAAGGGTCGTAAAGATTGAGCTGAAGGGAAACAGAGGAGATATCGCGCCGTCCGAGGAGAGGTCTCAATACTTCGGCAACAGCCGACGCCTCCGTGCCCTCGACCACCATCCTCGTCTGTCCGCGACATAGCGATTCCTGCAAATTCGAGATACATGTCCTGCGTCCAACGATTTTATCGCGAATACGTTGTTGGCTTCATTACTTTGGTTGACTTCATCGGCCCGTGCCCCGAGACAAGTGGCGAATCTCTCTCCATGTGAACTCTCCGCCCCTCACCACAGCACGGAAGAGTTTCTCGCCTGCACTTCGATTACTGAGCACAGGTATTCATGAGCTGGTGTAGTTCCACTTGGCTGAGCCTCCAGAGTCATGTCATTTTTTCTGGCTTAGGTATCGTGGCCCGGCAGCTCTCGATGAGTACGTCGGTCTTATGCTTCTATGGTCATTGAACAGATTTTTGTAGGCTGTGACCGCTAGTCGAACATTCCCTTACCAGTGCGAATTCGTCATGGTACCTTCCGACTCCGAAGTTTTCGAGTCCTCCGATTATTCTTGGGGACGATGCTCCCCCGTTAACCAGCACCGTCTGCACTCCTGGTGTACATGACGGATCATCTGGTCAGGCTACCATGGTTCCTTTGTCACCTTGCGATGATCACACGTTGGCTATTCGGCAACATCGATTGCGTCTGGCCATTCTTTCGGGCGTACGTCGGGTTGCGAGCATATATTCAAGGATCACGACCCGCGCCTTGTTGTGCCCTCGAGCGCAGACATGCTGCTGGGTTCGGCCAAGGCCTCGACATCTGCACTCCGCATGTTGGCGTAGGCGTGATCCTGGAGAAGGCTTCATCAGGAGAGAAGTCCTCAGCTCACGTTTACGGTGTCAACTATGTTTTGCATTTTCCCGTGCCCGTCCGAGGTTGAAGCTGCATTTCTTCCTTATTCATAGCCATATGGACGCGTATAAGTACGGCGCGCAGGCGTGCTTGCACTCTCAGTAGCATTGACGGGACCTCCCTTCGACATGTTCAAGGCACTGCTGGCAGCGGGTTTCGCCATTGCCCTGACCTTCGCGTCAGCGGCACAGACTATCACAGGACAGTACGACTGCATTCCTGCGGGAGCGTACACGCTCTGTCAAAACCTCTGGGGCGAATGTGAGTTGTGAAGTTTGGTGTTCGCTGTACGGCTTGCTGACTGGTATCGCAGACGCTGGAGTTGGCTCGCAGAACTCGACTCTGATCAGTACAAATGGCAACGCCGTGACTTGGCAGACCAACTGGACATGGGCCAACAATCCCAACAACGTAAAGAGCTGTGCGTCGCACTCCTTCCCTATAGCGAGCTCGTGACTGATCGCCGGGTCAGACGCGAACCTCGAGCACAACACCGCGAAGGGCATGCAGGTATGACTGGCCTTCTGGATCGCCTCAAGTAAGTCGACTTGACCCAAGCTCCACTTGCGATTGAATAGCTCGGGACTATCACGAGCGCGCCGACCGCGTGGAACTGGACCTACGTTACCGAATCTCAGGGCATCCGCGCCGACGTCTCCTATGACATCTGGTTCGGCAAGGCCCAGTCCGGCAACCCAGCGACGTCTGCCTCTTCCTATGAGATGTGAGTCCGCTCCCTGAAGCGGCCTGTGAAACGCAGCTAACCGGACTCGACAGCATGATCTGGCTGTCCGGCCTCGGCGGGTAGGTCGCAGTTCGTGCGCGCACGGAGCCGCAGCTCACGGTCAATTCAGCATCCAGCCTGTTGGTCACCAGATTCTCAGCGGCCTCAACATCGCTGGACACACCTGGAACCTCTGGAGCGGCCCGAACTCAAACTGGCAGGTCTTCTCGTTCGTCATCTCCTCCGGCGAAGTGAGGAACTTCAGCGCGGACCTCAACGAGTTCTTCCGTGAGTTACAGCCTTGCTCTGGAAGCTGTCATCGGCTCACATGCAATTCACCAGAGTATCTCATCCAGAGCCAGGGCGTGGCCTCGACCCAGGTTTGTGTTTCTCAATTGAATCTCGCGGTTACACGCTCTGAATGTCCAATGCTACGCAGTACCTCCAAGCTATTCAAGTCGGCACCGAACCCTTCGTCGGCTCTGCAAGCCTGCTGACAGAGAGTTTCGCAGTTGCAGTCAACGTTTGAGGGCGGAGGCTTCGGGGGAGATTCGCGTAGCGGAACTATGTATTCGGGCTCTCCGGCCCCCGCTGATGATGTATTTACGGTCCGGCGGCACTCCTGTATATATCAAATGATTACACCTTCGTCCGGAAATAGGCAGGGACAGCGTCGACGGAGCGTGCTCATATAGCGGGATCTGCTGCGACTTCCGCCCAACCTACGCTCTACACCCACAACGCAACAGCCTCCGACGTATATTATTACGAGGGCGACGACAGCCTAAGAATGATCACTACTGCCTCCGTGTTCTTGGACACGCTTCGGAAGGCGGGGGTCACCCACGCCTTCGTCAACTGGGGCAACGACCACCCTGCGATCCTCGAGGAGCTCGAGCGGCAGCGCGTCGAGGAGGGCGACACCGCCCTCCAGATCGTCACGTCGCCGAACGAGATGGTCGCGCTCAGCGCCGCGCAGGGCTTTGCGCAGGTGACGGGCACGCCCGCGCTCGTCATCGTCCACGTCGACTGCGGCACCCAGGTGGGTGTCCTAGGCGCTGCGCTGCGACAGAATTGACACCGGTGCCCCAGGCTCTGGCGGGCGCAGTACACAACGTCGACAGGGGCCGGACGCCCGTTCTCATCTTCGCGGGCATGGCGCCGTTCTCGGCACAGGGCGAGCTCAAGGGCTCGAAGAACGAGTGGCCGATGTGGCCCCAGGGTGCGTTTCCCTGCCTGAGTGCCCTTGGCGGGCGCAGCTGACGGGCCAGCAGACGTCCCCGACCAGGCTGGCATTGTGCGGCAGTACATGCGGCACACGGCGCAGATCATGAGCGGGAAAAACGTCTCCAAGACGCTCCTGCGGGCTCTCCAATTGTGAGCGATCCCCTTTCTCGAAGCTTGTGTCTGTGCTGACGCGGGGTAACAGCGCGACGAGCGAGCCAAAGGGCCCTGTGTACGTTTCAGCACGCAGGGAGATCCTCGAGGAGGAGCTCGACCCTTCGCTAACGACCAACGCGGTCGACGTCACAAAATGGCCTGCGATTAACCACACCGCGCTGTCTAGTGATGGTGAGAAGGATTATGGTATCCAAGAGGATATTTGCTAATGAATGTGGTGCAGCCGTCGATGCTATTACTGACGCCCTGTTGTCCGCGAAATTCCCCCTCATCCTCGCGGGCCACTCCGGACGGGACACCAAGACCATCGAGCCCCTCACCAAGCTCTCAGACACGCTCGGCGTCGCCCTCTTTATGGTGGGATCGTCCGCGGTCTCCGTGCCGTACAATCACCCGCATTTCTTGGGAATATCATTTGGAGGCAAGAACCCGCTGCTCGACGAGGCGGACGTGATACTAATTCTCGACGCGGACGTGCCCTGGATCGACACGCAGGGCAACGCGCCGCGCCCCGGCGCGCGTGTCTTCGTCATCGACCCCGACCCGCTCAAGCAGACGTACGGCTGGTCGCACGTCGACGCGGACATTATCTGTCGCGCAGACCCAGCACTAGCCCTCCGGCAGTTGCTCGACGCTGTCACTGGCGCATCCGCAAGCGTCGATAAGGCCGCGGTCAGCGCACGCTCGGACGCTCTCCGAGCGCGGCACGACAAGCTTCTGGCGGAACTCGTGCGCACAGAGTCTACACTGCAGGACCCCGCCGTCGCCGAGTCGCCCTTTGTGCTCGCCGCGCTCCGCAACGCGGTCGTGGCGCTGACGCCAAGTCGCGGCGAGCGCACCCTGTGGCTCAACGAGGCTATCAGCAACTACCCCGCGGTCTTCGACCACATCCGCCCGAGCGTGCCTGGGAGCATGATTGCGTCCGGGGGGTCGAGCCTCGGCTGGGCGCTCGGCGCAGCCGTAGGGACTGGTCTAGGTGGCCGAGGGAAATACGACCTGACGGTCGCCATCGTCGGAGACGGGACGTTCCTCTTTGGCGTCCCGAGCACAGCGTACTGGATGGCAAGACGATACGACACGGTATGCCCCCTCAGCCCTGCCTCGCGTGTGATCAGGATCTGAGTCGCGCCTCTAGCCCTATCTGACGGTCATCCTGAACAACGGAGGCTGGGCGGTCAGTTCCCCCGTCTTCTCTCTGTGGAAACTCCGCCCAACTCACCTGCCCCTGTCTAGTCGCCCAAAAACTCTATGCTGGGCATCTACCCCAGGGCCTCGGCAGCAGGGCTGCTGGCTCCCGTCTGTCAGTCGGTTTCGGTCCTGACATGCCCGACTACTCGCAGATCGCGGCGGCCGCGGGCGGGGCGTGGGGCGCGCGGGTATCGGATCCAAGCCAGCTCGAGGAGGTCCTCACGAAGGCGATACGAGTCGTGCTGGAGGAAAAGCGGTGCGCGGTCGTTGACTGCATTGTCAGATCCATTTGAGTCCTGTGTTCTCGGGCATTTGCCCCGGCCCTGCTGTTGCACACGATTGTCACGCCATGACAGGGGAATTCTTGGATTCTTCGGGAGAACTTGGTCAATATACGAGATACAAAGTCCAGGCAGGAGTATGGATACATTGTGGTGCTATCGCGCGAATTATGTCATTACTATTCTGTGTAATGCAATAAGCAAGCGATGAAGAGGACGTAGATACTAGTCATACCTTCATTTACAGATCTCTCCAGATAGACTCTGTGGCGGCATCGGCCTCCAGCACACAATTGCCGTCTACCACGGACATCATTGCCCGATCGAAGTCGTACACAAACACCACCTGGTTTATAGAGGGGCAATAAATGCGCAATTCGTAGGTGAGCGCCCGCAGGGCCGCAGGTGTCATCGGCGGAGGCTCCCAGCCGGAAACCTCCAGTTCGACACACAGGAGCTTTGGAAACTTCATCAGGCGGCCGTAAAACTGCAGCCTCTTTGGGAGCGCCAGGGCGCAGAGCAGCATTAGCACCGCGGGTACAACGCAAAGTCTAAAAGGGACGCACCTTACGACCGTCGATGGGAGGACAAGCGTCCCCAGGTACCGCAGCTCCGCGAAGCGCAGCAGCGCGTTGCCCATCGCAGAGAGGAACTCGAGCGAGAACTCCTCGGTGTACGACTCGTCCGCGAGGTCGAGGGCGCACAGCGGCTTGCGCGACGCCTTAAGCTTCATGAGCAGCTCGCGCATCTCGGTGCGCTTCTCGTCCTCGTCGCTCCGCGAGAAACACGTCTTGATGCGTGTCACTGGCCGCCCGGGGACGAGGGCGACGGCCGCCTCGCTGAACGTGCATTCGAGGACGGCGAGCCGCGGAAGCGCGCGGGGCGGCGGAAGGACATCCGGCCGCAGGTGAGGCACGTCGAGCAGGATGTCCTTGCGGTAGTCTGCAAGGTAGAGGTCGGTTATGTCTGACTGCGTACGCAGAAAGGCCACGAGGTGCTCGTCCCACTCGAAGTCGCAGTGGAAAGTCTGCAGGCGGAACTTGCTGCCTGACAGGACCCAAGCATGCGCGGCCGAATCCTGCGCCTGTTCAAAGTACACGCTGAGGAATCGCAGTTTGTCAAGTCCGCGGAAGGCCGCGGCCACGACCTGCCAGAAGCCGTGCGGGGGTCCTGCGGGCGGGTCTTCGTCTTCTGAGTCGCTCTCGTCTTCGTCTTCAGTGTCGGTGTCGCTGGCGCATGGCCGCTCGTCTGTGAGGAAGAGGGATAGTGCCTCGACCAACAATGACAAGCGACGATGGGAACTGATGAGGCGACATACTGCAATAATACGCGTGTAGCCGCGCAGATGCAGGGTGTTGTACAGCGCCTTCTGTGCCTCCTGGCGAAAACACCGTGAGACGAGGCAAAGCGATAGGAGGTCCGCTCGGGTAGTAACATGCTTGACGATGAGGCTGTAGACCTCTCGCGACAGTTCCATGCGTTTGTAGGGAGGGCTGCGCAGTGGGAATAGGTGAGCATGGAGGTCGCTGGCTACTTGAGAAGGCTGTTCAGACAAGGTAATAAAACAGACCTCTGATCCGCTCGGTACCACCGCACCCACAGTAGCCTATAAAGCGGGTGAAAGCTGGAGAAATACAAGCCATTCAATGTCGTTGTCGACGCTCAGTGCTGCATGACGTACGAAGGAAAATAGAGTCGATGCGTAATACACCGGAGGCGATTCGTATCTATCTCGGTAGATGACTGTGGGCCGTCTCCTCAGTAAGCCATCGCCTCGGACATCATCACTTACCTCGAGGGTGGTGGTGTCAACAATTTTGGACACCCTCAGCGCAAGATGGCACGCCGTCTCCGCCTATGAAGAATACGTCGTGAGCCACTTTCTCCCAATATAGCCATACAAAAGTCCGACCAGTCTGCGAGACAAAGTTACGATCCTATGTCGTGGACGACCTGCAGCCCTGCTCATTTCCCGATGAGAGTTAGTTCCCTCTGTCAGACCCACGAGCATCAGATGCCACACCTTTCGCCGCGTCCTGCGAGAAACTCGTCGTACTTTCGTGCTGTCGTAGCACTCGGCTGTCCGAACGTTCCCGAGTTGCACCCTGGCGAACCCCACGGCGAGACGTGTTGCTCGTCAGCCACAGTGGTGGCCTATTTTTATTGCAGAGCCGCAGTGTGCCTGTGCCGGTGCATCTTGAAGTCCTTGCCTAATCGAACGAGCCCGGAATCTGTGTGCTGGTTGACGCAGAAACACTGTCTCCAAGGAGCTTGCCGGAGGACCGGACCAGGCACTTTGTACGTCTCGGATGCAGTTTGCATCGCTAGCAACGGTACAGGCACTTAGAGCTGGAGTGAGCCGATTCGAGGCCAGTTCTCGTAATTGATTGTTGGGGTCGCCTCGAACACATGGCAGCCATGCTAACACCGCTTGCGGCATATCAGAGCCGACTGAGATACCTCTGGAACGTCCGCATCGCGTCAAACAGGTCCTTCGAATATTCTGCACCGGGGTCCTTGGGTCCCGCCTAAGATGGAGTGAAAGGTAAGCTAGATCTTACGTCCGATGCATGCTGCAGAGCTGAGTCACTCTCGCGCGCTGACTGCGATTGTGGGAACGTACAGACCCATACAATTGGCTAAAGCGAGCCTGAATTTGAGTGATGGCACAAAAGGGATGAGCTGTAGAGGACGCTGATGGCGTGGGGAGATAGGCACGTAGATGGCCGAGCGACATTACCCATGGAAGTGGTCGGTTCCGGATTGTCTCAGGAGTCTGGGAAGCAATGCGCGTAAGGAGAATACACAATGTTGCCTAAGCATAGTCATGCGGGGTAACACGTGAGCGTGCCAGTAGACGTACCATTATCGTTGACCCTCGACGACCGCTACTGCCTTCCAGAAGGGTTAGGCCGAGCCTGCAGGCCATGTACGTCAGAGGTACGACCAGGCAGCAGCCGAGAAGCTGGGCCGACAGAAGACGTCGCTCCCAAGTCATTGAGAAGTCAATCAGAGTCGTAGGTAAAAATATCCCCATTAAGTTGGCTTGAGCGAGCATTAAGTGTACAACATAATCCTGACCGAGCTGTGGTCCTGTTAGACCATCCGGGGCTAGAGGACGACAGATACGAGGCCACGCACGCAATAAGACAATCCAATCCGTGTTTCACTCCAACTTCTCCAGTTCTTCCAACCTCGCAAGCACCACATCCTTGCTTGTTTCTTCTATCTCGCCTGCGAGGAACACTTCGTCCAAGATGGCATAGACCTTTGTGGACATTCAGCATGGCCGTCATGAGATCAAGGAGTGGACGGACCTTGTAGAAGTTGAAGACAAGGTCGAGCTCACAAACGTTGTCAAAGAACGAGTCTGGTCAAGGTAAGACTCTGAGTTGCCCGTGAACGTATAGGTGACGCACCAAGGACTTCGACAAAGAGATGAATAGCCTCGAGATACGCTAGTTCGTTGTCATTGGCATCGACACAGATGCAAAAGAACAGGCCGGCATATCGCCTGTATACGATCTTGTGGTTGCGGAACTGCGCGATTCCGTATAAGACTGGTTGCAACAGGATACAGAGCACTCGAGAGCACACCTCGACAAAATTCGATTGGTATTTCTGGTCTCTAGGCGCGACTAGACGGTGCACTTCTCCTCGAAGTCGGACCTGACAGGCAAGCTCAGCTGCAATAGCGACCGGTAGCACGGGTGCGGCCTACTTTCTCGTCGTCGTCATACGGGACGTACCACTTCGAAAGACGAGTCTTTCCCTGTCTGTTCTACAAACCGACATGGGACCGGTATAGCTGGCGCGGCAGGCATCTGAAGACGTACCGACCTGTACCAAGATGAACCTGATCATGGTGGGGGTCAACCTGATACTTACTTCGCTACGATGACGTTTCGAGACGGTTAGGGATCAATTACACTTGTTACTTACCTTGGTAAGAACTACTTGACAAGATCATAATGATGAATTAAAGTTGCCCTTCAAAGTTTGACTTACTCTGTATTTGGCCGCCTTCATCCACACCTTCAATCTTGCCACATTCCCCCGACCTCGGAGATACTACAACACTGCCATCGGTCTCTTCTCTACCTGCCTATATCATTATAACAGACAGGAGAATGTTTTACAGACGGAACGATGGGTGTGAGAGCCGGAAATAGAAGAACATGAAGCGTGAGTCAGGTCAGAGCAATTCTCCATCTCTTTCTCCGTCCACCATGTCCGACACACACACACCGGATACGTTCAAGCCCCTGTTGAAGAAGCTGGTCCACACACCAGAGTACTTCAGCCCGGATGATCTCCGACTCGCTTTGGATCACGTTTTCACACCAAACGCTGTGCTCCCCGAGCAAATTGGCGCATTCCTGACCGCTCTGCATGTCAACAGGGTTGAGCGAAGGCCAGAGTCGCTTGCCGCGGCTGCAGATGTCCTCAGGCAGCGCTCGCTGAAGGCAGCAGTGCAGGATGCAGATACCGACTTCGTGGTGGACATCGTTGGGACAGGCGGAGACGGGCACAACACCTTCAATGTGAGCACGACAGCGGGCATAGTTGCAGCTGGTGCAGGAGCCCGTGTCATCAAGGTGCGTTTTGTCAAGTTTCTATCGCTTTGAGTGATCCTCACGAATGTATTCAGCACGGAAGCCGCGCCTCGACTTCGTCCTCAGGCTCAGCAGATCTCCTCCAGTCTCTGGGGTGCCTCTTCACGCCTCCGACGCCTGACACACCGATGCCCATCGCACGCGTACCCTTCACATTCATCCTCGCACCTCACTATCACCCCGCTCTGGCTATGATCGCGCCATACCGCAAGGCGCTGCCGTTCCGCACAATGTTCAACGTCCTTGGGCCAATCATCAACCCCGCACGCCCGCGGGGAATGGTTGTCGGTGTCGCAGAGCCCGAACTCGGCTACACTTACGCGCAGAGTATACAAGCGGGTGGTGTCGAGCGTGCACTGGTCGTTTGCGGCGCGGAGAAGCTCGACGAGATCAGCTGTGCGGGCCCAACGCACGTCTGGGAACTTCGCGACGGCCAAATTACGGAGCGCACCATCAGCCCCAAAGACTTCGGCCTCGAGCCGCACCCGCTCGCGGATGTCGCCGGAGGCACGCCAGAGGAGAACGCAGAGACGTTCAAGCTCCTGCTCACCTCTGGTGCGGCCATTCCGGCGCGGCTGAAGCCCGTGCTCGACTTCGTCCTCATGAACGCAAGTGCGCTTCTCGTCGTGGCAGGAGTAGCGAAGGACTTCAAGGAAGGAGTGGCTTTGGCGCAGGATAGCATCGAGTCGGGCAAGGCTTGGGAGGCACTTGATATGTTCAGGGAGGCTGGCAAGCTTGCGGCGGAGAAGGTGTCGTCCTAGTTTTTCTTCCTGCAATCAACGAGTCCTTGCATTTACTTCAATTAAAGCTAAAAGAAATGTATCACTACCCATGCAAAGGCGCTTCCATACCTCGATAAGCCTCTGTAGCTCTGTCTACGGTGAGCGATGGTCCAATATTTCTTTGCTCGTGAAGTAGAGCCAAATAGTGATTGTCGCTGCGTGGTCATGACTATTTGGCTTTAACTCAATGTGCAACCTGAAGTCGAAAGTAATTTATGCTCCGTCGAATGTAAGCGAGGATCGGTTCATTCATGCTACGCCAGTATGCCATGGGCGACGTCCTGGAGAGACGCTGCACGGGTATCCGAATCTGAATCAGATACAGCGGCATCGTTACCTCTACAAGCACGCTCACCACTTCCCAAGCTCGTTGACATGGTCCAACCGTATATATCTTCGGAATATCCTGTTGAGGGCTTGCGCGAGGCTCTCATAGCCTCTACCTTCGAAGGCACTTTCGCTGACGCCGCATACTACTTTTTCTCACCAAGGACCGCAGACGGTGCTGCCGGATACCCGCGCGTGGTATATGCCAATAGCCATGTCATGCGGGCCACCGCAGGCCATTTCAGTGCTCGTGCATCCCGTCGATCCCTCTGTATTGGGATGTGGTAATGATGTCGTCTTTCATCCTGCAGAATTGAGCGGCCACTTCTCCATCAATACCAGCATCCCTAGCCAGACCATGGAATATGGGTACGAGTCCAACAGTGACCTGCTCTATGGCAGTGGAAAGGAATGTCGAGCACATCCTGTCCATTCCGGACGTCGCCGCAGTAACGTATATAATCGCCTCTACTCTCTCTGTACACCCCCTCCTACCGATGTTCATACGCAGCTGGGAGCCCCTCATTTGCTTCGTCTACAGCGGACGGGTCTTCTTTGCGCTCCTGCGCTCGAATGGTTTGGAAGCCAGGCGTGCTGCGCAAGGGGAGCATCTCTGCGAGCACCCCGACCTCCCCCCGCTTTGTTCACCGAAAGCGATGTCTGCGTCGTCAATCGTAGTGCATCGGAAGGCACGACCCGTGGCTCGTATCATGGGAATCAAAGAGCAGCTGTATCTCCCGCAAATGCAGCAGTGATGGGATTCCCAATTCCTCCAAGTCGCAGGACCTCAATAGCAAGGGTCCTGATACGCTCTCCGTGATACAATGACCCGGCCTACGATGTCGCATGAATACTCATTCGAATCTCCACAAGAGAGACGCTCGCACCCTCAACGCGAACAGTAGTTTTACTGACAAGACTGCCTACCTGTTCTTCAGACGCACCCCAGACAGCTGCGGCGAGCGCATCACAGAGCGCTCAGTACTATATCTCGGTCAATATCGTTTCCTAATGAGATAAAAGAGTGTTACAGCCATTATTTGGAAGCAGGTGGCTCTCTGAGTGAACATGAAGACTGACCCCAAATAGGCGTGACTAGTTGGTAAAGCGCTTGAGCAAGGCTGGAGGGAGCAGTGTGTCGTCGTCCTCGCGTTGCATAAGCAGCAGCTCGCCCTTGTGACAGACGAGGCTGAGCTGTGCACCCGGCCCACGTTCCATGACCGCACTCTGAATACCCTCGAGGAGCCGGCGAAGGCGGCGTAGCGGCGAGCGCGCTTTCTCTCGCGCAGAAGAGAAGCGCTCCGAATCGTACGACTGGACGTCAACAGCGTCGAATGAGCCATTGCCGTTGTGTA
The DNA here is from genome assembly GCA_001910725.1 of Phanerodontia chrysosporium. NCBI lineage: Eukaryota > Fungi > Basidiomycota > Agaricomycetes > Polyporales > Phanerochaetaceae > Phanerodontia > Phanerodontia chrysosporium. The sequence continues at coordinate 143,160 of MJGA01000037.1, forward strand.
TGCCGATGCAGAGCGCGGGGATCTGCCCTAGGTGCAATTGCAAGTAGGAGTTCGCAAGGTCATGTGAGTTCCTCGCTCGGGAGCGGGACTTCACCTTCAGCAGCGAACTCTGTGATACCATCTGGCCCGCGCGCTGCACCTTGACAATGTTCGAAACGTCGCACACGGAGTTGGCAGGGGTTGAGGCTACACCCAAGGTAGACAGCTGTGTGGCCAGGGCGTCGACAGAGGGCTCTGACGGTACGCGGTACGCATCGACTTCGTATCGCACGACCATCTTCAACCCGTCAAAGTCCTGCTTGGATGTGAGTGCCGACCCTCTAAAGCGCGACAAGTGAATACACACGCACATATGACACCACCCTGTTATGTCCTGTTAATGTGCCCTTGACCTTGGGGCCAATAGCATTGCACGAGAAGGCCTGCTCGAAGCCGTCACCAAAGGCGGTGCCGCCGTACACGACAGACCGCTCCTCCCAGCGGCGCATGAGTAGCGTCCACGGGCCGGCGAGTGCGACGTCGATGCGGAATCCAGAGCGATGCCGAGATTTGGCACAGCCGGGCTCAAGCCAGGCGATCAGCTTGAGGAGGTTGTTCCTGTCCGTGACCACGTCGACCGTGCCCCACTCCAGTGCCGCGCCGCACGCTTCTGCAGCAGCAAACAGTGGGGCAAGTGCGTGCTTCCCAAGGCGGAAGCCGTTCTGGTCGACGAAAGATCGGCCTTGGTCAGGCTTCACCGTGACTGGCAGAGATGGCGGTGCCCATAGACGTGGCGAACCTGGGAACAGTGAGTTGCGATATGACGGCGAGGTGAAGGAGATTGCTCACCTGGTACAACGATAGTCGGTGTCTTGACATCTACCCAGCTGTAGGATGCGACTTGCTCGACGCCGGTGATCGCTGCGTCGTCATCTGCATTTTCAGGGGTAGTCTCTTGTTCTTGCGGTTTGGATATGGTGGCCAAAGGCTCTGGGAGAAGTCCCTCCATGATATCTCTCTTTTTCTTTGCCGCCGCAAAGTCTCCTTGCCCTGGCCCACCCGCGCGACCATTCCCTCGACTGCCACTGCACCGTTTCCACCTACTTTCCCTCTCCCTCTGCTCGTGCCTCGTGCCGACATCTTGCGTGGGGTCAGCGCTGCTTCATAACGGGCCAAGCACAATATACGCACATCGATAGAAGTCTAGAATGAGTTGGGCGAGGGATAGGGGTTAGTTCGCAAACCTCGGGGAGGACAATAATGTCGTTGAGGCGCGTATAAACATGGCGTCTGTGAGGAATGCGTGGGACACTCCTCAAATTTGATATCGAGGCGTCTCCAATTGGACTCAGATTTCGAAGAATACATAATGTACAGCCAAATAATCACGACTACACGAGACAGCAGTCATTTGGCTCCACACTATGTAGACATCAGCGAAGAGAACCAGGCAATCGTGCAAGTTCCTAGCTCGACTCCGCTGCCGGGGCTCAGGATAACGCTGAGCTCACGCAGGGCTACCGCAATGTTGCGGATCCGGAAGGGACTCAAAAGCGCAGGTCACATACAGCTGTCTGTGATCAATTGCAATCAGCACAGACGACACTTGGCCGGAATACGACTCACGACAAAGCTGGTAGTCTGTCGGACACGAGCCTCCGGGTAGTTTCGGTGGGGCCGCAATATCATAGTGCACATCTCTTGGCAATGGGGTGCGAAGATGAGGTACCAGCAGAGAAGGCTGGTCAAGGATTGTCCTCGCTAGGCCTGTCTTGCGGTAGGGACCAGGGTTAAGCACCCTGTCACCGCGCTAGAGTAAGGGCAACGCACCGTAGCCGGTGTAGGGCGCCGCACGGGGCACATGAAATGCTGTACGTCGCTGCTTCAGCAGCAGCTTGATTTCGGATGTGAAATTCGACCTGGAGCTTTGAGGGCGACTCAGGCCGTTCCTACGGTCTTAGATTAGGCCTTGTTCTGCGAATTCATCTAGAGCATGGTCTGCTCTGGAGAAACAGATATAGGAGGCAACGGAGGCCATTCCCAGGATCGTGTCAATGTCGCGTCGGCCATGAAGGTTGTGACGAAGTTGTAGCGAGAGGCAAAAGGGTAAGCAGTGTTACATCGTTAGCCGCAGTAAGTGTTACTAATTACGCACTGATTACTTATCGTGTGAATGCGATTCCGCAACAACAGTTACCGTGGGAATTCTGACAAAACCTCCTCTGAACAGGATCCAAACCGCCTCCCGCCTCCCGCCTCCCGATGATAGTCGTTCGATCCACACTTCTATGAGTTGAACAAGAAGACATGTATGGTCCCAGCATGGCGGAGTTACTGTGGGAAAAACCTCTTCGCTTCCCAGGTCCCGTCAACTAGCTTCTGGGAGGCAATGCACAGGTATGTTTTTCCTCAGTATGGCTCGTCTCGCCATAGACCCTCGCTATAGACCCTCGAGTGCTCACCATGACTATATAGGTACTTACTCTTCACTTCGACGAATATACACCCCTTCTTTGAATTGGAAGAAGCCCGTTAGACAGCGCACTAGTACTGCAAGATTGACGGGGTGAAATTCCGCCCGGCGAGTGGTCATGAGTCACGAAATCTGCCATGGCTGGAGGCGAACACGACTCCAGCACGTGTTGCTCTCCATACCCAGGGGGTACCCAAGCTGAACCTTGCGACCCGCCGCCGATAAGCCCACGAGGCATCGCAAGGCTTAAGCCAAGTTGTGTTGAAGCCGACTATTACCTGCTCGACAGGCATCCTATCCACTTACGATGAGCTTTTCGACCGGTACTACGACGTCCCAAGTGATTGTCTCGAACGAATATCCGCTCGCACGTGTGCGAGAGGCCCTGGCGGTGTCAATAGCGACTGGAACCTTCACCGACACCGCGTACTACTTGTTCTCGAGACGCACTGCGGATGGCGGGGTCGGTCACCCGCGCGTCGTGTACGCCAGCAGCCGCGTCATGCGGGCAGCTGCAGACCATTTCGAAGCGCGTGAGAAGCTTTTCTTTCCTGTACGCCTGGTTGAAGCTCATGATATTGCTTCAGAACTGAGCGGCCACTTCTCGAAGGACGACAAAATCCCAAGCGAGACGAGCGATTATGCTTATGAACTCGACAGCGACCTCGACGAGTCAGAGGCCGAGGAGGGGCTCGAGGTGGTGACTGATTTAGCGGAGGATAGGGTATCTGCCTCGTGGAAGCCGTGTGTGCTGGTACTGATTTACACAGGACAAGGCCGCAGCATCGGAAGAGGATGTCAGTGTACCCTCGACTTCCACACCTGACAAACCTCAGGAAGAGGCGCTACCCCGCCAAGCGGTCAAGCATACGCTTTTCATCCCAGATGTCGCGGCTGTGACGTACGTGGACTAGTTGCTCCCGCTTCTTCTTCTTTTAGCTGGGATGTAGCTGGAATGCACTCGTATACTTCATCTATACTGGCGACATTCACTTCGCGCCACTGCGCTCGAACGGCCTCAAAGAGCGCCAGGCCGCAGTCGAACGGCACCGCACAGAGAATCCTGATCTTCCAGCGTTGTGCTCGCCCAAGTCGATGTACCGTCTCGCAGACATGGTATGTAACCGCTCCGTCCCACCCGAACGCATTCGCTGGCCGCGCAATTGACGTCCGCCACAAAGGTCGGGCTCCCGAAGCTGAGGCGTATCTCACTTCAAGAGATTAAGCGGCAGCTCTCGACAAAAGGCATCGCTACTGAGGTGTTCTCGCACTTCTCGTCCACGTGCATCCGTTGCTGGTAATATGCATTTCGCTAGGCTGATTGAGCACATCAGGTACCCCGACGTGTTATCCGCGGAACTCCGCTTCCTCTATGACAATACGCACATGGCGCAGGCTTTGAAGGACGTGCAGCACCACGCGGTGGAGGTTGTGGCGGGTCGTGTCCCGCATGCAGAAGGCGTGATATCTGCGCTCCTCGCGATGCTTTCATCCCTGCTCGCTGCGCATCCGGAGCACCCCATGCCACCACTCGGCATAGCCTGGGAGTCTACCTCGGTAAAGTGCGCCCTTACGTCCGTTCGCCAGACCTTACATCTTCCGCGCGCACAGGAATCTTCGAAGGCCAAATCTCCCAATGAGATTAGCGACAGCTTTGAGAAGAAAGCGACAGATAGCCTCAGCGATAGCAACAGGAATGCTGCATCCACCAATACCACCGTAACCCGCACGGTCCCTGGAGGTCGGAGGGGACGATTGTTTGGATAACTGTCGTCAACACCGTCATGCGAGTTAGGTCAAAGGGGAACAATCGCGCAAGGGGCGATAGTAGGGCGGACTGTATGATACGCCGGGACGAAGGACCGCATAAGCTTGTACGATGTTTCCATGGAGAACCCTGAGAGGCATCATCGCAGAGCATGTCATGTCCAAGTCCCATAGAGTTCAATGGCGCGCTTGAGGTGTCCGCGGGTAGATCCGCAGCTTCATTCAAATATCACAGCAGGCTCGTCTCTGCAGCGTTACTTGCGAAGCCCTTTGCACCTCACCTCCAAGATGACACACCTTTCTGTGTCGAGCGAGTACCCCCTTGCAGTCGTGCAGGACGCCCTTGCAGCATCCATCGCGAGCGGGTCTTTCACCGACACTGCATACTACCTCTTCTCACGGCGCACCGCAGACGGCGGCGTGGGGCATCCCCGCGCGGTGTACGCCTCCAGCCGCGCCATGCGCGCTGCCGGCGACCACTTCGATGCGCGTGAGTGCTTCGACGGTCCGTCTGTATGCTCATGGGGCTAACAGGGGGTTGCTCAGAGCTCAGTGGGCGCTTCTCCACGCGCGACGCAGTTCCAGCTGAGACCGCAGACTACGGATACGAGGGCGATAGCGACATCTATGACGCGGAGCCCGTAGAGGACGACCATTCGAAGGCTGTGGAGGTGTCTAAAGGCAAGGTGCGTACTCGATCGCCCGTTGACGTGTACCGCCAATGACTGAGTTGCTGGTGATGTGTCCACACTTTCTGGACTGTACAGAACACAGAATGCGAGAAATTAGAGACTCTGTGCCATCCTCGAGCCGTTGAAATCTCCAAAGAATTGACTGGGTGTACGATGGACACATACAGTGACGCAAAACCACCAGACGAGCCGGAGGAGGCCGTATACGACCACGGAAAGGCCAAGGAAGCTCCGATCCCAAGTGCATGCGAGCAGGGGAAAGCTGTTGCTGTAGAGGTGGGAAAAGAGGTCGAATATGATCGCGGAACGGCCCAGCAAGGTCCAGAGGCTGCATGTGATGACAAGGATGCGCAGGCTGCGGAGCAACCACAAGAGGTGGGATACGAGGACGGAAAGGGCAAGGGCGTGAAACACACCTTGTTTATCCCAGACGTAGCAGCTACAACGTACGCCTTCAGGTTCTCTTGCGGTGCACCTTGCTAATGGTGCACACAGCTGGCATGCACTCGTCTTCTTTATCTACACGGGCAAAGTCTACTTCGCGCCGCTGCGCTCGAACGGTCTGGAGGCCCGCCGCGCTGCGCTGGAGCGGCATCGCGACGCGCATCCTGACCTCCCCGCGCTGTGCTCGCCTAAGTCTATGTACCGTCTCGCAGACATGGTGTGTTCGACCGCCGCAAGGCTTTCGCGCTGCTGACCACTCCGCGCAGGTCGGGCTCGCGCCGCTCAAGGCGCTCGCGGAGCGGGAGATCGAGCAGCAACTCTCGCTCACGAGCATCGCAACGGAGCTGTTCTCGCACTTTTCCGCGACGTGCGCGTTTCCCTCCCTTCTGCGTGGGGCTCTGCGCTCACGGCCGTCTAGGTACCCGGACGTGCTCGCCGCGCAACTGCGCTACCTGTATGGCAGCGGGCACATGGCGCAGGTGCTGCACGACATGCAGCGGCAGCTTACGGGCATCGTCGGCGGACAGGTGCCGCACGCGGAGACGGTGCTTTCTGTGCTCCTGGCGGCACTCTCGGAGCTGCTGCTCGCGCACCCGGCGCAGCAGAACCTGCCTGTGCTGCCCGGTTACTATGGTGCCTCTACGGAATTGCGAGTGCGTCCATATATCCGAGAAACACACGAAGGCTGACGAGTCTGATGTTGCGCGGGATAGCTGACACGCCCCACGGTTAGGCCCCCGATAGGACGTGCGCTCCCGCCCTTCGGGACGAGAGACACAAGAAGCAGCGCCCAATATACAGGCCTTAAGGCGGGAGGCTCCGTGATAGGCCTGCAGATGCCTGAGGTCTTGAGCGATGAGCAGTTGGCAGCACTGGGAAAAAGTGCGCGCAAAAAGTACAGGCTCAGAATGAGAATCATGGCAGAGCTACAGAGCCAGCAGACATCCGCTGGCCCGAGTCGCTGATCATTTGCGTTGTCATTCGAACAGCGAGTCGTCGAGGCGAACCAGGATGGCTTGGAGGAGCTCTTCGGGAGCTCTGTGCCGATTGACCTCGCCATGCTTGATGTCTGTCCGTCTCAAGATATCCTCGTGTAAATAAATGCCCTGTAATGTCTTTACAATGTGATCTGAACGTTGCAGCACTTGAGAGGTGGTGTATCGTTGCAGAGCAAGCGATCTCGAGCACACCGTGCGCATGCTTTGCTGGCCGCACCGGACCGGCGCCTATTCCGCTTTGGTGCTTTGCTCCGTCCTCCGTGCATGGCTCGACCATCTGTGCAGAACTACGACCACTGTGCAGGATGCGTGATTCTCATCGGCATCCTGCCCCTTGCAATTTTATTTCAAACCTCATATCTTATCGTTTTATCCTGAATGTCGAGAAAACACTCAGCGTGTGTACTCGCTCACGGGCCGTTCGGCGTCCTGTCAGATGGGCGATATCGGGGACAGTGAACAGCGCGATCAACACTGCAGGTCGGAGGTATGGGACCAAGGAGATACCCGAGGTGCGCTGCCTCGTTTGTCACACATATTCAGGCGTGCTGATGAGCAAAGACAGAGAATGTACCGCACGATAGTTGCCAGTCGCAGCGTGGGGCTTCTCGTGCTTGAATCTCTTGGCTACAGGCCACCGCCCCGTGCTCGTCTCACCACGGCACCATCGTGGCAACCTGAGCAGAGCCCTGGACACGACAAGGGCTAGCCTAGCCTGGAATTCGATGCTGCGGGAGTACTATGTGCGCGAACTTAATCTTTGGGTTAGTTCTGCTTGGATAACTTTGTCCGTGTAGCTTATATCGTTGGTAGCCGACACAGACCGCGCGCTCAGGCCCTGGACGGCGGGAGCGTGTTGATTGCTTACCCAACCAGATGCTTACGCATGCTCTGTAGACGCACCGCGGCATGATGCGTGATGCCTAATGGCCCCAGCACAGGTTGCCTCACAATACACACCGTTATCCTTCCATCCTTACCACCGTCACAATGTCCGGCGACGAGGAGGTATACAGGCTGCTCAGAGAGAACTACGCCGAGCTCGGCGAGATCGGGGAGAAGCTGCTGACGCACGAGCGAAAGTGGCGCAGCCGCTATCACTTCCTCTTGTCTCACGGCTACAGGCTTCGTCCGCGCTACCATCCAGACTGGGAGCCCTCGTGGAGAGCGCACCCAAATAGAATTCCTCTCTGGTTTGAGGACTACTGGCCATGGCGTGTGAGTTGGATTGCGTCTGACAATTGCTTGGAGGTGGCATTGACTATGGATAGGAAGCGTTGCTGATCGACGCCACACGCGAAGACGATGGCCAACACGTCTGTCTGAAAATAGTGCCAACGAGCAGCAGTGAGCTGGCCATAGCACGGTACTTCTCTCGCCCTGAAGTACAATCTGATCCCCGAAACCACTGTGTACCCCTTCTCGACTCTTTCGACGATGAGGACAACGGCATCTCCTACCTGGTAATGCCACTTCTCCGAGAACCGACGGACCCTGACTTCCTACATGTGGACGATGTCCTGGAATTCACGGATCAGGTCCTTGAGGTAAGTGTTCGTCTACATTATGTCGATTTGAATCCGTTGAACCTTTGTCCAGGGCTTGGCTTTCATGCACGAGCATTCGATCGCTCATCGGTCAGTGAACCTCTCTGTAGCGTCCGCACGGTCCTAACCCCATCCTAGGGACATCGCGATATCCAACATTCTCATGGATGGGCGGCCGCTTTACCCCGACGGCTGGCATCCTGTCCGCACCGGCACTAAACGCGACTGCACTGCCCGTTCGATACCCATCTATCGGATCGCTTCAGGCGAGAAAATCCGATACTACATTATCGACTTTGGCATGTCGGTGTACATTCCACCAGGCGTCCCCAGGCGCATCCTTGGCAACCGTGGCGCAGATCGGGAGGCTCCCGAGCTCTCGGTGCACGTACCCTACGACCCCTTCCCGACAGACGTGTTCATCCTTGGGAACGCGCTTCGCAAAGCGATTGACAGGGTCAGAGCGTAAATCACCCTCTACAACCCCGTTCTGACGACCGTGGATAGCCGTACTTCCGTGTCAGCTTCCTGCGTCCACTAATATCGGCAATGGTCGATCCGGACCCCGGAGCGCGACCGACAGTGGAGGACGCTCTGGGCCATTGGCGCGAGATTCGCAAGCAGGTCTCGGTGTTCCAACGCTATACACGGCTTCGATTGCGCGGTGAGGATTTAGCCACGGCGCTCGTGCTCGACATTGTCATGATGTACAAGATCGCTCTCATTTTTGTTCCTCGCTTGTTCTGGCGATTGGTGCAATGGCTTCAGCTCGCGACTGCCTAGGCTCTTCTGCTGCATGGCTATTGTCGCTGTACATCCCTAGGCTTAGTATTCCACCCGCAGCGCGGTAACTCTGTGAACCTCGATCATTCGTTCCTCAAAATTGGACAAGCCGCGATGCACCACGGCGACTACAATATGTCAAAGTCTGAAGAGATAGTCGACGATGAAGCAAAGAGGCGGGACGCGGTCACAGGGATGAGGCGCGAGCAGCGGTTGCTATACGAGGAAAGTGCTTGGTCTTATTTGGCATAGCAGACCAGCGCTGGTGCTTACACAATCTGCTCTCACCCTCGCGCTCCGTCTTTCCTCGATGCTTGTGGACCGCTGTCGTCGACATCATCAACTCAGCGCACAACTGTTTCTAGTTTGTTGTTTACCTGCCACATATGTCCTGGAATCTTCGTATAGCACCATCAGGTGAGGGCGACGGCGGAAGCGCGGTATTGCACCTCCCCACGGCTCGTGGCATCCAGTCAGAAGGTCCTCATCGTGGAAGCCTGCGACGAGCTCAGCCGAGATTAATTCACCCTCGTGAGCGTTTGTGGCCAGCTGACCCTCCCTTTCGGGGGTTACAACCGGGTGCAATATGACGTGGACGTCTTCGAGCAGCAGCGAGGGGGTAACGGGCACGATCTCTCGTGAGTGACATTTCCAGCTGTACATCCTGTGCTGAACATTCAACCTCTCAAGCCGTCAATAGAGCTATACGCGCAACTTCATGAAGAAGTCCGGTATCTTATCACACTCGCGCCAAACGACTCGAGAGGTTCGAAGGTGAAGCCACCTCCGCTGTCCTTCGGCGAGACCGCGCAGAGCACGGCCAAACCAGTCTGGCACACGCCGTAATGCTCGATGTGAGCAATGCCGATCAAGTCGATCCCAGTGCCGATCTGACGAGCTCCGCAGTACCCTCGAGCCACATCCTCCCTCAAGTTCAAGGTTCACCGCCACGCCGCTGGAGAGAAGGAGAAGCTTGCGGGGGAGGCGCGAGTTTTATTGCATGAGCTGGCGTTAGGTGCGTGTTTTGCGGCTATGTATCCGCCAAGCGACTCACGAGTGGCCCAGAGCGCAGCTCGGACATAAGGCTCAGCTCACCCGCCGGTCACCAGGACGTCGGCGTGCTCACCCTATATCTGCGCCCCCATGTTCCTCAAGAGCATGGCGTTGTCGACCTCTCGCCAAACCGCCAAATACAAGGCACGTCTGCGCTGGTCTCCTCGCTCCTCACCATAGCGCAGGACCTGCGATCGCTGCAGAAGACGCTCAGCGCCCGATATACAGCCATAGTACGTGCTTCAGGCTCTCTACAACGCGCCTCACAGCCTCGCAACATCAGTCTAGGGTATTTCCACCGCATATACCCTGTCTGTTCTGCAGTACATTGCCCGGGACCACGCTGCCAGACCTGATGAAGCCCCTGCCATGCCTACGAACAGCCCCATCCGGGACCTCGCCCTGCAGGTCGAGCTCCAACTGCACCACTTTACGACCCGTTGCTTACCCGACGCGGTGCGCCAGCGCAAGCACGCCGCCTCGCCGCTCGCATCCGCGCTCCTGCCCGCCCTCGCACAGTCCCTCGCCCTGATCTTCGGCTTCGCGGACTGCTACACCGGTGCGTGCCCTTCGCCCTTTGCTTTCCCCGCGCGCCGTGCGATGCTGAAGGGACACCTACAGAGTCGGGCTACACCGCGATCGACACGCGCTCCCGCACGTGCGGCGCTGCGTTCCGCACGCTGCTCTTCCGCCTGCTCGCGCTCGGCGCGCACATGCGCGGCGTGCACACTGGGGGCGCGTCCGCCACGCGCGCACTCGGCGATGTCGCCCCGCGCGAGTCCCTGCGCGACCTTGCGTGGGCGTATGCGCATCGCTTTGCGATAGCGGAGGAGGATAGTGCGCCCTGGGTGGACTATCTGGATTGTTTCCGTGGACGGCTGGCGGGGAGGATGGGCAAGGTGTTGAAGAAGGTGCGTTTTTGTGTTTAGCGAGGACGCGATGGTGCTTATGCGCGCGATAGGTGGCTGAGGAAGCTGAAGATGGGGGCGTCAAGCGCGCGGCTCTACATCTCATGAAGCGGTTCGAGGTTGAGATGAGGATGGGCGTGCCGTCGGCGATGCAGTGGTCACAGACAAATGATGGTGTGCAGCAGAGCAGCGAGAGTGACACACTGACTTGAGTTCAGGTCTGGAAAAAGAGCGAATCTTGCACTCCAATACTGATTTATACCACAATCGTTATATTTCAAGGACAAGACAAGTGGTCTTTCATGAACAGTATAATGTGTCTCAGTACTGGGACCTATGTCTGTCCACGGCAGATGGTCCTCGCCCTACCCCCTGTTCAATCATCAGAGCTCCGAAAGACACTCCAGAAGGTCCCGAGCAGTCCGCTGCGCGACATGAGTTACCTGTCTGGCACCTGCCCGCCCTCTGCCCGCACGTGCTTCTCCCAAGGATTGACGTGCAGTGGGGGGAGCAGCTCGGCCGCCTTCGCGTCCGATGCAGTCCGGTCTGCCGATAAAGTGTTGTTGCCAGTAGATCGCGAGTCTCTTGCTCTTACTGGGTCTTTACGTTCTGGTGTGGCATTGGTCGCTGGTGCTTGCTTCGTCGGCGGTTCACCCTTTGTCCCAGTTCCCAATGCGGTGACTCTGTCCTCTGCTAACGCGGAATGCATTGCTTCTGCTGCTACCTTCGAGAACATAGAGGACCAGCCTGGTCTCGGTTGAGGCGGTGTGCCGTGCTCGGGCCTGCGCGACGTCTCCACCATGATATGCGTGCCCTGCCACGAGCTCCTCGGCTTATCCAACGATGCAGGCGCGCCTGCGGGTTGTTCAGCGGTCTTCCGTATCTCCATAGACCGCTTTTTCCGCTTCGCCTGGTCTGACCCGTGGTGCGCAGGCACAGACGCGGAGATTGCAGATGCTTCGCCACCGACCCTCGTCGCATTTTCGCTGCTCGCCTCACGCGCTAGACCATCAGGGGGTGCTGGAGTTGGCACAGGGGCACAGGTGGTTGATGTTCTCTCGGAAGGTGTGGAAGCGGGCACGGTAACAGGTAGCGGGACGGTCGCGTTGGTGTCGGACGGGGCGCTTGCCGTGGCGCGCGAAGGGTCCACAGCGGGTTGGACAAATGGTTGGACAGACGCAGCGCGAACAGGCGCTGCGCTGGCAGCAGCCGGCTGTGCGTCCTTCGGCGAGTCCTGCGCGGCGGTGCGCGCAGCGCCCTGAGCAGCGCAAGCAGAGGGTGGGTCCAATTTAGCAGAGATTCCGCGTTGCGGCGTGGCTGGTGAGGTGGCGTCCCGAGATGCAGACGATGCGGCGACCGGATCGTGAGCAGCTGCTCCTTCCTGCGCAACATCGACTGCGTCCTTCCGCGGCGGCTCCTCTAAGGTGGGTCCAGGAATGTGCTCAGGGATCGCACTCAAGAGCAGCATCAACGCAGGTGCAGCATGTGGCATTTTGCCTTGCACGACACGCTCCACTAGGGGGGCGAGCGCGGCCCTCGCCGCGGGCGTCCAGTAATCGCGTAGGAGGAGTGCGGCCTGGCGCTGCAGGATCTCCGGGTGCCTGGACGCGGGTCAGAGTCGTTGAGGATGGTGAGGTACAGAGAGAAGATGAGAGACGCACCGCGCGGAGAATCGCGAGAATAGCTCCGGGAGGATGGTTTCCCCGTCGAGCTGGGCAAAGAGGTGCGCTTCAGCGAGTGCCTTCAGCTCGTCGAGCCCCGCCTGGTGCCCGACGTGTCAGTGTGTCTGTGCCCGAACCGATCGAGCGCCGCGCACCTCGCACGCAAAGCGGTACATCGACTTGGACGAACACGCCGGTCGATGCTGGTGTGTCTTGCGGTGCTTGGACAGTGCCTCCTTGCGCATCTCGGGGCCTCGCGAGCGCAGGGGAAGGAAGTAGACCTGTCCGGTGTATAGGTAGAATATTGCAGCTTCCAGGCTGGAGAGGATAAGATCAGCCAGGGAAGTATTATTTTCGGTGTCGCTCACGTGTCGGCTGCTACGAAGTCGAGGTGAAGAACTCCTGTACCACGATGTGCACTGCTGGATGGCTCCGTTGGATTTATGCGTGCTGCATCTAAGTCGTCCGGCTTGCGTGTAGTCGGCGTATCTGCCTAAATATTCTCAGACCGTGAAGGGATGTATATTTGTTTGATTTGACTTACGGGCAGCTCCTCAAGCGCTTCGAACTCCGCCAGTGTGAAGTCGCTCGGTGTTCCTGGAAAGGATTCCAAGTCGTCTTCGCGGTCCTGGTTCTTTGCCTCTTGAAGCGGAAGCTCGTCGTCATCCTCGATGTCGCTATCGTCGTCCTCGTCATCTCTAAGACGCGCAGGTCCCCTTACACGGCTTGAATCTCCTGACAACACTGCACATCCTTAGGCACGGCGTGTCGAGACCAAAACAACGGACTCACGTTGACTAAAGTACGGCGAGACGGCCTTTAAGATATGGCTGTTCGCGCGAACGGCACGGCACGAGGCAGAGGGACCGCGTCTGGTGGGTGCATGGAACGCTATGTCCGCAAACGAAACACCGGCGAGCGAAGCGGCGAGTGCGTCCTCGAGCGCGCCACACGCAGGTACCGGCGCGAGGGTGTGTAACGGCGACATTGAGTTGTGGTGGTCAAGCTTGGGGTGTGCTGACGTGTCGCCGTATGGCGAAGAAAGATGCATCGTGGCGGGCTCGTGTGCCTCGTCAATACCGCGCGCCGCACGGAAACAGCGTGTCACTGACAAACAGCACGTGGCCACGTCCGATATCGTTGCAAAATGAAATCAGACTGGGACTGTGGAGAGTTCTTGAGCTCACATGCCATAACACGTGGTAAGTCATATACTGGCACGCCTTCCTCAATGGCTACAAGTGTGAATGGTAGCGCAGACGAATCCTGTGCTTGCGAGACGCCAACGATATTAGCTACACGCAGAAAGCCATCGAAGCAGGACTTACCAAAAATTGAGCTCGCGCGCGTAGGAGGCTCATAGGAACCATCGTCTTGTTGTCTGCCCTGGCGCTGGTCGTGGCCATGGGCTTGCTCATTGTACCGTGTCGGTGCCATGCGAAACGAGCAGAATGCGTAGCCTGAACCCTCGCAGGCGAATCTACGCACGGGATGGCCCATTCTGCGTCAGGCAACGATCTTGAGGTACTGTCCCTTTCGCTGTTTATCAGAGCACCTGAAAGGCCGTCATAATGGGGCAGCACACCTCAAATGTCCCGTGCGCCTACTGCCTTCGCGATGGGTCTACCGCGTCGCTTACTATGTATCCACAACGTCGACCATCTGACGTCTGCGTTCTGGCCACCGTCCCCGTTCTACTGCGTTCCAATGTCGCCCATATTGCACATGTTTCAGTCCGACGAGGAGCCCTGACGGAAGCCGATATGCACGCTGCATGCGCCGAGAGCGTTCTCTCGACGTTGTTGGGGAAAAGAATTTGGTGACTGAGGTTTACGACGTTTGAGCACAGCAAGCGGGGCCTTCCCATTGCTTATGGAGAGGTTAGGTGGAGTTTCTGCAGGATGCACTTACACCGTGCTAGACACCGATGGTCGAGTCGTGCGTGGCCAGTGGGGACAAGCACAGCATCATGCACAGCTGAACAGCCCTCCGAAAGCGCCGCGCCCTATTATCGATTTGCTCTGCTACGATCCACCACCTCCCAAGTACTACAACGCCCACAGCACATTCGACCACACACAACGGACCATTGTCCTTCTCGCGCACGACCGCATCCTACGTCGAACGGATGCCAACCATGTCGAGGTCTGTCGGCACAGAGCTTCCCAATGAACTCCTCCAAGCCATCCTAATCCGCCTCGACGACTCGAAGTTCGGATGGCGAGACGAACGCACGTCCAAGCGAGGCCTCACATCCTGTAGCCTGACATGTCGCCACTGGGCGCGACACGTGCGTCCGCTGCTCTTTACCCATTTGGCACTCCGTAGTCGCGAGGACGAGGTTCAGCTCCAGGACTTCCTGGCAACTCCTGACTTCCTCGGGCGCAGTATTGGAGACAGCATGCGCTACCTGACACTCATTTATGATGGAGCGGCGTCGGGCTTTCCATGGACAGTGCTGCGGCCGACGCAACCCGCGATCCCGTCCCACGTCCGGGTCCGCGTCGAGTGGCGCATGGTGGGGGAGGAGGATCGCTCTGGGCAAAAGTGGCCGACCTACCTGCTGACCAGGGTACTCCCGAGAACCCCACCGCCCTCGGCACTCCAACATATAGCTCGTCTCACATTCTGCAATCTTGCCATTCCTATCCGTGGCCTCCTACGCTTCCTCCGATGCATTCGGTTTGAACGACTCGACATGGAGAAGGTCACCTTTGTCGAAGGTGAAGACCTAGCCCTCCTAGAGGCATTACCTGTGCTCCCGTTACGCGTCAGCAACTTCCTGTCAATTGGATGCTCTATTCATTTCCGTGGGCTCAGCAAAAGTGGACTGTTATACTGGACAACTGTCGGAAGACTTGCGCTTTCTGGGCAGGTCCGACTGATGAACGGCACCAGGGTCCCAACATCAATATCCAGCCGCCTCCTGATTTGTACAGACACACATGATACCGATCACGCTACATATAACCTGGCGATTATATCCCAAGCACGCTGGTCGAGGTGCAGTAAGTGGCATGTTTCTGCTCAGAGTCAGGCCTTCATGTAGTCCCAGGCACTCGGTTATCGTACGATTGCCATTATCACATCTCCGACAGCAGGGGCATACTGGCAGCTATTACAGAAGGGACGCGGACCAGGGGCCATCCTCGTACTACCGTGGCCGTCACCTTCACCCAGCTCCGCTGCCCTGAGCTGAAGGACGATGCCTGTGGATTTGAAGCCCTCGATCGACTCTGTCGCACGCTGGGCGACATTGAGACTGCTGATACAGCCAGTATTGCGATTGTGTGCTCCTCTGCAGAGGAAACGCATACTCTTCTGTGCGGAATCTTGCAGAAACGCGTACTTGCGGATCCAAGGGACAGATACGTACACCTCCAGACTAATTTCTGGGATATGTGGGGTGACGCCGTATGCGACATCCTGGAAGCAGGGCCGGCAGAGGTGACCTTACACAATCGAACAATGTTGTCGCGGATTACCACGCAGGTCGCGCGGCAGAGGTTTTTCCCCGAGAATGTGCAGATGAGTCTGCCTGAGCTTCGGGAGCTGTGGGAAGTTGTAGACGAACTCAGGAAGGGCACAGAGGTATAGGGATAATATGCAAGTCGAGCATTCCCCATGTGTGTACAGTCTTTGTTCATTTGACATGTCTCTGATGCTTGGCAAACCAGTACAATAATGCTAGGTTTTGTAGGGAAGTTTTACACAATGCAGAATGCGACGGGGTAGTCGAATGGCCCTTCTAGCGCAGCAGGTTTTGCATCATCTGTTGGAAATCAAACGATTGGCTACCAACGGCACGTGCGACAAGATGCACCAGGGTTGTCGTATAATCGTCGACCACCGCGTGCCTTCGGAGAGAGCCTGCGGAAGCTCCGTACATCTGCATCACGACCTGGCGCATCGGCAAACGAATAGACTCCCTCATAGAGGCCACCACACACCGATCAAGGCGCTCTGCATTGCGGTCGAGCTTCTCCGAGGGGCAGACGTCTAGGTGCGCACGGCGCACGGCGACGAGCCGCTTCGCGCTTGCACCGAAGCTCTCCCCAGTCCAGACAAGCAGGGCGTTGAGCTTGATAACGCGTCGGGCGGGCCCGTCGTCCTCGCGATTGCGAGCGTGCGGAATGTGATGCGCAGGAGCGAGGTGCTGACATGACTGTGTAGCGAGGTCGAGGACTCAGAACGTGTGCAGAACATTCTGGAGTGCGTCTCGGAGTTCTGACCGTACCTTGGCAGCCGTGGGGTGTTAACTGACTTCATGGTCGACCCCACTCCCATGGGGCGATACTTTGGGCTGTATTGCAACTTTCTCTGTATTTCGAGCAATATGATGCAGGGCAGGGTGTGCAGAAAGACTGCTATTGTGTTATCTATGTTTACAGTTCGCCTATTGTATTGGCTACGAACCTAGCTCGATGCCTCGCTCTCGCCGCCGTCCTGCACAGAATCCTTCGTATGCGTCCGCTGCACCGCTGGCAACCCATCGTTGCCCATCACACCTTCGAACCGCTTTGTGAGACGTCGGGCTGCGCGCTTGACACCATCGTCTTCAGCTCCCTCAGCCACCTGTTGCACACATGAGCACCATCTCATCGTCCTCGCCAAATCCAATTACGCACCTTCTCCAACGCCCTGCCCATCCTCCCCGCCAGCCGTCCACGGAAACAATCCAGATAGTCCACCCAGGGCGCACTATCCTCCTCCTCTATGGCAAAGCGACGCGCATATGCCCACGCAAGGTCGCGCAGGAACTCGCGGGGGACGACATCGCCGAGTGCGAGTGTGGCGGACGCGCCCCCGGTGTGCACGCCGCGCATGTGCGCGCCGAGCGCGAGCAGGCGGAAGAGCAGCGTGCGGAACGCAGCGCCGCACGTGCGGGAGCGCTCGTCGATCGCGGTGTAGCCCGACTCTGTAGGTGTCCCTTCAGCATCGCACGGCGCGCGGGGAGAGCAAACGGCAAAAGGCACGCACCGGTGTAGCAGTCCGCGAAGCCGAAGATCAGGGCGAGGGACTGTGCGATGGCGGGCAGGAGCGCGGATGCGAGCGGCGAGGCGGCTTGCTTGCGCTGGCGCACCGCGTCGGGCAGGAAACGGCTCGTAAAGTGGTGCAGTTGGAGCTCGACTTGCAGGGCGAGGTCCCAGATGGGGCTGTTCGTAGGCGCGGTAGGGGTTTCATCAGGTCTGGCAGCATGGTCCCGGGAAATGTACTGCAGAACAGACAGGGTGTATGCGCTGGAAATACCCTGAATTGATGTTGTGAGGCTGTGAGGCGCGTCGACTACAGCCTGCGGCACGTACTATGGCTGTATATCGGTCGCTGAGCGTCTTCTGCAGCGATTGCAGGTCCTGTGCTATGGTGACAAGCGAGGAGACCAGCGCGGACGCGCCCTGGATCTGGCGGTATGGCGAGAGGTCAACAGCGTCGTGCTGTTGGGGAACATGGGGGCGCAAATACAGGGTGAGCACGCCGACGTCCTGGTGCTCGGCGGGTGAGCTGAGCCTTATGTCCGAGCCGGGCTCTGAGCCACTCGTGAGTTGCTTGGCGGGATACACAGCCGCAAAACACGCACCTGACGCCAGTTCATGCAATAAAACTCGTGCCTCTCCCGCAAGCTTCTCCTTCTCTCCAGCGGCGTGGCGGTAAACCTTGAACTTGAGGGAGTATGTGCCTGCATCGAGTGTGCTGCGGAACTCGTCAGATCGGCACTGGGATTGACTTAATCGGCATTGCTCACATCGAGCGTTCTGGAGTGTGCCAGACTGGTTTGGCCGTGCTCTGCGCGGTCTCGCCGAAGGTTAGTGGGGGCGGCTTCAGCTTCGAGTCTCGGGGGTCGTTGGGCGCGAGCGTAATCGAATACCGGGCTTCTTCATGGAGACGTGCATACAGCTCTGCCTGTATTGTTACAGGCTGAAGACATGAAGACACAAATGCACTCACGAGATACTCTGGCTGCTACTCCCTCGCTGCTGCCCGTGGACGTCCAAGTCATGTTGAAGCTGGTCGCGGTCCCCGAAAGGGATGGCCGAGGCGTCGTTAACGTTCATGTTGGTGGATCATTCTCGGGCTTGCAATGCTTGTATAAAGCTTCCATGAGACCATCTGGCGACCGTGTCGAGCGATGCCACGAGCCGTGGGCAACACAAGTCGGGTGCAACGCCGCTCTTCCGCCGGCCCTATCTGCACGCAAGCTGCGAGATACTTGGTGCAGGTGAACAAAGATCAGGCTGAGCTAGACGTTGGGATGAAGATTTCGACGACGAGTGGTCCACAGGAAGACAGAATGGACGGTCTCTCGCAAAGGGTGAGAGCCAATTATGTAAGCATCAACTCTGTCAAATATAACCAAGCACTTGCCTCGTATAGTAAGCGCACGGCATTGCTGAGGTTCGTGTCCCATCCTGACCTGCGACAATGCACATGGTATATATAAGGTACACTACATAAGCGACATACTAATCTTACATACATGCTACAAAGACCCTGCTTCTGTACATGTCTGTTGAAGCGGAGAGATAAATGGTAACTCGTTAATCTTCGTTCAAGTACTCCTCCTGCCCGATGAAACAACTGTCTGTTTCTTCGACGCGCTTCAAACCTTCGATCAATCATATAATCACCTAAGCTGGTGCTTTGACGCCTGTCTTACACTGCTCATTGGGTTAGACATGTTGAGCCTTCACCAAAGCGCGGTAACGCACCTCAAACCCACATCGATCCTACCGTACGTCACGTTATACCTGGCCGGTGCCTCCCTGCAGCACACCCATGCGCTGCTCATGCACCTCCCTCCGCAGCTTCTTCATGAAACGCTCCCTTCCACCCAATGGGCCGCAGTAAAGCAGCTCCCGGCGCTGCTCCGTGGTAAGGTCCACTGTGGTTCCGTCGCCGAGGTCTACGGTCGTCGGAACAGAGCGGATCCGGCTCGCGGGGTCGCACCCGAACAAGGTTGTGTAGCAAAATGAGACATGATCTGGCGAGTCATGCGGCAGGATGCGATGTTCGAGGATGGCGCACACAATGGTGCGCATGTCCTTCTCGTCCCAACAATTCAGGTAGATCGGCTTCTCGAGCTCGCCGGGAGCGTAGAACCGGGGGAGACTACCTATGATTGTGTTGAACCTCTCCATGTCGCTAGGGGACTTGATCGCAGGGACATGAATCCATGTCTGGTGGACGCCTGGATGGACATTCAACCAGAAGTACACATCTACCGATACGATTGTGCGTTCCGTATCTCCGATTGGAACGGAGAGATCGTATGCCCAGGCTGACGCTAGCTCTAGTGTTTCTTCAGCCTCGATGATTTCGTAGAAACGAAACAGAAAAGCGTACGAGGATGGCTGCTCCGGCCGTCCCGCAGTTGCAAGGACATGGTGGAGCCGTGGCACTGGTGCAGATCTAATGCGATGCGGAATTGCCGCAAAAGCCTGGCCTCCGTTGGGCTGCCGGCGAGTACATAGGGCAAGCGGAAGCCCGCCGCCACGGCGTTGATCAGCCGGACCCAGAACACCAGTTCGTCTGCGCCGCGGACACAGCGCATGCAGTCGATCTTGTACTCCCGCATCAAGAAATACTCGCGCAGCGTGAGGAACGGGCGGGGTATCGCCTTGACGTCGGTCCCCTCGACGAAGCGGACGTCGTGCAGCTCGACATGGCGCACGCCCAGGGACCGCGCGTACTGCAACAAGTCGCGGACGCGCACGTCGTGCAGGTCGCGGACGACGAGGCTGTGCACGGTCATGACGGAGGGCGGGACGGACCGCGGCCTGCCAGCGCGAAGCCGCGCGAACACGTTCTTCTCCCCGGGCTTGCCCTGCACGATCCACTTGACGAACAGGTTGCGGTGCCTCTCGAACCCGCCGTAGGACGGGATGTCGTGCGCCCATGGGATCCCCACCGGCGGGGGGTCGTAGGTGATGTTAAGGTCGCGTACGCAGCGCTCGATACTGTACCCGAGGCAGTCGGGCACGGCGTTGAACGCGGCGAGCTCCCTGAGCTCGTCGTGGCTCCGGAGGTTGAGCTGAAAGAAGAGTATGTCGCGGATGACCTTCGCCCAAAAGCGGCAGACGAGAGCGCAGTTCGTAAGCCCCGCCTTGAGATTCCTTTCCCTGGACAGCAGCTGCTGGTAGGTCAGGCACTCGAGGATCTCGATGAGAACTTCGGGTGGTATGCGCCACCCTGCGCTGTACGAGATGCGCGTGCGTTGCGGGTTAGGGAACATACTCTGGAGAGAATGGGTGCGACGAGCTCTTGGAAGGTGGAAGATTGTAATCGGATAGGTGTGCACGAGGCAGTGTGCGTCCATCAGCGTGGCCGGTTTGCGAAAATGGCAATGTTTATGCTATGTTTGGTGCTATGTGTGCTTATGTCACCCGCTCCCAGGGTCTCTCTGCGGCACGGCTTTACGGGGAAGCATGGATGCCTATAGATGGATATGACTTCAGCGTATTTCTCCTTCTCGCAGAATGATTGCAACTACGTCCATGGACGAATAACCGAGCTTCGCAGAGCCGGCAAGTGCGGGGCTGAAACAGCAAGTGATGCCGAATGCATCAAACAAGCCTAGGAATGCACAGGGACGATGTTCAGAGAAGGCTAGACAGCCATGAGCCGCATACGAGCCTGCAACCATCCCACAAGCCTCCAGAGCACCCGTGGAGCGAAGATGAGACAGATCTTGTACATCGTGACGATGTCGAGCACAAGGGCTGTGGGCAGATCCTCATCGCGTCTCCGGAGCCGTAAGAAACGTCGGAACACCGATATACGCTTACGGACCTCCCGCCAATGGTGCAGCGCTTTTTCAGCAGTCGGTCGCGCCTTGGGGTCTGGGTGGACCATCGCCGATATGAGCGGGCGGAGGAATTCGGTGCGGGAGTATGGCTAACCACGGCTGTCAGCATAGGGATGCACGAGAGCGGGTTACCACGCTCACCTTGTCTATTGCCTTGCGCAGCGCATTACCAAGGATGAACACATCTGTCATGAAGGGATCATACGGCACATCGAGTGAAAGCTCGGGGGCTTCTCGATCGGCTCCAGCTGTGCCGGTGACACGTCTCGGAGTACCTGGCGGGATGCGAACCGACATTCCAAAGTCGACGATGTAGTATCTGATCCTCTCTGGGGAGGCAATGCGCCATATTGGGATCGAACGGGCAGAGCCGTCGCGTTTGGTTCCAAGGCGGGAAGGGTGCCAGCTGTCCGGATAAAGAGGCTCTCCGTCCATGAGAATGTTAGACATGGCGATATCGCTACGATAGAATCAGTATATTGCACAGGCTTCAAAGCAGAGACAGGCTGACCGGTGAACGACGGAATGTTCGTGTATGAACGCTAGGCCCTGCGAAAAGGTCGGTTAGAGATGTGTAGACATGACGTGAAGGAGCAGCTACCTCTAGAACCTGATCTGCAAACTGTACGACATCGTCCACATGCAGGAAAGGGGGATCCGTCGATGCTCGAAGGAGCGGCATGACTATGTAAGACATGTTGTTTTCTTCGTCGTCAAACGAGTCAAGGAGAGGCACGCAGTGGTTTCGAGGATCTGCTCTGACTTCGGGGCTAGAAAAATAACGAGCAATAGCCAGCTCCTCACAGCCCATCGGGACCGTCTTCAGACAGACGTATCGGCCATCCGCTGTGCGTATAGCGTCGATGAGATACGGTTCCTACCCATGCACGATCAGTGCCAGCGTCACCTCACAACGAAGTAGTACTCACGTTGCATGGCCAGTAGTCTTCAAACAGGAGAGGCAGTCTGGATGGATGCGCCTTCCATGACGGCACCCAGTCCGGCGAGTACCGCGGACGAAGCCTGTAGCCATGGGACAGGAGGAACTGGTAGCGGCTGCGCCACCTAAGCTCATGCGGCAGCACCATCTCGCCGACCTCACCGAGGTCCGCGTAGTTCTCTTTGAGGAGCCTCCATGTGTCCTCATCATCGGACATGGTGGTAATGGAAGGGGGAGGAAAGGGGGAGGAGGAGCAGGTGACGGTTTTTGTTGTGATAAATCTGCGCCGGGGCCGTTAGGCATCACGCATCACGCCGCGGTGCGTCTACATAGCGATTGTAAGCATCTCATCGGGCATCCGTGTGGTATGATCTCACCGTACCGGGCCTAAGTGCCGCATTATACGGTCTGCTTCGGCTACCAACAATATCAGCCACAGATAGAGATCCAGCGAAGCAGAACGTACCCAAAGATCTAGCTCGCGCACGGTAGTACCGCGATAGCATCGCCTTCCAGGCCAGCCTATCCCTCATCGTGCCCGGGAGCCTACTTAGGGTACCATGACAGGACCATGAGCACAAGGCGATAGTCTGACATCACGTAGGTGAATCCGGGCGCGAGATAGCACGCTGGGTCATACGACAATGGTGAGGTGTCAACACATCTGAAGGGAGACGGCAAAAGGGCCAGCGCAGCTTACATGCTTCCTGGGCTCACTGCGTCTGTGCCGCTGCTTCCTCAGCGTTCCAAATCGAACGACTGTGTTTCGGCTCGCACCCCGTCCTGACATGCAGCGATGTCGGTCAGACTACTCAAGCTAGGTTGCCGCGAGGACTCCGGACGAAAGCACGTACATGAGAGTGTCCCCTCAAGATCCGCGAGAATCTGGTGGTGTATGAGGGTTGTCGCAGCATTAATGTTGATAAACGTGGGAGGCCGGAGAGCGGTCAGAGGCAGAGATGGTTGAAGGGTGCAAAGCACCGACACGGCGTCAGGTCAATCAGCAAAGCGCCGTGTGATCGATAACTTTGCTCTGCTACCGTTACCATCGCCTCGCAAACACTGCAACACCCACAGCACAAGGATTTCGAAGACTGAACAGACAGATTCCCTGAGCGGCCATGTCATGGCACGCACGAATGCCAATGTCCGCCAGCACAGCGATCCCCGACGAGCTCCTCCAAGCCATCCTAGTTCTCCTCGATGACTCCTTAATCGGATGGGAATTCGGGATCCTGCCCAAGCATGGCCTTACATCCTGTAGCCTGACATGTCGCTACTGGGCGCGACACGTGCGTCCGATGCTCTTTACCCATCTGACGCTCCGTAGTCGCGAGGACGAGGTTCAGCTCCAGGACTTCCTGGCAACTCCTGACTTCCTCGGGCGCAGTATTGGAGACAGCATGCGCTACCTGACACTCATTTATGACGGAGCGGCGTCGGGCATTCCATGGACGCTACTGCGGCCGACGCGATCCGCGATCCCGTCCCACGTCCAGATATACGTCCAGTGGCGCATGATGGGGGAGAAGGGTCGCTCTGGGCAAAAGTGGCCGACCTACCTGCTGACCAGGGTGCTTCCGAGGACACCACCGCCCTCGGCAGCTCAGTGCATAACTCAACTTTCACTTTGTAATCTTGCCCTTTCCATCCGGGACTTCCTACACTTCATCAGATTCCTTCGATTCGAAGCACTCTACATGGAGAATGTCACCTTCATTGAAGGCGAAGATCCAGCCTTGTTGCATGCCTTACCTGCACTACCGTTAGGAAGCAGCAGGTCCTCACCCCCAAAAGGATGTTCCATCCACCTTCAAGGGTGCAGCAGAAGAGCACTTCTGTTCTGGACGATTATTGGTGGTTTCATACCCTCTGGGCAACGCCTGCAGATGAATGACCGCAGGGTCGTGGCGTCAATATACCACCAGCTCTCCCTTTGCGCAGACGTGCATCATACCGAAAGTGCTACATGTGACCTAGTCATTATAGCTACTGAAAGTCATAGGGGATCGCGTGAGTGGCATATCTATTTGCAGATTAGTCAAGCCTTCACGCAATTCTAGAGATATCCCGGTCTTGGCGATATCAGCTTTGGGGCCGTGGCCTATGGGACAGACAACTTGCAGAAATTGAAACAGAGGACATGGGTACCGGCACAGTACACATCTGCTCCACGAAGACTCTCTGTCCTGACCTGGGGGATAGTGGATTCACAGCCCTCGATCAACTCTGTCTCTCGCTGAGCAACACTTACCATTGTGCTGTTGTATACAACTCACCAACGGCAGGGTTTACCCTTCTAGGCGACATTCTTGAGGGACGCGTGCTAGCAGACACCAGCTTCAGCCGCATATTTCTCCAGACCAGTTTTTCGACTTTCTCTGGTCACACTGTGCACGACATCAAGGCAGCACCAGCAGAGGTGGTCTTGCACAATGGAGCGATGCTGCCATTAACAACCATGCAGCGTACACGGTGGCTAAAGTGCGACAACAACATGGAGAGGGAGTCATATCTTGCAGATCTGCGAAGGGATGTAACAGATCCGGAAAGGGAGCACGGGCAGAACAACATGCAAGACAAGTATTCCCATACATAAATGCCCCCATTCCACTATCCAGCCTGGACAGGTTTGTCTGTACACCTTACCATAGGCTCACATCTAATGTTGTAACTGACAGACCAGTTATCAAACCAATAAATATATGAAGTAAGAGGTCGGTGAACTTCCGGACGGACAGGTCTGCCATGTATGCGAAGTCTTCGTTCATTTTGATTCGTCTTAATACTGAGTAAAGCGACAAAGTTATTCTGGGTTCTAGAGGAAAGCTCTATGCAATGGCGTATCGGATGGGTCGTTGAGATGGCCCTTCTCTCGTAGCAAGTCTCGGATGGTCTATCGAGAATTAAATCTTTGGTGACCTGAAGCAAGCATAGTACGACGTACCAGTAGCGTAACATAAACGTCAACCACTGCCTGCCAAAGCTTATTGCCCTCGCTCGCTGTACGAAGTCTGAGCACGCCCTCGCGCTGTGAAGGCTGGTCTTGCGGTACTTGCGGAGGGGTGACCTGCGTCTGCATATCTTCTGAGAGGGCCTTCAACAGCTCCCTACATCTGCATTACGCCCAACCGCGTCAGCAAACCAATAGATGCTCCTCCAAGTGCCGTGACGCACCGGTCAAGCCGCTCTGCAACGCGGTCGAGCTTCTCCGAGGGGCAGACGTCCGGGTGGGCACGGCGCACGGCGACGAGCCGCTCGAGCAGCTTCGCGCTCGCGTCGAGCTTCTCTCCAATCCGCGTAAACAGGGCGTCGGGCTTAATAACACGCTCGGCGAGCCGTGCTGCGAATGCAGCAGCGCCGCGCGGCATGGGGCGTCCGTCGTCCTGACGGTCGCGTGCGGCGGTTGCGAGCGTGTGCAGGGCTACACCGAGGAGTAGAGGTGCTGGCATGACTGTTTCGCAAGGCTAAGAACTGAGGGGGTGGGGGACTAGAAATTGTAACGACGGCGGGTGCATATATGCGCGGAAATGCTCTTCGTTGCCTCGTTCTCGCTCACTGTAACCCTGCAAAACAAAGTCGAGATACCATTTCGGCAATGCGTACGACGGCAGGGCTCTGATAGCGTACCTCGTATCCGTCGCCTCCTCTCACAACCTTCGTTCATACGCGCTGTCACCCGCACGGAGAACAAGGCTTTCCGTGTTGCGCACGACGTCTCTTGGCAGCTCGACTTCGTGCTTCGCACGCGAGGGCGTGGCGGCTTGGCGAGGCGAGGGCAATGTTAGCGGCGACATGTCCAGACGGAGCGTAAAAGAGCAACAACAACAGCTGTGAGGAAAGATGGGTCATGGCTACATGTTGAACAAGTCATCCCGTATCGTCTCTCGGGCGTCTCTCACGCTAAGCTCGCCTGGTGTGACCATGTCATCAGACCGAGGACAGAGACACCCCGATATGCCAACTGGTAACGTATCGCTGCACACCGTAAGTCTAAGATGATAATCGCTACATTGCATTAAAGTCGGAGACTTTCGACTACGCGGGGTAATTGCTGCGGGAAGGAGATCCCGCCATATCGAGAATTTGTTTTGCTATATTTGACGGTATGTGCGCTTACATAATCAACTCTCACCTCCCTGCGCGAACCGTGGCAGGGCTAATCTGACAACTGACCGCAAATCCCTATCGATATCCTTCCGAATTCCGGCTAATAGACAGTTGAGCAGTTATCACATTCCATTGATGACGTATCCTCTCTCTGACCCGAGAAACACCAGGTAGCATATATCCAAAGCTGAGACTTTCCACCCACAGCAAGGTGATGAGCATATATCCGTACGTCGTTGAGCAGCAGCACACTTGGCTGAGTATAGAAACTCCACTGTCAGATATTGTGTCAATGCAATATGGCAGGCTTGGTTAGGCATAAGCGCGTACCTCAAGTACGAAGAACATTGACTTGAGAGAGTTTATGGACAGCGTCGAAAATCCCGAATAATCACCTTCTCCTCCAGTATCTTCAGCTGCTGAGCAGCAACGCATCACATATCTGAGCGTCGGGGAATTCGCCCCAATCAGGATCTACGGCGAGGTGTGACGCCGAGATTGTAGAGGGGTTGGGTTGCTGCTGCAGGAGTCAAACCAACTGAATTCACATTCCTCTGACTTGTTCTAACCATTAGTCAGTAGTGGTGAAGGCACTCTATGAAGCGTACCAGCAAACGATGTTGTGTTCAACCGTGAGCTCTTCGACCAGCCGTAGAATTCTTGGTCTAGGGTAGGGACAGACAGCTGAGATATACGAGCTATAGTAGAAACGAGCCACGCACCCTGGATATATCTGATGAGCACGCCAGCTTTCGTGCGGCGTGAAATTTCTAGGTGTTTGAAGCTGCATGGCGGCGTAATGCTCAGTTGACGATCAAGTGATGAGAGGGCCGGACGTACCTCAGAGACATCGACCCCGTTGAGACACGCAAAGCGTCCTCAACTTCCCGCGCATACCTCTTGCACCCACTGCATGGAGTGGACGTTTGTTGAGCGAGGTCGAAGTAGGGCGCAAAGCGACAAGCCCCGGGACAGCGCCGGCGACCCGGAGCTGGGGTCCTGATGCTGACGTAAGCGCCCTGGCACGGCCTCTCGGCGCAGAGACTTTCGATTTCATTTCCCGACCATCCGACCACGACTACGTGGCCCTCGAATATATACATCCCGGATTTACACGCTTGACACACTTGTTACTCGAGAGAGATCGCGTGCAGCGTCTGGCTTACCACTTCGGAGGCTAACGCCTAAAGCACCGGGAATTAATGGCCTGCAGAGCCCCAGGTCAAGGTGAGTTGATCGCCGTCTCGTAACTTCCCCCTCGCGCCCATAAGACGCTTTCAGTTGCTGTTACAGCTATTGCAGGCCATACGAAGCTCACAATGGTCATACAACGTCATAGGCTGCTGAAAAGCCATGACGAACACGGCTTGCCTATGTCGCGCGAACCTCGCACATAGCGGGGACCGTGAGTTTAGTCCTTGGACGTGATCAGATGAAG
Organism: Phanerodontia chrysosporium; assembly: GCA_001910725.1. Taxonomy (NCBI): domain Eukaryota; kingdom Fungi; phylum Basidiomycota; class Agaricomycetes; order Polyporales; family Phanerochaetaceae; genus Phanerodontia; species Phanerodontia chrysosporium. Next base: position 170,756 of record MJGA01000037.1, read on the forward strand.
TGCAACCGCTCTGTTGAAGCTCTAAGCGGTTATTCGTGAATGTACGCCTTCCGCAAGAAGGGTGCCCATCCACTGATTACAGCATCGACATAGGACCGCAGCAAGATTAGGCCCCTACGCGGTATTGTTCAACGCAGCGAGAAACCTAACACAAGCTCGGGGCAGGGGCTGAGGGTGCACAACTAGCAGACAATCAGCGCCTTGCGTCACGACAACTATAGTCGCGGATGTACGTCGGGAGAGCCTTGGCAGCTCTCTCTCCCATTCGACCCATCTCGATGGGCCATCTGGACAACATGTTACCCCCTCCCAGAGTCCATCCACACCGTCGCTCTCTCCTTGATGCGCTTCTCACCATTCCTCACTTCCTGCGAGCTGGCCGCCGCTGAGATGAGCGATGTCGCAGAGTCGGGGTCGAATATTACGACCCAAATTCGGCTCTATGCTCATTTGCAAAGGGGACCCCACGATACTCGATGCGCTGCGCAAATATTAGGCTTTGTAGTAGGCACGCACTGCAAGGCGTACGCAATGCGGCGACATTCGCGACTCACCCTTTGACCTACTGGTCCTTGAATTATTCTGTGCAAGGCTTTTCGAAGGCCCACTGGCACGGTATGCATCGCTTCGAAGCCGCCGTTCAGCGACGCCGGTCTACCAGAGTACCTGGTGCGCGTTGTCCGTCCACCTTTCGCAGGGTGATCCTTGTCTTCTCGTTACAATTACTCGCTATTCAACCAATCCAGCGAGTCCCTATGAGAGGATGGCGCGGCGACTGACCTTGCAACTGGGTGCTGTCAGGTTAGTCTCACATGGCTACTGTTGAAGCTCTGGCTAATGTACACATAAGGGACTCGACCAGTTAGGTTAGTCTGCGATCATATCATTGTCCTACAAACGTGGATACTGTTGCGGCTCCGCGGTTTGAATGAGCATCGCACCAACGTCTTGTGTTCTGAATGCTATCAATTGGATGTAGATGGAGCAGGTCGACGGCGTTGCGCAGCGTTCATCGGAAGCAGTGAGGCAGCGTGCGAAGAGGCGGAATGGAACCTGCCTCGAGAATCAACACCACTTGCGAGCACTAGGCGCATAACGGAGAGTGACATGACCTCATAAAACAACTGCGACTTTACGAGTGCCTACGCGCTATGTAGTCGTTGTACTTTCCGGCGGAGATTCAGTGTGTAACCCGTTTCGATCGTCAACTCTGAATGATGATTGAGTGGCCTTATCTTGCATGACGAGGGCACCTCGCGACGGAGCTCAATTTCCTTCTATTTCGACGTGTTTTGTGGCGTAGCCAGCACAGCCATGATAATGACAAGGGGCAGGATCGCTTGTATCGTCCTCGTGATACTCCGCGATCACGAAAGGTCTTCTCGACAGCTGCCGTTGTGCGGACATTCATGGTGTTGTCGCACCCTACATAGTACACAACACTGTACGTGGATTTCCAATCTTCCACAGTAGTCCTAGACATATCTTGTTGTCAGCGTGCTATCCGCCGTGTCCCGGGCTTGAGACAACTCCTATCAAGAACAGAACGGAGCACATTTCTCGCAAGCCAACACCCTGTTCTGTTGATTCAAATTTACTATGATTCGATACAATGTGAATACATATTGGCGATACGCTTCGATTACAACCGCAACCTGAAATTTCGTGAGGCAGCAGCCGTGCTAGCGAAGAAGAAAGATAGCGGATGTACTACATGGGTTATCTATCCGAAAACAAGACGCAACCATTCTTTCGACCACCTGAGGAAGCGCCGCGCAACGATGAAGCTGATCTTGTACATCATGACTATATCAAGCACAAGCGCGGTAAGGAATGTCTCATCACGGCCCCGAAGGCGTGCAAACCGTTGGAGCACTGTGACCCGTTTGCGAATCTCATGCCAATGGCGTAGCGCACCCTCAGCTGTCGGTCGCGCCTCGGGGTCAGGATGGACCATGGCGGAGATCAGTGGGCGTAGAAATTCGACGCGGTAGTACGGCTGCCCAGGGGCCTTCAGATTTAAAGTGTCATAGGAACCTGAGCGACACACTCACCCTGTGGATTTCTTTGCGAAGGGCGTTCCCGAGAATAAACACATCCGTCATAAAGGGGTCATAGGGAACGTCCAGAGAGAGCTCGGGGGCTTCTCTGTCTGCACCTCGGTTGCCAACGACGAGTCTGGGAGTGCCCGGCGGGATGCGCACAGACATTCCAAAGTCAGCAATATAATATCTGATCTTCTCAGGCGAGGCCACCCGCAATATAGGGATCGAGGGGGCAGTGCAGTCGCGCTTGGTATTAGTACGGACAGGGTGCCAACCGTCCGGGTAGAGAGGCCTGCCGTCTATGAAGATGTTGGACATTGCTATATCGCTAAAACAACGTCAGACAGGATAACGCAAGGTAGAGAGAATAGCTAACCGATGAGCTACGAAATGTTCGTGCATGAAAGCCAAGCCCTGGATAATGTACGGTCGGAGACCCATATCGTCGAGGTAGAGGGCACTTACCTCGAGGACCTGGTCGGCAAACTGTATGACATCGTCCACCAGTGCAAAGGGGGGATCCGCTGCGTCTCGAAGGAGTGGCATCACCATGTACGAGATATCGTTCTCCTCGTCGTCGAAGGAGTCAAGGAGGGGTACGCAGTGATTGCGAGGATCAGCTCGAAGTTCAGGAAGGGAGAAGTATCGTGCAATGGCGACCTCCTCGCTACCTCGTGGAACTATCTTCAGACAGACGTATTGACCATCATCACGAGTGGCGTCCATGACCAGCGCTTCCTGTTCGCCCTCAATCAGTAATAGCGCCTGACCACATCGTACAGCAACTCACCCGCCATGCCCAGTAGTCCTCAAACCATAGGGGGATTCTATTCGGATGCGCTTTCCACGATGGCTCCCAGTCCGGATGGTAGCGCGGACGCAGCCTGTAGCCGCGGGACGCGAGGAACTGATAACGGCTTCGCCACTTTCGCTCGTGCGTGAGTAGCTTCTCGCCAATCTCGCCAAGTTCGGCGTAGTTCTCTCTGAGTAGCCTGTATGTCTCCTCGTCGTTGTGCATGACAGGAAAGTGGGTGGGGGGTAGAGAAAGAGTTGATGGCGATTCGAACAAGGACCCATCTGCTTATGTAATTCCTGTAGGTGCACGTGGATCTCCACCAAAGCGCGCACACCTTCAAACCTCCACTTCATCGCCGTGGACTCGGAACTCGTGGTACTTCCCTGTCGCAACGTTGTTCTCGTTTTAGCGATCGATTCTACCCATGCGCTCAAACAAATGTTACCGTCTACGTGCGTGCAATCTAGCAGGTGCTGTGTAGCGGCTTCGTCTATATAATCTGGTGCAAATCGCTCAGTGGATTGGTCAGTACCCACGTTCTCTCACAAAACCGAGATACCTGTCCTCGCAGTTCTAACTTCTCCGCTACTAAGTTGCTGGTCAACTACTATCATTATCCATACCCATATCATACTATTCGTAAAGTCAGAAACATGGTGCGTCGTTTTCCTTCGTTGATGTTGTTGGCACCCCTTCTAATCAATGTCACGTTGGCACAGAGCGCTGCAGTCCAGCTGGTGGTTGCGGATTCGTCCTCTCAATCTCTCGTCAGAGATGCTGCACTTCTCCTCATCGGTGGCGTTGTAGCGCTGACTGGCAAGACGCTGCTCTGGGATAGATACTTCGCGAGGGTTGAGTCGATGGGGGATCTCATAGACTCATTGAAGCGATTTCTATCTGCCGCATGTCAAACTCTCAACAGGACTTTGGACGATCTCTCACGCAGGTTTGATCACCGAGAGGCCTCCATTAAGCTGTTCTGCCAGCGCCATGGGTTGGAAATACCAGATGGATTCCGCGAGTTAGCTGGCAGGTGAGTCCGTAGTCAATCATCCTGTCGATCTACTGCTTAATGTCATGCCAGCGTAAATGCCATGGTCGTCCGGCTGGAGCGAACTTACAAATTCACCTTCACAATCTTGGATGCTCGAGAGCAAAAGTGTCTCCTTGGCGAACTATCCTTCATGTACGAGGACACCCGGTCGAATGTCAAGAAATTCGACGTGCGCGTTACGGTGAGACCAACCACGCAACCTGAGATATTCAAGTCTAACAGGTATTCTTAGGTCTACTCCGACCAGGTTTACTCCGCCCTATATCCCAATGAACATCTGAGGCAGGTAGCGCGAGCCCTTCAACACTCCACGGACGTCGACAATAGACCTGTGCCAATGTACACGGGTGCCAACCCCTCGGGGTATAGGCGATAGCACTGTAACGACCATGTGTTGCACCCCTTCATTTCATCCATATGCTACGTACATAGCTTGCAATAGGTCGATACCTCGTACACTCCTTACAACGTGCCAATGTTTGCTGCTCACTTGTTTGTACGATGCGTTCACGATTGCCATGCATAATCTACACTAGATCTTATAATCATTGGTCAAGAAACGTTCATGACAAAAAGTGCCAGTGTCACTGCTCGTGCTAAGTACGTACACCGCCAGTCGGTGCGATAGCAACTGTGACAGGGCAACGTTAAGCCACCAAACATGAATTCGTGGAATCCGAATGTGTGGCGATCTACAAAGCTACCTTGACCATCTCGTCATACAGCCGCGAAGCATCCCCCCTCCTCCCAGGGACCATGTCCGAGCATCGCTGTACCAAGTCCCACAAACGTTCATCTTTGAGGAGCGCGGGTCGGCTAGGACGTTTGCCCTCGAGCAGTGCTCGCTCTAGGTCCTGATTAGTAATATCGCCCCATGGTGCGTGACCGGAGTACAACTGATAACACTTTAGTTTGGCCGCGTGCAAAGCATGGGTGGACGTACCTCGAACGCTACCATTGCCCACGAATACACATCCCCGGAATATGTCGGGCGCATTGACACAGGGCTTCGGCACCAGAGCTCCGGGGCTTGCCATTGAGGGTTGCCTTGCCGCGTCGACCAAAGCTGCTTGCTCTTAGACTCCACATAGACAGCTAGTCCAAAGTCTGTCAGCAGAGCGTGCTCGTTGTCGTCTACCAAGACGTTGTCCTGCAAAGGGCCGTGACCGTGAGTGGATGATCCATTGTAAGCCGCACATGGGCGTACCCCTCGTAAATCGCCGTGACACATATATTCTGTGTGGAGAAACCGGAGGCCTTCCGCAATCTGCTTCAGCTACCACCGATGTCAGAGTTCGGCATGATTCTGTCATATGTACACTCACCCATACGTTGAGCTGGCGCACGAAGGCGCCATCGTCCTGTAATTTAGCCCTAGTCTTGACCGCAAACTTTCCCAGGTCGCCATTGTGGGCCCATGGCGAGACGAGCGCAAGACGGTAGTCGGGCGATACGTACGTGATGCCGAGCATGGGCCATATTCGCGGATGACTCATGCTCCAGCTTGCGACTATCTCCAAGTACAGTTTCTGTCCCCGCTCATTAGCATGCCTTCGGCGGTTCGCAAACCAGGCCAGCGCACCTTGAGCGTCTCAGGTGTCCATTGCCCGCGTACGGTTTTGACCGCGACCTTGACGGCCTCCAGCTTGGCCGGGCGGACGTCGGCATAGCCACCCGCGCTCTGCTCTGCCATGCTTGCGCGCCCTTCGTACTGCAGGCGCTGCGCCGCGATGAGGACGCCCGACGGGAGCATATGGACCTGCTGCATGAGCCACGTCATGAGCGCGCGTGCGGCCGTCCGACGACGACCGTCGTGTTCATCACAGGGCGTGTCAACTATCTGCAGCACTGAGGTCAGCAGAGCATGGGCGGAGCCAACGTTGGTACGCACGCGCTTGTATTCGTCGAGGAGGTCAAGGGCAACGTGTCCACGGAGGCCGCCCATGATGTCAACAAAAGGCCCGACATAGGATCCGTTCCCAGGGCCGAGCCAATAGTCCACCGAGCGCCGCGCAAGGCAGCCTGCAAACTCCTGCCTCGACCCCTGCACAGCGAGCTCGTCGAGTGCGCCGGGCGCTGCAGCATGCTCAAGGCGAACGCGGCACAGGACGAGTTCGAATTGGACCCGCATGATCTCGTCGAAGCATGACTTGTCCTCCATGCGGATATGGTCGTACGTTGCAGCTGTAAGCAGTGTCAGCGACCAAGGTCTGAAAGACTTGCGCGGATGCCCGTACCTGTGTACCACGCCGCAAATGTATACGCAGCGACAAGCCCGCGCGCAGCCCATTGGAGAAGGGTCTCCGACCGCCTAGCATATTCCTCGGCTTCGACGGCGTTCTGCACTTCCAGAAGGTATATAACTGTACGTGCAACCATATACAGGAGATCTTCCACGGCGTAGTGTTCGCCCACAGTATTGCGATGTATATCTCGTTGGATCTCGCCGAGCGCAATGGCCAAGTGGTTCATCATCGCGCACGCGAACGGCGGTATCGCAGACTACGACACGATGGTAAGCTCACAACAAGAATTGCGTCTGCAGGCGTTGACTCACCAGGGCGACCGTGCGGTTGACGCAACGTTCATGTTTCGCGAGCCTATCCACCATCGTTCGCACATCCACAAGCACCTCAAATCCCCGACTGATGGCGGGGCCCAAATCGATAGCGGGGTGCTCTTGAAGCGGCCACGGAGAGAGTTTGATGTACAGAGTCCCACGAGCAGGTAACGGATTGCGATACAACACGATGGGTGCTTCTAGAGAGACAGCCACTTCGCGACCTGACAGTTTCAAGGCGAAGAGGCGAATGAGACGGAGTCCTGAAGGCAGCGATGCAATGGAAACGTGCCCAATACAAGCTCGGAGAGCTTGACCCGTGCAGTCGCCCACTCCTGACTGCTCGTGCGTGTGTGTTTGTATATCTTGAGCTGCACTAAGGATATTCCAAGCTCTAAAGAGCTAGAGATCATGTCAGCAGGTCCGCCGTTCGTCAACATGAGTCGTACATACATTTCCGCTGGAGGGGCATCAGGAAATACCCAAGCTGGCTCTTGCGATGCTTTGGACGTAGTTGGAAACGCGAGGCACGGTTTACTGCCCGTCCCCAGGAATATGCGCGCCGAGTATATGTTCTTCTCTTCTAGAACAGCTCGTAAAGCTGAGCGTAGAGAGCTAGACGTAAGCGAAACGCTACGAGGCCAGAGTTGGTGTCGGCCGTACCGCAAATCCGAAGCGGAACCCTGCCATTTGCCGGCGCCGTCATATTCAGAGGGGATTTTGACACTTGTGGGTAACATTCGAACGGTGGGATATATTGCTAGAAGGCAGAACGGGATGCTCATGACCCCTGACACGCAGTCTGTACCAATGAGGGAGATGTGCGTTAGGGTACCGCATCGAGGAGACAATGCTGAAGTTGTTCACACCTTATTGTCGCGACATTCCCGCAAAGTCCTCCCTTGACAGGTTCCCCATGCGGAACGCTCGATAGTCACCCTGCCGGAGATTGTGTCGCCGCCGTGAGCTGAACAAGGCGAGCGACCATGATCTCGTAGCGATGTTGCCGGATTCCAAAGCCTTGTCTTCGCGAGCTGGCAAGATGATGGTAACGGAGAGACAATGTGAGCGCGGGGCAATGCTAGCAGATGTTTGCTTGGTGCTGGGATAGATCGACTGAAGTACAAGGGCGGAAAGGCGGCATGTGGAAAGAGCTAAGTCGCGCAGCGCAATTGGGCGTCGAGCCTCGTCCAAATCGCGAAGCGCTACCAGATCCTCTGGGAACTTCAAGGACCCCAGCTCCACGAGGATAGCTTTTTCCCCCTTCAATAGCTCAGAAGACTAGTCCGGAAGTGTGACGCGTAGAGTACATGCAGAAGCAGCTGTCTCATAGACCGAGATAGAATGACTGGTGGTATACGGTAATAACTCCATTTTCTACTTCACTACTGCCGTCGATACCCAACAGGTAGAACTCGACGACGTTCTCTAGAGTAATGCAGGCCATGCAGAATTCCGGGAGGCCGCACAGGTTTTCGAAGGACGGACGCCACGTACACACCGGCAGGATCATGCACACATCCGCAACCGCCTCACAGGCCTCGCTGCCCTCGCTCGCAGCCCAGACAAGGCGAAGGACGTGGGTTGCAGCAGTGAGCACCGCGGTGCCTACAGCAAAACATGAAGGTCTTCGCTTTCCAAGACAAATGGTGCCTGGCACCGTCCTGCATGAAAGGCGGCCCCGAGTGACAGCACGACACACAACTGAACAAGACGCTGCCGGATATATCGAGCACGAAGACAGGCCAAACGTTGGCTCGGTAGGGTGGTCCTGAGTTGAATGTGCTGCCGCGATGTGCGAGTGGGGCGCGGGGCATGGTTAGCTACCCGACGCGTCGACGCGGGAAGTACGCTGGCTGCACGCGATGTAGATCTATCTTCGTCGTCGGGTGCGCGGGTGGCAATGCAGTCGCATGAAGGGCTACGTCTAGGAGTAGTGGTAGCGGTGTTGGTGCAAGGTAGGGCGAGATGAAACCCTGGGAGTCAGGCCAATGGCGGCATTTCACGCATGTCCTTGCGACTGTGGTTGTCGTCTTATAGTCGTATGCTATAGCTTTGGTGGGCCATAAGGGAGGGATGATCAGCGACACGGTTAAAATTTTCGACGACATACCTCAAGCTTATGCTCTCCTCCCGAAGAACGCACTGCGACCCATATCCCTCGAAAAGATGTAGTAAGAGATCGGCTTCTTCGTTGTTCCCGACCCCTACCGGCCTGTACAGATCACCCGCTAGATGTGGACATTGAGGTAGAGGACGCAGTTGCAAGGGCGGAGACATGAGCTCAGACAAAGGGAAGACTTTGCTAGCGTGTTGAACGTTGGAAGCCGAGACAGTAAGCTTACTCTAAGCGAAGGTAAGTAAGGTACTGTTATCTGGGCGTCTCTTGTCCAAGTCTTTCGAAACCCGCGAGGCGACAAACCTCTCTGTTCGTTCTCCATTCGTTCCTCCTACATCAAACAGCTGTCTACGCCGGTAACTACTTCATGGAGCAAATCTACACACAGAACCGCCTGCCATCCCATCGCAATTGCCATATTGGGAAGTTATTGTGCCATATTTGACATTGTGTGTGATTACGTAATCCTGCCTTACTGCCAGCGAAGGATTCAGGGAGTCGCCCGCCGCCCGGTGCAAATCTCTGCAATAGTCTCGATTGCCCACGGACTAGAGAGCTCTTGTGGACCGCAACAACGGCTTGGCGCCGACTAGCCCATGCAGTATCGAGCTCCGCGAACAGCGCAAAAGGGTCGAAAGGGTCTCCCTGGTCGCAGTAATCTTGCCTGGCGAGAGCATTGCTTCAGTGCAATATATGATGGTGCATGGCTTTGATCAGTAAAAGGATCTCATGTTGAAGCTCTTATTGCGCTCACGTAGATGTACAGCTCGCTGCAAAGGCCATACCCGTTTCCTGATGTCTCGAGACTCGCCAAGACTGCAGAGCCCCCTCCGCGGATGGACAGGCCGTTGAGCTGTGCTGCATTATTGATTCTATCAAGGGGGCTCTAATGTGCATGTGCGTGAGCACTATATAAGATAGAAGGTAGACAGCCAACCTCGAGAGCCTGCTCGCGAAAGTCAAAGACATAGTTGACGTGATCTAAGAGCACATGAGGCCTGACGATATAGGACGTATCAGGCGCCTTGCCGTCGTGAAAGCTGTCCAGAATCACGACGCAATGGTACCGAGGGTTGCACGAGGGTGGGGGCAAGGACAGGTACGTGGCAATCTGCGTTTCCGACCCGTCTCTGAAGACCCGCTTGATACAGACGAGGCGGCCGTCCGAATCTCGCGTAGCATCGATGATGTTGTACGTACCAGCCCTGCGCACGACGTGACGACAGTGCACCGGGAATGCAGGGGGCAGACACAGGAAGGCGCCAGTGGTATTCAAAGTCCATAGCATCCTGGTCGGGCTGCAGCTCCCAGGGCGGCTGCCATCCCTGACGGAAGCGTGGCCGGAGCGAGTATCCGCGCGACGCGAGGAACGGCTGCTTGTCGCGCCAGAGCTCTTCGTGCTCGAGCAGCTTCGCACTGGCGCGGCCCACGGCCTGCATGTTGGCCCGGATGTCAGTCTATATCTCTGCCACACGTGTGGGGTCTGCGAGGGGCGATGGGAGTCTTGGTGGTAGTGAATATGCGGACAGCGGGGGCCATCGAACGAGCTGCTGTGACCTCATGACGTAAGCGTCCATAGTGCCAAACACGGTACAACTACTGCCAAATACAGACGCCGTGCGCCGACGTGCTGGCGGATCAGGTTGATCAAAGCGCATTGTCTCGCTGGCTTTGCGCTGCACCACGCCCTAGTCCTGGGCTTTTCTCGTTGCCGTCGCGGTCTTGCCTGCGCATTGCCATGCATCCTCCAGACTCGGCCTCGCACGTAGCACGGAGCTCCGTCGTCCTCACTGCGCCGGGCATCCTCACCGCCCAACGACAAACCGTGATCCGAAGATGACGGCGCCGTTTCTGTCCTTGTTCTCAAAGCCTGGCCAACACACCGACACAGCCCCCCACCGTCCATCACCGCCACGCACGCACGGACCGCCGTCCTTGTACTTTTCCTCGCGGAGTCGCAGGACGGTGCACCGCGCGGCGGCCGGAGTTGGAACTGCTGACGTGAGCTGGCGTCGAGCCTGGCGGCAGCGACGGCGAGGCGAGTACAATATTCATTCCAGGGCCTTGATCCACGTTGTTCCCGTTGCTTTGCAGCTCGCGACACTGCTCGGGTCCACACCTGACGAACCTGCAAGCGCACCCGTCTCTCCCGCTCACGCATCCGCACGCGACGTCTGCGTTGCCTTGGAAGTCGTGTCGTTTTGTGACCGGGTAGCTGGCAGTCGAACCTTCCGAACGACATGCACACACGCCGCTCCAGGGCTATCGATGGCTCACCCGTGTCGTGCCCAGCTGGGAAGGCTGAAGGATCTCCGCGTGCCATGAGAAGCGGCCAGGGTGCATCGCACTATTGTCTTTGCTGCGCGACGCCTCCCACAGAGTTGGCTGTTACACATTGCGTCCCGAGATGAGCACCATTGCTCTGGCACGAGCCTACTGCATGTGTGCTCCGTAGCCTTTCGTCGTTGGGCTCGGACGGTGGCGGGGCCGACTTCAGGCCTGCACGGCAGCTGTCACATTACGTGTTGTCCAGCACCCTCGTTCTTGTCAAAATGCATCCGACAGGCTCTCATGAGCAAGAAATGAACTCCAATGTACACCTCGTGTAGCGATGAAGCAGATAATCCAATAGATTCCAGCACTAGTACATCCAGAGCAGATCCCTCCGTCCGACGATCGGGGTGCGCACGGCCGGCGCGGGCACCACGCCTACACAAACAGCATCGCGAGCCAGCCCAGGGACCAGCGCGCGAGCTTCTTCGAGAGAATGTACACCACCTTGATGAACGAGAGCACGTCAAACAGCACGGCGTACACGAGGCCCTCGTCGCGCCCGCGCAGGCGCGCCGCGCGCTGGATGAGCGACACGCGCGTCTTGATGTGCCGCCAGCGCTGCAGCGCCTCCTGCGCCGTCGGCCGCGCGGCGGGGTCGCGCTGCATCATCGCCGCGATGAGCGGGCCGAGGAACTCGGTGCGGAAGTATTTCTGGGGACAGACGCGTCAGTGCGCGCGCGCGCGAGCGAGAACCGCGGAAAAGGGGGCTCACGTCGTGCACCTCGGTCTTGAAGACGTTCCCGAGCACGAAGATGTCGAGCTTGAACGGGTCGTACGGCACCACGTCGGACAGCTCCGGCGCGTCGCGGTTCGCGCCGTACGCGCTCGTCACGAGGCGCGGCACGCCTGGAGGGAAGTGCGTCGACATGCCAAAGTCGGCAAAGTAGTATCGCACTGGACGAGGTGCACTCGTGCGCGTGTACCGGGGTGCGGTCTTGGGCCAGCCCGGAGACGGGAGACGGTCTTGTTGTACAGGATGGTAGCCTTGTGGGTACATGGGCTCCGCATCCATGAGTATATTAGTTGCTGCCGCGTCCCTGGTAGTAATGAGTAAGCTGGTGCGATAGATCACTCTGGTGCGAACCTGTGTGCCACGCCGTGTCCGTGCATGAAGGCCATCCCCTGTTTACCAGCAATGAACGGCGCGTCTTATGAGCAGCTCGGTTCAAACACGCACCTCTAAAAGCTGTTCCACGAAGTCTAGGATCTCGTTGACTATCTCGAAAGGGGGGTCACTCATCCTTCGCATATGCGGCATAACAATGTATGAGATGTTGGGATCCACGTCGTCGGTGAAACTATCGAGGATGGGAATGCAATGATTGTGAGGCTGGTCGACGAGGGGTGGTGACGAGAAATATCTTGCAATCTGTATCTCGGAGCCTGCGGTTTCTACACGCTTGACACACACGAGCCGTCCATCCGCGTCTCGCGTCGCGTCGATGACCGCTTCCCAGGGCTAGTCCACGATCAGAGCAAGGAAACATGGCAGACTAGGGCCCACGTACCGGCAGTGATGCGTAGTCCTCAAACCGCCGCGGATTGGCACCTGGGTGCAGCTCCCAAGAGGGCACCCAGCCCTGGTGGAACCGCGGTCGAAGCGAATATCCTCGAGACGCGAGGAACGGCTGCTTGTCTCTCCATGGGATCTCGTGGTCGCGCAGCTGTGCGCCGCGTTCACCCGCCTCTTGACGGATGGAGGCGAGGAGAGCTTCAGATTCGTCCATCGTGTCTAGCAGGGCTCTGGCAAAGTGGCAAGCCTGGCGGGAGCGCGTTGTGTTGGGAGATTACATAATTAGATGGCCATCCCACGTGGACCCACAGCGTGCATCAACAGGCGTCTATATCCATCCCGCGGTGTCAATGTGCCTCGCAACAATTGTCGTGAGCCCATCTCATCCGCACAGTCCTTGTACTCTGCAAAGCGTGGAATCACAGCATGCGCATACCCACATTTTTTTGCTGCTCATCGTTCACTTTTGGGAGGTACACCTCGCCAGCCTGGGGCGCTCGGGGTATGGCTAACACCCTACATAAGCCCCTGACATGGCGCAACGACAGGCTGTTCCTGTGACTCGTCCCTTCCTTACTCACAAAGTGCTGGCACTCTTATCTTATTTTTCAACATCACGGTATGTACTCTACCCCCATGCATTGCTTCGGCTTGATGCTCACTCGCTCGCAGACATGTCTATGGTCAACCAATGCACCGAGAGTGAGGCCCTCCTTACGCTGATGACGAATACAACGGCTGTGGCCGTTGGCACCACATTGCTCGGGATAGTCAGGTCCGACTTGTCGGGCAAGGCCCTCGGGATCTTGTACCACAGCGTGATCCCCGATGTCGAAAAGCTGCTTGAGGCGGTTGATGCCCTGATCAAGGAGATAGCGGAGAAGATTAAGCACGGCATTGATGCTCTGGTGTCGATTACGGGCCACAGCGACGCCAATGTGCAGGGAAAGCGTTACAACTACTGCAAAGTGACACTGAAGATCGACGACCCTTTTGCGCTGGATAAGGAGAGACAGGCGTACGTCGTTTTGCTATGCTTCGATCGTATCTCACCGGTTTCCTCCAGAGTCCTTGCGGAGCTATGGAATCACCGTAAGGAATGGCGGGTTGTCAAGTCGAAGTTCATGTCGTACTCCAAGATACAAGAAGCTCGCGGAATTGCCGAGGACGTCAAAGCGCTTCACAAGCATTGCATAGAGCTCGATAATAAGGCCACCGTGAGTCTACTTATTGGCTCAGGCCTGGTTCTTTCTTGGTGACGATAAGCTACCAGTCCTCCTCGACCCGCCTTTTGACACATAACAGCATGCCGACCGCGTCGTCCACCACAACCCACACTCTGCTCCATGTGGAACCAGGAAAACCGGTGCAGAGAGTGGCAGTTGGTACGATTGTGTGTTCAGCATTCGCGTACTTGCGCTAACCATTCTTCAGAACGCAAGGCCCACGACGAACCTATGGTTTGGGTGTAAAGTCAGCAGCGAGCTGGGGCTGGATCCCTGTCTCATTTGTTTGTCCGATCCAACTCAATACACTCGTTGACCTAGTACTATATCGTGGAGTTCGGAGTATTGTTACCAGTCATGAGCGTGAACGACGCTCGCATTGCATACAGCATGGGCTTTGACATCGAACCATGCTGCGAGCGTATTATGTAAGCGTCTATAATACCAAACAAGGCACAACCACTACCATGTACGGTCACCGGGAAGCGACAAGCGCCCGCTGTCCGACGACAAATCGTGCGCCGAAGTCGACGGCGCGTCATCCTCTCTCAGTCTGTCCTTGTCGTCAGCGTCGCGGCGTCGCCAACGCACCAACACATGTCTTCACCAGTCGCTGGCCTCACTGTACATCAATACATCACATGCATTGACCGCTGTCCGAGTCCTTGTACTTTCCTCGCGGCGTGTAGGGTGGTGCAGAGTGCGGCATACGCTCTGAAACCCCGAGGTAGCGAGACATCGGAGGTGAGTACAATGCTCGTTGGGGTACTTTGATGTGCGTCGTGCTGCTGCCTTGAAGCTCGCGACACGGACTTGAGTTCCATACCTGGCAAAGCTGCAACCCATGCCCTCGTCACCAAGTCTGCACACGGGGAGTCGGCATTGACCTGGCAGTCCTAGCACAATACTTGGTGATCAACGCCTACTCAAAGATTTGGGTGTTCTCAGTCACCACGCTGCGATGCCCCGGGCGTGCCGGACCCCAGCTCAGAAGACTGGAGGATCTTCGCGTGCCACTGGAAGCGTTCAAAGTCGCAACCTCCGGCCTGCTCGACAGACACGGGGTCGTGTTCCTGTAGGCACCACTCTTGTTCTCCCCAAGGCGCACCACAATGTACGTTGCCTGGCGTCCAGCTATTTTGTCGCGACGCCCCCCGCAACAACCGCCTTGATCCTGCTTATTCGTGGAACCCCTTGTACTGTACAAAGCATACCATCAGGGAGTACAGAGTCTCGTGCTCCTTGTTAGACTCACGCATGGAGCGTCCAGCGCAGTGGAAGCCGACTATATAGGCCCTGCCCGCAGGTCAACGGTGGACTATCTTCATAACCTGTTTACCTCCAACTACCCCCCAGCACTCACATCTTCCTACCTATCAGCTACGGTACGTCCCATACGCGCTGCGGACTGCCCTAGCATGATACTGACTCGCGCATAGACATGGCATCCATCACCGAGGTCGGCAATGGTCTGGCGCAGCCTATTCTCCTGGCAGGCCAGGTCCTCGGATCGCTGTACGAGACCGTTGTCCCGAACGTGGAGGCCAGCCTCAAGGAGGTCGAGACCCAACTCCGGGATGTCTCAGCCAAGCTCAAGGACTCGATTGCCGCCTTGAATGCCATCGTTGTCGATAGTGAACCCGACGCGAAGAAGAAGCGCACCGCCTACTGCAACGTGGTGCTGAAAGTCCAGGATCCTCACACTTTGGAGAACCAGTACACGGCGTATGTCAGACTCTGACAGGCAGTGTATGTGTGTCTGACCATGTCTCTAGTTTGTTGGCAGATTTTTGTGTGCGTCGGCAGCAGTGGAAGGACATGAAGTCGGAGTCTGCGTACGGGAGGATAGGAGTGACTCGTGCACTCGCCGAGAACCTCAAGCAGCTCCAGGACCGGTGCATAGAGCTAATGTATGAGGCCACCGTAAGTTGGGCGTAGCTTACTCCTGAGATATCGATGCTAACCGTTGACATCAGGAAACTTCCTCTCGTATTCTGAAGAAGGGAGCGCCGCAGCCGAACGTAACGCACACTCCCCTCTAAGCGACACCAAGAGAGCCGGTGAGAGCAGCAATAGTTAGTTAGCTTCATACTTCTATACGCATGTGTTTGAACTGACAACGCCCCAGGCTGTCCGCGCAAAGGCCAAGTCGATCTGCCGGTATAATGCCGCGCTTAGTACACTCAGCAGATACCCGGAGCTGGATCCTATGTCGCTTGTCTCTGTAGTCCTCAGCCCAATACAATACACTTGTTTGTCATGATACTACGTCCAAGAGTGCTGTCGTCCTGCATGCGAGCATAAACGACTGTTGGCATGTTTGACTGCTCGCGGGTACCCAGGGTCCGGCACGGACGGGCGCCTGTGCTTTTCTCGCCCGCATCCCGCCTCCACGGCTCCCAGCGACCACGTACCCTTCCGTCAACAGCGTTTTCTCGCATTACTCGATGCCTGCAATTATTCCCTCCGCAAAGAAACTATCTGGGCTTCCTCAGGCGACATGGACGTTGGCTATAAACACTGCGAAAGCGGCACCGCAGAAATTCGCAGACGCACCCGCTCGACCTCGCCGTAGAAACCGGTAGCCTCAGCCGTTAACTGGACATGAGCATCAGGACTACAACGCCCACCGCCTAGAGACAGGTACAGCAAGATTCAGACGAATCTTCCGGCTGACATGCCGGGCACGCGACCGGCAGCAGATAATCAAGGGTCACGCTCATTGCAGACCATTGCCCGGTCTTTGTTTTCTGCGCAGAGGCCCGCTTGTATCACCACCTTGAAACACACGCTCTGCTTCCGATGAGAACCACCCAGGGTAGTCCTTGTCTGCCATCCGGTCTCGGGAACTGCCCAGGTGCAAAGAACACAGCCGCCTAGGTATTGTCAGGTCCTTCGCCGTCTCTACATGGTCGACATGCAACCACCCCTCGTGCTGATCTTGTTTCTCGCGGCTGGTGCGTGTTTCTTGAGAATCTATCCTCGCTCTGTCGCCGATATAACCCGCCTAGGCATGCTTTCCTGCCATCCAAAAATCCAGCTACGGCACCCGAAAGCGTCGATCCGATATGGCCTTGGAGTCGCTACTAGAGGAAGACAAAGTAGGTCCTCTGGAGATCACTTTCACCCGTGCGTCCGATCTCCTGCCTGATCCCATGCTTCCCTCACCACCCGCCCGCCCGCAGACCTCCGCGGCAACCTCAGCCAGAAGGGCGTATACACTCTGTACTTCAAGCATAACACAGACCGAAATGCGTTCTGCAAACGGCCGCCGCCGCCAGACCCGACATCGACGCCGAACTGGATGCCCAGCCCGCCCTCGCCACCGTTCAATCTGTAAGCGCGCCTATCGCCCGACCTCCCGCTGCCCATCGCTGACTGTTCAAGCAGAGTGCTGACCGTCGGAACATTTGCCCTGCAGCTGGAGGTATTTGGGGGGCCGAAACCCGCGTTTGGGGCGGTATCCCAGGACTTGGTGGGATGGGTGCAAGTGCCGCTGTTCGAGCTGTTCTCAGGTGCGCAGTACACCACCTCACTCCAGGAAGGGGCACGTACAGATGAGCCGCGCTGCAGAGATACCACGTCCCTTCAAGCTCGCGGCGCCCATGTCCATCCTGGACTCCGAACCCAAGCCGAGCCCTGGATCCATCGCCGCCTGCGTCACCGCCAAAGCCAGGGATAATATCGACCTTCGACCGCATCGGGAGTATATCGACGCTCGGCCGGCCCTCCGCACCCTGAGAATGACCGCCGTTGCCCTGCAGTCCTTCATGGACGTGTTTCCCAATCCAGCGCTGGCGCAGAGAGTTGTGAGTGTCATGCATGTCTTAGCCAACGCTTTGGAACTCATCCACTTTCAGAAGGCGGGATACGTCTTTGCCGTTGCCACTCTTAAGCATCTATGCGAGAGCCGAAGGTCGCTCGACGACGTTCCGTACTTGGACCAGACCGTCGTATGGCACCTGTCACATATGGTTGAGCTGTACCTCGGCTATTTCCAAAAGGTGGTTTGGGAGAGCGAAGATTGGCCCCAGAAGGCCAAATCCGCGCTGGCGGAGGATCTCTTCTTTGTAGTCTCCGGGTCTTTAGCGATAGTTTTTGGCCTCGCCGACATTTACGCAGGTGCGCGGCAGTGTCGCTTGCAGCGCAGACGCGTCTTGACGGATAGTTCCCCCAGACACGTCCTACAAGCACCTGCAAAATGTCTCGCAAGCGGTTCACGACGGGGCCGTCGACTTCCAGATGAAGCTAGCGATACTGGGTGCAGCCATGCACATAATTGGGGAGGAACCGAGGCCTGTATCAATGGACAGGGACAAGTTCTTTCTCGACATCGCCTCGAAGTTTGCAGCCGCATACAAGACCAGTACAACTCCATCGGGGCCATGGATGGAGTATCTGCTGCAGATGCGAGGGCCGGTTGCGACTGCAATGCTGGACGGCTTCAAAGCAGTGAGTCGATCATCAGCAGTACGCGACGAGAGACTCACGCATTGCAGTACATCGACCATTCGGCGCGCGTGAACCCGCCCGACGGCGCAAAGCTGCGCGGCACCGCGCGGCGCCTGATGGCGATGCTGGCGCACAGCTCGCACATGCTGCCGTCCGAGCTCGAGCTCCCGCTGGCGTCGTTTCCGAAGGAAGTCATCGAGGTGGGCACGTGCCACCCATGCAGAGCTTGATGTTCCCGCACGCAATGCAAGGGCATAACACCCCGGCAAGTCGACTGTGCTCAATTCTATCATCCCACGCTGATCTGCCAAGTAGTGATTGTACGGTGGAGGACAAGGTGATGAACGCGAAGGGCATGTATACCCGTGGGTCATCCGGTCGCGCTCAGCAGCCTCCCAGACGGTCACACCTTCGGGAACAACGCGCTGTGCTCAGAGCCCAGGTCAAGTACTACTTCATCGACCGCGGGATACCTGTACACGGGTAGGCAGGCGACCCGGGGCGGTCTGCTCACGGCAGGTGCAGACTGGGAGGTGCTTGGGCGTCCTTCAAGGTCGTTGTCATTAGCGATGGAAACATGCTCGAGAGAAGGTGCGTAAAGGTGCATGTCAAAGAGTCCATCGTTTAACAGAGAACGATGCTACAGCAACCGAACGTCGGCTTCCTGCGCCCTCCAATTACGAACATGACTATGAGGGATCCCGAGGCAAGACCAGATGCGGTCCAGGCGCTTCTCAAGTGAAGCTGCACTCGAGCACAGCTGTTCATGCATCATGTACCGGCGAGAGTTTCGCTTGAGGGCGCGACACGAATCCGTATTCCATGACATCGGCACTCGTCAGAGAACCGGCCATCGCCTCCTTTGAACGCTGCGCTGAGCGCAGGCCGCTCCTTGCCATGCTCAGCTTAACATTGCTCTCCTTTGTCCACCCTCTCCCTCTCGATTCGACTTGAGCCGATTCCGTCTCGAAGCTGCTTAGCATCGTTGTATCTCCGTGTCTGACACCATCAAGTTGAATGACGTGTATCTCTTGCGAGGCATGCCAGTAGCTCTGCAGGCGTGCTTGCTACGATCACGCACGGCGGGCAGGTCTGAGGCCGGAGGTCTTGAGATGCTCTCTTTGCGAGGCCGCCGCGCGCCTTCGCTGTGCAACGCCAAACCCCCGGCTAGCGGTGCTCCGGAGTAACCGGTGCACGTGACGCGGGTAATAGCGCGTGTGGCCCGAGTGCGCGAGTCCGCTCCGAGGAGGCAACCCAAATCTTTTCGCTTACAACTTGCACTTCAGGGAACGTCTTACGCACGATTGACAATGCGCTGTCAAACGCGGTGCTACTGAGTGAGTCACATGTAGCACATGATTCAATCGTTGCTGACCAAAGGGGGGGGGGGGGACGACTAGGCGGAGCACGAGTCGATGTCGGGTATGTGAGGCACCACCCTTCGACGGAGGCTCATATTTCCATTTAGACCTCCTACGCACGCCGCGGTTTCTCCCGAAAAAAATTGGATACAATGCGGAGCTAGACATACACCTACACGACCTCCATGCAGCGAAAGACGCTCCCAGATACTTCCTGCTCCTCCATCTGAAGCCTTAGCTCGTGAAGGCAACGGACCGGATGCTGTATTGTCAGCTGAGATGTTTAGACCTGTATGTTAGGGCCAGAAGGTGCGTCCTAAGCTTTTTGTCTCACCGTGCCCTTGCCGACACGTCTTTAGTCCTGCGTGGCCCATGCACCCAGAGCTCCTCTATAATAGGGCGGCCATATGAGCGGCGGAAAACGGTGACCAGCAACTCTTCCATGTCTCTCTGCCACGGTCTCCTGGAACAAGCTTGAATTTCAAACGCTCGACGATCACGCTGGGCTAGGCCTCTTGGAGTGTGCGCGGCGGGCCAGGCAGACGTTTCCGGAGGGCCAGGGGCACATGCTGCGGCTCCGATACCATACTGAACGGACGTCGTCCTGCAGAGATCCGACCTTTGATGTGGGGGGTTGCGAGGACTTCATGCTATTGCGGGTGAGATACTAGTCATACGCGTTTCATATGACACTGAGTATTCAGTCGCGATAGCTGCCGGCGAACTTTGTGGACGCGACACGAACGTCTGACAATGTTGAAGTCTTTGTCGGACGCGTTAAGATATTTAGCGATGAACGGATCATCGCCCTGCTGTCTGACTCTCATGGGCTGTGGCAGGATCTACGGAACCACTGTGTCCCTATCTTCGCCCATTTCCTGGGCCCTGATAACGAGATCGTCTCGTATACTGTCATGCCCTGTCTTCATCCTGTCCATAGACCGCATTGGGACTGTTCATTCGAGATCGTCGAAATGATCGATCATATACGCACCGTACGGCCAAGGATTCTACCAGTCTCGATCCGATTGACCTACTACCCGCAGGGTCTTGTCTTTATGAACGAACGAGGTGTTGCACACCGGTAAGTACTGTTGCAGCTGCGCCCCAAGCCGCACTCACGCCCTCTTCGAGAACCACTGCGCGCATAAGACCATCATAATTCACACCAGCACCCTTTCCCCCCGTAGTTACCACCTTTGGCTGACATGCTCTGCCGCTGGTATGGCGATGAAGCTTGACATCAGCCGGGCCGTTTCAACCTTATCCCTTTGTAATCCCTGTCTACTTGCCTGCACTATAGTCGCACTTACACCCGCAGTCACTCATATGACTACGTCGAAGATACCGGAATACACTAGCTGCGGTTTCTCTCAACACCGGCCTATATGTCCTCCCCCGAGGTCTTGGAGCAGCCAAATGTGACCATCTTCCTGGTCCGATGCCAATTCCCCTGAGACCCTTCGACAAAGGAGGTGGCCCCGTGGCTGTGACGATGCTTGTTGTGTTGCATCCAATGGCCTATCGGGAGCCAATCATAGAGACGATCACCGAGAAGTCTGTTTACGTGCGTGCAATCGCACGACTCACATTGTTCCTTTTCTCACCATGAGCAGTCTATGTGACAGTGTGAGAGCTGGATACGCATTGCGCCGGGTCTCAATTGTTCTTGTTGCCTCGCGTATCGCTCTACCTCAGCCTGACGGTCGTATATCCTTGCACTACATTTCCTGCACTAAGCCGAGAGATCTGTGCCCTACAATTACCATATCACTTCATTGCGGAAGTTGACGGAGATCCAGCAGTAGTCGGTGTGCATCCTCACGGCGCAGGGGCTGCTGCTGCCAGCAAATTGAGATGCGTGTCTTCAAACGCTGCATATTCTGCACCAAGACTGGCATGTCTGGACGCTCCCCCTGCATTATCTTGCTCCTGGTCGTTGCCACATCGTAGCGAGCGAATGGCTCCTCGCCACTGTATAGCTGGAGAGGTAGAGATCAGAAGCGGTTGTTACTGCGCTGAGAGGACGTACCTCGATGAAGAGCATGGCGAAAGAGAATAGATCGCTCTGCTTCGTGGGACGCCGCGAAGGTGATATCTGTTCCATAGGAATTCCTGAGAGCTGTGCAATTGCTGCAGGCGGGATGCCGACTCGTGTGCTGGTGGAGGTTGGGCTACCGCGAATTGCGCGCATGGGCGGTACAAGCGACTTTGAGATGCCAGGCGACAGCAAGGCCTGCGGCGGAAGCCGTCGTTCTTGCGTGACGTCTTCTGGCGGTATGAGCTCGGGGGCTAGAAAGTTTGCCTTCCCGGATCGCGTTGAATCGAAGGCCTTGCTGTACGCGTCGGCATAGACTGACACACCGAAGTCGCCAATGACGATGTCCTCATTGGTACCGGAACCGCCGTGGATAAAAATGTTACGCTGCGTAGCCCGCTGTTAATGTACAGAAGAGAACCTAATAACGAGGGACATACCCCGTGCAGATCCCCGTGTATAACACCCTCTTCGTGCATGTACACCAGCCCCTCTGCAATCTGGGTAAGCTGCAAGGTGCATTCGGTCAGCACATGTGCGCAAAGGCGAAGGTCAGCCGAACCCATCTGTTTAGCTGCTTCAGCTTGTCTTCATCGCGCCGTGAAACAAAATCGCGTGCACGAATCCTGTCTGAGAGATTTCCGCGCATTCTCCGGCTCACAATGGATATCTGTCCGAGTCCGCCAATGCTGCGCGTAATGCCCTCGGTGGAGAGTAGGCGGGGATGATTTAGCGTCCAGCCGACCAACACCTCGATATATGTTTTCTGTGGAAAGGGTAAAATGTTGAGCTGCGGACTCTACACCCTGCGTAAAATGTATAGGCTCACTTTGATGTCCTGGGAAGTACATTTTATGATAGTCTTGATCGCTACATGTACGTCCTTTTTTGACGATGCATCGTACATCTTTCCCCACCGTACAATCCCGTACCCGCCTCGTTCCTGTTCGCTCACTTGGGTTGGAATGCCATGCGAAATGGGCTGAGACTCTGCTCGAAGAGAGCTATCCTTAATAATGAGATTGGACGGTAGCAAGTCCGTATCTCGTGCGAGCGTGGTCATAAGGCGACGGGCCGCACTTCGATAGCCCGCAAAGCTGGCGCCCTCCTTCCTCTCCCTGACCGTAGACTCGTCGATTGTCTACACCATTAGGTGGTACTTTGACCCATATAGAGTGATGCCGAACTCACAGACTTGTACGCGTCCAAAAGGGCTACCACCATGGATTCGTTCCGAATGCACGAAAGGAGGTCCTGGTACCGACCCGAGAGCAACTTACAGCCTGAAAAGCGTTCCGAAGACCTATGTGCGACAAGGCGGCAGAACGCAGAAAGTGAGATGTCCAGCGGGTGCGCCTTCCCGTAGAGGTCTTGCATCTTTGCTCGTAGGATGAGAAGGCGTAGCTGTACATCATAAAAGGCGTCATGGCAGGCCAGGTTTAAGGGTCGGACCACGGCATACGCGCATGCTGCCAGCGACTCAGTGAGGTAAGATAAGATGCTAGCAGTGCCGTCGTACCTTGATAATGATTTATAAAACTATAAATGAGTATTACAGCCTTCGTGACAGTGGGAAAGAGATCCTCGGCAAGACTTGGGATGGCCGTCCCTGCTGCCTTGACTGAGGGTAGGTATGCCTTCCAGAAATAGGTTATCTGGCATTCGATCTGGAAAATCACATCCTTCACTGCGTTTTTGTCGCGCAATGCAGGATTTGTTGCGACGCAAGACGGATGTCTCGCAATGTACTGCAGAATGGCCCGCAGATACACAACCGCTGTATCCTTGTCAATATTATGGCCCTCAGCGCTCGTCGACACGGGGGAAAGAAGTGAGACATACAATCCAGGTAACGCTTCTGGGAAGATTGGCTTCTCTGAGGTGGTGTAATACCTCATATACCACATGGAGCGAGGTCGAAGCCGCATATCGACGTAACCCGGCCTTGCATATCTCGAGGTTTATGCGCCTTACCAGAGAGACAGGGGAAAGCTCGATGTATAGCTTCCCCATGATGGTAATCGGCGATGTCGGCTGCTGCTTGACCACATCGGCTTTCACGATTATGCCTACATAGTCGTTAGCAGGTGCGTAGCGGCGTAAACCGGGACTTGGTTGCATACCAGGCAGTAAATCATGCAGTGGAACTGACGCTACACCCCAAAGTGTAGATGATCCGAAACGTGACTTTTGGTATAGTTCTATCTTCAAGGCGTAAGTACCAACAGTGAAGCTCCTGCACGGCCAATGTTTGAGTCCCCTCTGCGAACGCTACATGCAAATAACTCACAGCTGTCCCTGGTCAGTGCGATTCCCTGTCCAGTCAGGTGTTTTCGTTGCTCCACTTAGGCCGTATTGAAGGAGGACGTCACTGTCGTCGTTGGTAAAGATTTTCGCAACGTATGCACTTGAAACCATTAGCTCGGCCCTCAGTACTGGACATCATTGCATGAGTAATTACTCAGGCAGAGCTAAGCATACCGCACACCTGACACGACGCATGTTAGCTGCCCTTCACAGAGGGATGAGCTTGGAGTCGAGGCCATCGTCGAGAAAGCGAATGCGAGGCGTTACGGGTGGTGTATGTAGGAGTCAAGGAATGTGGTTGTGACATCTCGAAGCAACGCTGTCTTGGGCTGTAGTCCGGATACGCGCGCACAGTCATTGTTACGGCGGGGAAGCATGGCTAGATCCCGAGCATACACCTTTGTCCGTTGCCATGCTGTCAACGAAAACAACGCCGAAAACCACATGGGAGACCTATGCCGCCTTCGGAATGCTGTGTGGCAATGCACGTCGAAGCTACGAAAGTTCATGATGAAAGACAAAAGACCGACATGGGGCGCTCAAAAAGCTCGCTTTGATTGCGATTCGGATGATGGAGCAGGACAACAAAGAGGCGCAGTGCAAGGGTCCTACCGATGCGGTCTTCAACGATCCGCTCTGAATCCCTCCGAGTTGCCGCAGCGGCATGTGATCGCTTCGCCGCTTCCTTTCCTGTGCTTCAGCTCCCGTCTCGATCGCCGTTTTGGCCTACCTCCATCCTCCCCGTTCGCAACATGACTTCTGTCTGTACCTTACATAAAGGGTCGATGATCGCATTGAGGGCATGTTAGGATGGTCGCGCAGATATGGAAGTCAACGTTCACTGATGAAGGGAAAGAGGATGTCGCGTGTCAGGAATCTCAGATACCATCGTGCTATAAGCCCGCAGGTAAAGCTCATAATCATTCACAGACCTTCACCGTGGCCGATGAAGTTGGTACGCGGGAGAATCATATATTGAGCGTAAGCCTCAATCCAGACTATCCAACGTGTGCAGCTGAGAGTCTCTGCGTTCGCGCGCGCTCGAAACCTCCACACAGATCGAAAGTTCCGCAGAGAGCGGCTGAGCGCTTGCGGAGTCGGTGTGCCTCGCCTGGGTAGAATTCGTGTCTGTCTCCCGGAGCTTCTTGAGGATCCGAGCTGACGATGCCTAGTATCACAATTGAGAGGACTACTACATGACAGTCTGGATGTGGACTTACGTTGACTCGTTTCTCAATTGCTACACATTGCTTTTTGAGCACCTGAAGATCCGAGCGGACAGTCCACGCATTGTAAACGGATGTTACGAGGCCATCCTCCATGCTACCGTAGCTGCAGAGCACTAATTCGAGCTCTTTGTCAATCCTATGGGTTGTTCATGAATATATACGACATTGGGAAGTATCCGAGACATACCTTTTTATCGCTTCTTCTAAGTCCTTCGGGCTCTCAGCTTTCAGTTGCACAGTGAACTCCTGCCTAGACGTTCGCACGTCCTCCTCGGTCAGGCCGTTACCAGAAACGGCATCGTCGATCTCTCTGACTACGAGCTCCAGCGTGGATTTGAGTCTCTGGATGTGTTTCTTGATGTTGTCCCTAATCGCCTCGATAGTCCGGAAGGTATAGAGCCAACTGTTCTCTTGGCAGGTTTCGGCGACGGTCTTTCCAATCATCAACGTCAGTGCGACCTGGCCTAGCGCCTGCCCTGAAGTCGTCGCGCTCTCCGTGCTAACAGGAGCAACAGCTGAACCGTCCATCTGAAGTCATGTCTCAGGCATGCCGCACAGATAGTCGAATGGTTACGAACCAAGGAATCTGGATTAAACGAGTGAAAGGGTGGAGAGATGGGCGACCACGTGTGGGATTCAGCCAGCCAGGGCGAGAATCAGAAAGGAGAGGAGGGTGTGGTGTCCACCTGAGTACGGAGTACCGGAAAGCCATATATGTGACCTGGTATCCTGTTTCTCGTAAGCGGTGAGAAAGTGTTCGACGCAAGCTGCTCCAATCGGGATGAAGGGGATAGTGTGGACAATCTCGATACCGTCAACAGGGCGGCGCACTTTGAATACAACAACCAGGACCGAGAACTGCTAAGAAATGAGGTCGGAACAATCGTCGTGAGGGGCGTGAACAGCCGCTGCCTGAAGGCCTGATGTCTGAAGCTGGAAGGTTGAGGACGAACCGCCGGTTTGGGCGCATGGCCATGAAATTCCCAATTAGGTCAGGAGAGATACACGTGACCGCGGCGTCTATGCGTCGCGGTATCGTGATGGACTTTTCGTCCCGCCTCAACCACAACTCTTTCTTCCTTGCCACCCACCACCTCCATTATCGCCAACGCCAACGATGGAATTGACTCGTCTCCAGGCTGCTAATAAGCAAATGGGAGACTATGCTGCACGTCTCGAAGCACGAGAACTCGCATGGAGGGACCGCCAGCAGTTCCTCGCCGCCAGAGGTTACATGCTCCGGCCACGCTACCACCCCGGGTGGGTTCCATCGTGGTCTGCCTCGCTCGATATCAACCCCTTCAGATGCGAGGACTTTATTGCTTTGCCTGTGAGTAGATTCCTTCACGGTGGCTTTCCCATAACTCACAGTCGAGTAGTTCTTCCCTCATATTATCGATGCTACCAGGATCTCCGATGGACGACTTGTATGCATCAAACGCGTTGCGCGTCAAGGGCAAGAGCTCGAGCTGACGAGATACTTCTCCTCGCCTGAGCTTCGTGCGGATCCGAGAAACCATAGCATCCCCATCCTGGATAGTTTCGACGACGATGTCGACGAAAGGTTGTCATACATCGTCATGCCTTTCTACAGACCTATGACCGATCCTCCCTTCGACTTGGTGAACGACATTGTGGAGTTTGCTGATCAAGTGCTCGAGGTAGGTGCCCCGTGGCCACTTCACGATGTGACCCTCATGATGCATTTAGGGACTGGCCTTCATACACGCCCACGACGTGGCCCACCGGTACGATCTCGCCTCATTCCCTATACTACTTCTGACCCCCGATTTTAGGGATGTCGCCGAAACGAACATTCTAATGGACGCGGACGTTCTCTATCCTCACGGGTTCCATCCAGCAGCCACCGACAAACTGCCCGATGCAATCCGCAATGCGTGGCCATACACCCGATTCAGCGCGCCATCCTCGGTGAGATATTACTTTGCAGACTTTGGACTATCGGTCCGCATACCACCAGAGGCACCGCGCCTTGTCACCGGTTACATCGGGGCAGACCGTGATGCTCCTGAGCTCTCAGACGACGTGCCGTACGACCCGTTCAAGGTCGACATCTATGTTCTTGGCAATGTCTTCCGTCATCACATCAGTGAGGTATGGCTCCATCCCACACTGCGCTTGCACAGTCCTGATACTCCTTTAGAAGTACTTTCGCGTTGAGTTCCTGGGGCCGCTCATTGCGGCGATGACGCACAAGGACCCGCAGGCCCGGCCTACCGCGCAGGCGGCACTGCATCAATGGCGCCAGATCCGTCGCCGCGTTTTCGCGCTGCACCGCGTGTGTCGGCTTCGCGACCGCGATGAGACCATCATTCAGACTCTCGTGCTTGACGTCATCTCGATCCTCAAGGTCGTCTACGTGCTGTCGAGGCGATTTGCAGGCTGGTCTCTGAGCTGGCTCCTGCTAGTCTTTTCGTGAGGGCATACGCAGGGCACCTTCACCGCGTCACCAGTACGCCATGTATTATTAGTGTCATTGTCCACTATGCGTTTGATGTACATATCTGTGGTCTGCTTGTTGTATCGTACCGGAATGGATCACTACATGCTTTTTACGTTCGCGCTCAATACTTGAGGATAGGAGAGTTCGGCACGATTGTGAATCGAAGACCCTCCCTGTAATATATCCAATACGATGGCGGTACGCTGCAGCCATCGTTAATATATGTAGCTCGTTGTCCGCTGTACCTCTACGCTGATGGTGATCTCCCCACAGAGATACACGACCTGTCGTAGCTGGCACCCACATGCGGCGCTGTTTTAATCGCGCGGAATATGCGGAGGGCGGTCCTTGTATCTCCAACGCGGAGTACGTCCGCGCAGACGACAGGCACGGTTTACGTACGTCGTTGTGGCTGTGAGCTATCCGTGCAGCCTGTCACTAATCGGCTCCGAGTAAGTTCGCACTACTATCTGCCCAGCAGTGCAGAAGGATGCCCTTGTTGGTGCGGCGCATGGTACGGTCATAGAAATGGAATTGCTGCAGCATAACCATTGCGTTTCTGCCGTGAGTAACAGTGCAACACCCACAGCCCTCATACTGCCCTGCTCCCGCTTTGAGTTTCACTATAGCTGTGCATTGCTACACTCCTCAGACAAGTTGGCTCAATCACCGGAATGCCCGCTAGGTTATTCCTTGAATCTGGGGTATAATTTAGCACGTTCTAAAATTCTGCGATGGTACCGGCACCGTGCCACGTTGTTAAATACCAAGCCGAACCGTTGTCCGGAGGACATTCATATCTTGCGATAAGGAATTTCCCAGAACAATCACTTGTAGGGGGTAGCGTCAAGACGAGATACAGCTCACCGTCTGAGAGGTTATGCAACATAGCAGATGTATACTACGGGTCTGGTCAGCAACGGGCGTTGGTGTCAGAGCAGTACCTCGCAACTGTGAAGATATTACATAATTGGACGTCCGACCAAATATGGAGTGATGCGCGCCATGTTTGGGCATCACTCCATATTTGGAAAGTTTGCTGAGGCCGCTTTCTCTGGTAAGTGTACGAACCCAAAGGCCTAACTCCCACGTCCACAGCTCTTAGGTACTCCTCAGCCCCGCTCACCTCACAAACACTGACCGGGGCGCGAACCACGATTGACTGTACTGTGTGTCTGTTGGAGCCCTGATGCGGACGGGTCCGTTAGTCGCTGAGTAGCAGGAATTTGCCCTGGAACGCTGACTAGGTGCGTCGTCTCCTGGATCGGGATACACGTCAGTCGACTTATCAAGACGGCTACTTTTGCTACCCAGAGAACGGGACGTATACTCAGGGACGCTACTCGGAAAGCATCTCGGGAGTCAAACAGCTGCGCTCGCGCAAGGAGCGTACACCGACACAGCGTCGACCTTGGCGCACAGAACTGGAGTTACTGTTGGAACAACACTACTCGACGATACATAGCCTTTATGCAACGAATAGTCTTCCCGGACCATCTCTTCTTCTTACCTCTATCCGCGACCTCCGCGACATGTGCCATGCCTGAGCGCAAACTAGACGTTTTGTTCAGGTGCAAAGAGGCTTTGAGACGCGTATGTACGTCCTTGTGCTCCAACTACCCCAAACAGGCTTGGTGTCGAGGTCTATTCCACCGCCGGTACATTTTTTGACGTCACAGGCACCCACATTCGGCGCCGTCGCTATCACACGGAGTGGACATCTCGTGCTCCTTGTATTTCGCTCATGGAGTGAATCCGTGTAGGTGGCTGTATCAGTTGGGCCAAGCAAGCTCGAGCATTGCGCGGTTTTACCTGCCTGTCTACTCATCGCAGGAATATGGTACGAGCGGGTCCGCGCAGTTCCAGCGCCTACCACGACACGGTCTCGCGGGGGCCGTCTCCTGTGCCTGGGCCACCTCCACGACAACTTCCTTCTCTTGGGCTTCTATGGCCGGCACAAAGCCCGTCAACGACTTGCGTAGGGTGAGCAAGCGCATCGGTAGGCCGCAGCTCTCAATATTGACGAACAGGAATGGCGGGATCGACAAGAGGTTCTTGCCAGCAGAGGCTACATGCTGCGACCGCGCTTTCGTCTAGGGTGAATTCTATCCTGGACCGTATCGCTGGATATTGACCGTCTCAATATGAGGACTTCATCTCCACCTGTAAGGAGGTCTCCCTACCGTCATTGTAGCGTAACTAATAGCCTTGCAGTGCTATCCCAATATTATCGATGGCGCTAGAGTCTCGGATGGACGACTGGTATACATCAAGCAGGTCGCGCGCGAGGGACAAGAACCACAACTAGCTAGATCCTTTTCTTTCCCTGAGCTATGCGACGATCCAAGGAACCACAGCATTCCCATTCTCGATGGTTTTGACGACGACGAATATGAAGACGGGTCTTACATTGTCATGCTGTTCTACCGGCCCATGACCAGCCCCCCGTTTGATCTGGTCAACGAGGTCATCGATTTCGCTGATCAAGTACT
The DNA here is from genome assembly GCA_001910725.1 of Phanerodontia chrysosporium. NCBI lineage: Eukaryota > Fungi > Basidiomycota > Agaricomycetes > Polyporales > Phanerochaetaceae > Phanerodontia > Phanerodontia chrysosporium. The sequence continues at coordinate 200,746 of MJGA01000037.1, forward strand.
GGAGGTGCGTTCTCTCGCAACACCGCGCAGACATCGTGCTCATGCAACATTCAGGGACTCGCATTCATACATGCACACGATGTCGCACACCGGTACGTTGCCGTACCATTCGACGCACTGTGTCTGACCGCCTGCTCTAGGGACGCCGCGGAAATCAGCATCCTCATGGACGCCGATTCCATGTATCCTAAGGCGGCCACAACACCACTGATAACGATGCAGAAATACTTCCGTGTGGGCTTTCTGGGGCCTCTCATGTGGCGATGACGCATTATGACACGCAGGCACTCCCGACAGCACAGGCGGCCTTGCGGCAGTAGTGGCAGATTCACCGACGCATCTTCGCCTTGCACCGGGTGTGCCGGCTTCTCGGTCGCGAAGAGTTCATTATTAAGACCCTCGTCCTTGACGTTATCTCCGTTTTCAAGGTCAATTCCGTGCTCTCGGGGCGTTCCATGGCTGCTTGCTTTGCTGTACAGTACCGGAACGTACTATGCTATCCTGCGTATGTTTACGTCCTATGTCCCGTGGGATGAGGGTTGAAGGGACCGCACGACCCTCGAGCTTTGACGGTCAAAACGGGCGGGCCTCGGCTACGTGAGTACATCAGCACCTTGTTCTCCATTCCCAAACACTGATGGTGATCTGTCCACTGAGATGTACGACCTGCCATCACCGGCACCCACATGCGGCGCCATCGCCGTCACGCGGAACATGCGGAGAGCGGCCCTTGTATTTTTCTGTCGCGGGGTGCGTCTGCGCGGACGTCGGCGATGGCGGTGCTTAGACAGGTCCCAGCCCGAGCCTCGAAGCTTTGCTGCCGTTGCTACCCCGTCACGTCAAGACACCACCTGTGCCCTGGTTGCGACGGCAGCAATAGCTGGGGCCTGTTACTACTCGGCTCCGAATAGTTTTGCTCTGTCTGCGTAGCTCTGCATATGTCTTCGTTAACGCGTCGCATTGTAGGATGGCAAAACGAGGAGCATCGGCGCGTCACTCTTATTGTCCTGTTCCAATATGTGCATCTCAATGGCTACCATATCTGCAGTCCTCAGACGAGTTAGCTGAGCCACCGCTGGTACGTCCGCTATGTTCCTACTCCGGTTTGACATGCCGAAACGTTCCAGGAGTATCTTATTCCGTATGGCGGTTCTGCCCCGCCGCCGTTGTTCTTATCTCATTACAGCCCTAACCGTTCTATATGAACAATCAAACAACCTAGCACCTTATTGTGGGGCATATGTGCGATGTGTAGCATGAGTTTGTCAGCGACAGGCCTCAATGTCAGATAAGTGTGCCCGACAGTCTTGGCTGCGTTGCCCGTGTGAATGTCTTACATAATCATATGCACCGCCAAACATGGCGCGCATCACTCCATATATGGCAGGTCTGCCGGGGCCACTTTCTCTGGTCAGGAGTCGTCCCTTCGGTCGGGATCTGTGTCTGTTGACTTATCAAACCGGTTACATTTGCCACCCAGAGACGTTACTGAACGTGTGTTCTAGGGGACTACACGGAAAGCATCTGAAACTTCAAAATGCTGTGCTCGCGCAGGGAATGTACACCGGCACAGCACCGACCTCCCACCCGCTGACCCCCTAACAGGTTTCATTCACCCTTCTGTCATCTCTTGCTCTACGCGATAGGACATTGACATGATACAGCAGGTGCTAGTTGGGTGTGCTGTTCTTCTGGCCGTTGGCTTGAAGGAAGGCTACGACTTTGCCCGCGTGTACTGGCTCGAGAACCCCGACACAACCTTCGCTGAGATACGCGCCACTCTTGAAGAAGTCGACAAAGGCATTGCACAATTGGAGCGACATGCCACCACACGCCTCGCGGCATTGGTTGTTGTGGATCGCGACGACAGAGACTACCGCAGGGTCAACGAGCTGAAGCAGGAGCGGGAGGCGTACGTCGCCACCAACTTGAAGCGGTTGACTGCATTCGCTGACCGTTTACACAGTTGCCATCGTATCTACCTCTTCCTCAAGTATGACTTGAGGAAGAACTTTGCGCAACGATTGAGGCTCGTCTTCTCCGACAAGCAACTGCTCTCCGATATCCACAGATTATGGGATAGGGTGCGCGAGCTAGAGCGGGACTGGCTGGTCAGTACGACGCCAAATCTCTCTGCTACAGTGAAACCTGACGGGAGTAAATGCGAAGCGTACGTCCAGTGTCCTTCTTTACGACTGGGATCCAGATGACTTCTATCCCGCGTGGTAACCATCTTCCGGCATGGTCGCCCTGCGCAAGTGCAGCTTCCAGGTTTAGCGTTCTAGCTCAAAGTATGTGCACCCTCAACGGAATCTTCACGCAGTTCGCTCCACAATCTCTAGAGTCACTGGCAGTCTTGAAATATGTACATTACCCTCCATTAGCGATCTATACTCTAGCCACGCATGTCCTCACTGGTACTGGCAGTCTGGACCACAAGGCCGCACGACTGCTACGGGAAATCGTACGGCGCAATCCGCTGCATGTCCCTGAACAGTTCGGCCGCAGTCTCGCGGTCGCGCGGGTTCTGGCTCCAACATGTCTCGATGCGCTTCGCCAGCCGCTCCTGCTCCGCGATGGCCACAGGCAGCGGGGTCGGGCGTCTACCTTCGAGGATGGCGGTGGCCACGGTGCCCTCAGCGAGTTCGGGGAAGGGCCTCTCCTGCGTGTACAACTACCGCGGCTTTTAGAGCGTATGCCAACAAGAAAGGCGCGCAGGCGTACCTCGATGCAGAGCATGGCGAACGAGAACAGGTCCGTCTGCGCAGTGGGCCGGCGTGAGGTCGAAAGGAACGGCGTCGGGATCCCAAAATGGGCGTCTTTTGAGGCGAGCTCCTCCTTCGTCATTATCGGCGTGCATTGCTCTGGCGCAATATAGCGTTCGTTTCCCGCGCGTGTGGACTGGAACATGTTGCTCGCAGAGTCGATGTATATCGAGAGGCCAAAGTCGCCGATGACTACCTTGTGGTTGGTGCCGTCCCGAGTGTCGAGAAAGATATTTCCCTGCAGATATGTTAGGGTCGAGACATACACGAGCTTGTAGGCAGCTCACGGCGTGAAGGTCTCCGTGTGCAACACCCTCGTTATGCATGTAATTGATTCCGTCCGCGATTTGCCTTAGCTACCCAAGGGATGAGCATACGTTTCACAGCTGCGCGCAAATGGGACCTACATACCCACAGGTTCAACAGCCTGATTTTCTTCTCATGCGACAACGCTTTGAAGGACTCAGGCTTCCGAATATATGTCGACAGCATGCCTCCCTTCATCTCCTCGCTGACAATCGCAACCATGTTGTTCTTGTGCACGATACCCTCTGTCGGGAGCAGGTGCGGATGCCGGAGCGTCCATCCATTGAGTATCTCGAGGTAGGTATGCTATCTTCCTCGTCAGTAAATAAGCTCACGACGAGACATCGCAGGCAACAAACCTTGATAGCGTCCGCGGTGATCGCCTTGTCGATCGTCTTGATCGCGACGCGGACCTCCTGGCCGCGCTTGGCGGGCCACCACGCCCGGAACTCGACCGAGCCGTACGAGCCCTTCTGCGTTCCGGTGTCCTCGACGAGCATGCCGTCCACGCCGGCGGTGCGCGTCTTCTCGGGACCGCCCTTCGAAAACGACGACAGCGGAAGCTCGAGCTCGGACGGCAGCATGTGCGAGCTGTGCGCCAGCATCGCCATCAGGCGCCGCGCGGTGCCGCGCAGCTTTGCGCCGTCGGGCGGATTCACGCGCGCCGAATGGTCGATGTACTGCAATGCGTGAGTCTCTCGTCGCGTACTGCTGATGATCGACTCACTGCTTTGAAGCCGTCCAGCATTGCAGTCGCAACCGGCCCTCGCATCTGCAGCAGATACTCCATCCATGGCCCCGATGGAGTTGTACTGGTCTTGTATGCGGCTGCAAACTTCGAGGCGATATCGAGAAAGAACTTGTCCTTGTCCATTGATACAGGCCTCGGTTCCTCCCCAATTCTGTGCATGCATGCACCCAGTATCGCCAGCTTCATCTGGAAGTCGACGGCCCCGTCGTGAACCGCTTGCGAGACGTTTTGCATGTGCTTGTAGGACGTGTCTGGGGGAACTCTTCGTCAAGACGCATCCGCGCTGCAAGCGACTCTGCCGCGTACCTGCATAAATATCGGCGAGGCCAAATACTATCGCTAAACAGCCGGAGACTACAAAGAAGAGATCCTCCGCCAGCGCGGATTTGACCTTCTGGGGCCAATCGTCGCTCTCCCAGATCACCTTTTGGAAATAGCCGAGGTACAGCTCAACCATATGTGACAGGTGCCATACGACGGTCTGGTCCAAGTACGGAACGTCGTCGAGCGTCCTTCTACTCTCGCATAGATGCTTGAGGGTGGCAACGGCAAAGACGTACCCCGCCTTCTGAAAGTGGAGTGGATGAGTCCCATGGCGTCATCTAAGACACGCATGACACTCACAACTCTTTGCGCCAGCGCTGGATTGGGAAACACGTCCATGAAGGACTGGAGGGCGACGGCGGTCATTCTCAAGGTGCGCAGGGCCGGCCGAGCGTCGATATACTCCCGATGCGGTCGAAGGTCGATATTATCCCTGGCTTTGGCGGTGACGCAGGCGGCGATGGACCCAGGGCTGGGCTTTGGTTCGGAGTCCAGGATGGACATGGGCGCCGCTAGCTTGAAGGGACGTGGTATCTCTGCAGCGCGGCTCATCTGTACGTGCCCCTTCCTGGAGTGAGGTGGTGTGCTGCGCACCTGAGAACAGCTCGAACAGCGGCACCTGGACCCATCCCACCAAGTCCTGGGATACCGCCCCAAACGCGGGTTTCGGCCCCCCAAATACCTCCAGCTGGAGGGCAAATGTTCCGACGGTTAGCACTCTGCTTGAACAGTCAGCGATGGACAGCGGAGGGTCGGGAGATAGGCGCTTACAGATTGAACGGTGGCGAGGGCGGGCTGGACATCCAGTTCGGCGTCGATGTCGGGTCTGGCGGCGGCGGCCGTTTGCAAAATGCATTTCGGTCTGTGTTGTGCTTGAAGTACAGAGTGTATACGCCCTTCTGGCTGAGGTTCCCGCGGAGGTCTGCGTGCGGGCGGGTGGTGAGGGAAGCATGGGATCAGGCAGGAGATCGGACGCACGGGTGAAAGTGATCTCCAGGGGGCCTACTTTGTCTTCCTCTGGTAGCGACTCCAAAGCCATATCGGATCGACGCTTTCGGGTGCCGTAGCTGGATTTTTGGATGGCGGGAAAGCATGTCCTAGGTGGGTTATATCGGCTACAGCGCGAGGATAGATTCCGAAGAAACACGCACCAGCCGCGAGAACCAAGATCAGCACGAGGGGTGGTTGCATGTCGACCACGTAGAGACGGCGAATGACCTGACAATACCTAGGCGGCTGTGTTCTTTGCACCTGAGAAGTTCCCGAGACCGGATGGCAGACAAGGACTACCCTGGGAGGCTATCATCGGAAGCAGAGCGTGTGTTTTAAGGCGGTGATACAAGTGGGACCTCTGCGCAGAAAACAAAGACCAGGCAATGGTCTGCAATGAGCGTGACCCTTGATTATCTGCTGCCGGTCGCGCGCCCGGCATGTCAGCCGGAAGATTCGTCTGAATCTTGCTGTACCTGGCTCTAGGCGGTGGGCGTTGTAGTCCTGATGCTCATGTCCAGTTAACGGCTGAGGCTACCGGTTTCCACGGTGAGGCCGAGCGGGTGCGTCTGCGAATTTCCGTGGTGCCGTTTTCGCAGTGATTGAAGCCAGAATTATTGTCGCCTGAAGGAGACCAGATAACTTCATCGCGGAGAACATAGCTGCAGGCGTTGATTCATGCGAGAAAACGTGGTCGACGTAAGGGTGCGTGGTCGTTGAGAGCCGTGGAGGCGGGATGCGGGCGAGAAAAGCACAGGCGCCCGTCCGTGCCGGACCCTGGGTATCCGCGAGCAGTCAAACATGCCAACAGTCGTTTATGCTCGCATGCAGGACGACAGCACTCTTGGACGTAGTATCATTACAAACAAGTGTATTGTAATGGGCTGAGGACTACAGAGACAAGAGACATAGGATCCAGCTCCGGGTATCTGCTGAGTGTACTAAGCGCGGCATTATACCGGCAGATCGACTTGGCCTTTGCGCGGACAGCCTGGGGCGTTGTCAGTTCAAACACATGCGTATAGAAGTATGAAGCTAACTAACTATTGCTGCTCTCACCGGCTCTCTTGGTGTCGCTTAGAGGGGAGTGTGCGTTACGTTCGGCTGCGGCGCTCCCTTCTTCAGAATACGAGAGGAAGTTTCCTGATGTCAACGGTTAGCATGGATATTTCAGTAACAAGCTACGTCTAACTTACGGTGGCCTCATCCTTGAGCTTCATAGACCGGTCCAGGAGCTGTTTGACGTCCTCGGCGAGTGCACGAGTCGCTCCTATCCTCCCGTACGCAGACTCCGACTTCATGTCCTCCCACTGCTGCCGACGCACCCAAAAATCTGCCAACAAGCTAGAAACACAGTCGGACACACATACAATACCTGTCGGAGTCTGACATACACCGTGTACTGGTTCTCCAAAGTGTGAGGATCCTCGACTTTCAGCACCACGTTGCAGTAGGCGGTGCGCTTCTTCTTCGCGTCGGGTTCACTATCGACAACGATGGCATGCAAAGCGGCGATCGAGTCCTTGAGCTTGGCTGAGACATCTCGGAGTTGGGTCTCGACCTCCTCGAGGCTGGCCTCCACGTTCGGGACGACGGTCTCGTACAGCGATTCGAGGACCTGGCCTGCCAGGAGAATAGGGTGCGCCAGACCATTGCCGACCTCGGTGATGGATGCCATGTCTGGTCGCGAGTCAGCATCATACTAATGCAGTCCGCAACGCGTATGGGACGTACCGCAGCTAATAAGTAGGAAGATGTGAGTGCTGGGGGGTGGTTGGAGGTAAACAGGTTATGAAGATAGTCTACCGTCGACCTGTGGGCAGGGTTTCTATAGTCGGCTTACACTGCCCTGGACGCTCCATGCGTGAGTCTAACAAGGAGCACGAGACTCTGTACTCCCTGATGGTATGCTTTGTACAGTACAAGGGGTTCCACGAATGAGGCAGGATCAAGGCGGTTGTTGCGGGGGGCGTCGCGACAAAATAGCTGGACGCCAGGCAACGTACATTGTGGTGCGCCTTGGGGAGAACAAGAGTGGTGCCTACCGGAACACGACCCCGTGTCTGTCGAGCAGGCCGGAGGTTGCGACTTTGAACGCTTCCAGTGGCACGCGAAGATCCTCCAGTCTTCTGAGCTGGGGTCCGGCACGCCCGGGGCATCGCAGCGTGGTGACTGAGAACACCCAATTCTTTGAGTAGGCGTTGATCACCAAGTATTGTACTAGGACTGCCAGGTCAATGCCGACTCACCGTGTGCAGACTTGGTGACGAGGGCATGGGTTGCAGCTTCGCCAGGTATGGAGCCAAGTCCGTGTCGCCGAGCTTCAAAGCAGCAGCACGACACACATCAAAGGACCCCGACGAGCATTGTACTCACCTCCGATGTCTCGCTACCTCGGGGTTTCAGAGCGTATGCCGCGCTCTGCACCACCCTATATTCCGCGAGGAAAGTACAAGGACTCGGACAGCGGTCAATGCATGTGATGTATTGATGTACAGTGAGGCCAGTGACTGGTGAAGACATGTGTTGGTGCGTTGGCGACGCCGCGACGCTGACGACAAGGACAGACTGAGAGAGGATGATGCGCCGTCGACTTCGGCGCACGCTTTGTCGTCGGACAGCGGGCGCTTGTCGGTTCCCGGTGACCGTACATGGTAGTGGTTGTGCCTTGTTTGGTATTATGGACGCTTACATAATACGCTCGCAGCATGGTTCGATGTCAAAGCCCATGCTGTATGCAATGCGAGCGTCGTTCACGCTCATGACTGGTAACAATACTCCGAACTCCACGATATAGTACTAGGTAAACGAGTGTATTGAGTTGGATCGGACAAACAAATGAGACAGGGATCCAGCCCCAGCTCGCTGCTGACTTTACACCCAAACCATAGGTTCGTCGTGGGCCTTGCGTTCTGAAGAATGGTTAGCGCAAGTACGCGAATGCTGAACACACAATCGTACCAACTGCCACTCTCTGCACCGGTTTTCCTGGTTCCACATGGAGCAGAGTGTGGGTTGTGGTGGACGACGCGGTCGGCATGCTGTTATGTGTCAAAAGGCGGGTCGAGGAGGACTGGTAGCTTATCGTCACCAAGGGATAACCAAGCCTGAGCCAATAAGTAGACTCACGGTCGCCTTATTATCGAGCTCTATGCAATGCTTGTGAAGCGTTTTGACGTCCTCGGCAATTCCGCGAGCTTCTTGTATCTTGGAGTACGACATGAACTTCGACTTGACAACCCGCCATTCCTTACGGTGATTCCATAGCTCCGCAAGGACTCTGGAGGAAACCGGTGAGATACGATCGAAGCATAGCAAACGACGTACGCCTGTCTCTCCTTATCCAGCGCAAAAGGGTCGTCGATCTTCAGTGTCACTTTGCAGTAGTTGTAACGCTTTCCCTGCACATTGGCGTCGCTGTGGCCCGTAATTGACACCAGAGCATCAATGCCGTGCTTAATCTTCTCCGCTATCTCCTTGATCAGGGCATCAACCGCCTCAAGGAGCTTTTCGACATCGGGGATCACGCTGTGGTACAAGATCCCGAGGGCCTTGCCCGACAAGTCGGACCTGACTATCCCGAGCAATGTGGTGCCAACGGCCACAGCCGTTGTATTCGTCATCAGCGTAAGGAGGGCCTCACTCTCGGTGCATTGGTTGACCATAGACATATCTGCGAGCGAGTGAGCATCAAGCCGAAGCAATGCATAGGGGGTAGAGTACATACCGTGATGTTGAGAAATAAAATAAGAGTGCCAGCACTTTGTGAGTATGGAAAGGACGAGTCACAGGAGCAGCCTGTCGTTGCGCCATGTCAGGGGCTTATGTAGGGTGTTAGCCATACCCCGAGCGCCCCAGGCTGGCAAGGTGTACCTCCCAAAAGTGAACGATGAGCAGCAAAAAATGTGGGTATGTGCATGCTGTGATTCCACGCTTTGCAGAGTACAAGGACTGTGCGGATGAGATGGGCTCACGACAATTGTTGCGAGGCACATTGACACCGCGGGATGGATATAGACGCCTGTTGATGCACGCTGTGGGTCCACGTGGGATGGCCATCTAATTATGTAATCTCCCAACACAACGCGCTCCCGCCAGGCTTGCCACTTTGCCAGAGCCCTGCTAGACACGATGGACGAATCTGAAGCTCTCCTCGCCTCCATCCGTCAAGAGGCGGGTGAACGCGGCGCACAGCTGCGCGACCACGAGATCCCATGGAGAGACAAGCAGCCGTTCCTCGCGTCTCGAGGATATTCGCTTCGACCGCGGTTCCACCAGGGCTGGGTGCCCTCTTGGGAGCTGCACCCAGGTGCCAATCCGCGGCGATTTGAGGACTACGCATCACTGCCGGTACGTGGGCCCTAGTCTGCCATGTTTCCTTGCTCTGATCGTGGACTAGCCCTGGGAAGCGGTCATCGACGCGACGCGAGACGCGGATGGACGGCTCGTGTGTGTCAAGCGTGTAGAAACCGCAGGCTCCGAGATACAGATTGCAAGATATTTCTCGTCACCACCCCTCGTCGACCAGCCTCACAATCATTGCATTCCCATCCTCGATAGTTTCACCGACGACGTGGATCCCAACATCTCATACATTGTTATGCCGCATATGCGAAGGATGAGTGACCCCCCTTTCGAGATAGTCAACGAGATCCTAGACTTCGTGGAACAGCTTCTAGAGGTGCGTGTTCCAACCGAGCTGCTCATAAGACGCGCCGTTCATTGCTGGTAAACAGGGGATGGCCTTCATGCACGGACACGGAGTGGCACACAGGTTCGCACCAGAGTGATCTATCGCACCAGCTTACTCATTACTACCAGGGACGCGGCAGCAACTAATATACTCATGGATGCGGAGCCCATGTACCCACAAGGCTACCATCCTGTACAACAAGACCGTCTCCCGTCTCCGGGCTGGCCCAAGACCGCGCCTCACTACACGCGCACGAGTGCACCTCGTCCAGTGCGGTACTACTTTGCCGACTTTGGCATGTCGACGCACTTCCCTCCAGGCGTGCCGCGCCTCGTGACGAGCGCGTACGGCGCGAACCGCGACGCGCCGGAGCTGTCCGACGTGGTGCCGTACGACCCGTTCAAGCTCGACATCTTCGTGCTCGGGAACGTCTTCAAGACCGAGGTGCACGACGTGAGCCCCCTTTTCCGCGGTTCTCGCTCGCGCGCGCGCGCACTGACGCGTCTGTCACCCAGAAATACTTCCGCACCGAGTTCCTCGGCCCGCTCATCGCGGCGATGATGCAGCGCGACCCCGCCGCGCGGCCGACGGCGCAGGAGGCGCTGCAGCGCTGGCGGCACATCAAGACGCGCGTGTCGCTCATCCAGCGCGCGGCGCGCCTGCGCGGGCGCGACGAGGGCCTCGTGTACGCCGTGCTGTTCGACGTGCTCTCGTTCATCAAGGTGGTGTACATTCTCTCGAAGAAGCTCGCGCGCTGGTCGCTGGGCTGGCTCGTGATGCTGTTTGTGTAGGCGTGGTGCCCGCGCCGGCTGTGCGCACCCCGATTGTCGGACGGAGGGATCTGCTCTGGATGTACTAGTGCTGGAATCTATTGGATTATCTGCTTCATCGCTACACGAGGTGTACATTGGAATTCATCCCTTGCTCATGAGAGCCTGTCGGATGCATTTTGACAAGAACGATGTGACACCTGCCGTGTAGGCCTGAAGTCGGCTATGCCACCGTCCGAGCCCAACGACGAAGGCTAAGGAGGACACATGCAGTAGGCTTGTGCCAGAGCAATGGTGCTCATCTCGAGACGCAATATGTACAGCCAACTCTGTGGGAGGCGTCGCGCAGCAAAGACAATAGTGCGATGCACCCTGGCCGCTTCTCATGGCACGCGGAGATCCTTCAGCCTTCCCAGCTGGGCACGACATGGGTGAGTCATCGATAGCCATGGAACGGCGTATCTGCATGTCGTTCGGAAGGTCTGCATGTCGTCCGGAAGGTTCGACTGCCAGCTACCCGGTCACAATACGACACGACTTCCAAGGCAACGCAGACGTCGCGTGCGGATGCGTGAGCGGGAGAGACGGGTGCGCTTGCAGGTTCGCCAGGTGTGGACCCGAGCAGTGTCGCGAGCTGCAAAGCAACGGGGACAGCGTGGATCAAGGCCCTGGAATGAATATTGTACTCGCCTCGCCGTCGCCGCCGCCAGCCTCGACGACAACTCACATCAGCAGTTCTAACTCAGGCGGCGCCATGTAACACTCCGAGACTCCGCGAGGAAAAGTACAAGGACGGCGGTCCGTGCGTGCGTGGCGGTGATGGACGGTGGGGGCCTGTGTCGGTGTGTTGGCCAGGCTGTTTTGAGAACAAGGACAGAAACGGCGCCGTCATCTTCGGATCACGGTTTGTCGTTGGGCGGCGAGGGTGCCCGCAGTGAGGACGACGGAGCTCCGTGCGACTAGCCAGGCTGGTATCTGGAGGATGCATGGCAATGCGCAGGCAAGACCGCGACGGCAACGAGGAAAGCCCAGGACCAGGTCGTGGTGTAGCACAAAGCCAGCGAGACAATGCGCTTTGATCATCCTGATCCGCCAGCGCGTCGGCGCACGGCGTCTGTATTTGGCAGTAGTTGTACCGTGTTTGGCACTATGAACAATTACGTAATCTGGTCCCAGCACCCTGCTCAACGCGTCCTCTTCCCCGTAAGATACTCACTGGAGCTCCTGGATTCAAATGTTTGAAGCTCTATCTCCCAGGACTTTGCCAAGAGTGTCTCCACTCTCGCAGCGAGCGAGGCAAACGCCCGCCTATCGCTTACATCGCACTACCACACTATGCTCAGTGAGAAGAAGTATTATATATTTAAGTCTGACATCGGAGATCGAGCGTAATTTCCATAGGAGAGTCAAGAGGCTAGAGATAAATTTCGGGCGAGCGGCTGTGATTCTGGTTAGTCTGCGCGTGGTGGAAGGCCAGTGTCTCCATACCTCCGTGCTGTCACCGACATCGTTGAGCAAACGACGAACAGCTTCAGGGTAGAAAACGTACGTTGACAGACAGCCGCGGCGGCGTGATGAGGCTTGACGGGGATAGCACTTGACTTTGTCTGGGCAAGATGCAGCTCCTGCCCCATAATCTTCAGCGTGGGATGCTGGGAAGTGGCAGTCAGCAGACATCACCGCGAGACTTCTGCATGAGGACGTGCCGAGATGAGGTGGTAGTCCTCCTCGCATTCCTTGTGCAGCTCCTCCATCGCGCGCCGTAGGCTCGCGTACTTGAGCGCTCGCTGCGGCACGGGCAGGGTGCTGTACACATAAGCCTTGTACTGCAGCTCTAGAAACTGGTGCCAGTGTCTCCGGGCCCTGTGAGCCCGCGTTCCACCACCGAGACGAACAGGCACCTTACAATCTATACCGGTGCTGGAGGTGGTACGGGTCCTGGATCCCGAGGACGGCGGCACAGTACGCCCTGCGCCTGCGCTCCGCGTCGGGCTCGCCGTCGCCGATCAGCCGCTTGAGCGCGGCGAAGGCGCCCTCCAGCAGCGCCGCGACGCGGTCGATGAGGTCCTCGATGCGTTGCAGGAGGTCATTGATCTCGGGCAGGACGTGCTCATAGAGGGCGCCCGCGCCGCGCTGCCCGATCCAGAGCGCAAAGGGCAGGACGGCGGTACTGGGGTGTGCGGCCATGTGGAGCATGGTCGGCTCCCCTGGTGACTGGGCGGCCAGCCAGACTTTGAGTAGGTCCGTCGTGTCTGTCATCGTAGTTGCATCAGCAGGAGAGAATAGGTCTTGGAGCAGTGTAACGTACTTGACATTGTAGGTTTTGTACTCTAGGGTATCGATTCAAGGCTTAGTGTGACAAAGATCGGCCGGGAGAAGAGCGTTGAGATTGAGCCTCTAGGGCATACGAGCTCATATATCCTGCTAAGAGCCAGAATCAAGGTATGTCGACCGTACAAGAGGCATTATGAGCAAGTACAAAGTTGCCAAGCAGCAGTCGACATCTCCTTGTGCGTGTTGCGAACGCGAAAGGTTGGGCGGGCATCCTCTGTGGGACACGTATCCCACGTGGGACTGTCATCACGATCATGTAAGCGTGAGCGAAGCCCGTTGAGCGCTGCCAGTGCCCTGCGTTTGATCACGCTCTCAGGATGGCTCGTACCTTCCTCTCGCAGACCCCCCACGATGTCCCCTAGCGTAGCCGAGATAGAGGTCAACATCCGGGCCAACATGCAGGCCATGGGCCGCGCCAGTGCGGAGCTGCGCGAGCACGAAGAGCTCTGGCGCGACAAGCAGCCGTTCCTCGCGTCGCGTGGATACTCGCTCCGGCCGCGCTTTCGTCAGGGATGGCGGCCGTCCTGGGAGCTGCAGCCCGACCAGGATTTTATGGACGTTGAAGGCTACTGGCGCCTTCCTGTACGTCTGTCCGTTGCATTCCCGGTGCACTGTCGTCACGTCGTGCGCAGGGCTGGTACAACATCATCGATGCTACGCGGGACTCGGACGGCCGCCTCGTCTGTATCAAGCGGGTCCTCAGAGACGGGTCGGAAATGCAGATTGCAACGTACCTGTCCTCTCCCCCGCTGTCGTGCGATCCTCGGAACCGTTGCGCCCCAGTTCTGGACAGCTTTCACGACGACGATGCACCCTATATCTCGTACATCGTGATGCCTCGTTTGCTGTCAATGTACGAACCATCGTTCGAGCACGTAGACGATGTATTTGCTTTTGTCGAGCAGGCTCTTGAGGTTGGTTGTCCGCCTTTCAGCTGGTTTGGCCGTTCTGACAGCAGATTCCTCAGAGATGTTGCAGAGACAAATATGCTCATGGATGGCACGCCGCTGTACACTCAAGGGTACCACCCAGTTCAGAACACCCTACCTCCGCCCACAAGGTGATCAATATCCAGGACGGCTCCGCGATACATGCGCGTTAGCTCCCCGAGGCCCGTACGCTACTACTTTGTGGACTTCGGAATGTCGAGGCGCTTCGAGCCCGGAGAGCCGCGCCTCATGACGGGCGGAATGGGTGCCGTCCGCAGCGCGCCGGAGCTCTCGCTCGTGGTTCCGTGTGACCCGTTCAAACTCGACGTATACCTGCTCGGGAACGTGGTACCACCGCGTTGGATTCCTTTCCCCCTTGATAGAGTCGGTGATGCAGCATGACCCAAGGGCGCCCCCGTCCGCGCGGGAGGCTCTGCAGCATTGGTGAGAAATCAGGGCGCGGGTGTGGCGCTTGCAGCGGCTGCACGTCTACGTGGACGTACCGAGAGTTTCGAGCAGGCTTCAATCTTTGAGATACATTCACTCATCAAGGTCGTGTGCCATTTCGCGTGGAGACTACTATACCGGTGGTTCTCTACTCTGCTCAGACGGTGACATGCTACTACCATATTCTGATATGTTGCGCTGAACCAATGTCGTATCTTGCTTTGGACAGAGACAAGACTCCTGCAACCGGTTGCACCCCCCGCTAGGTGCCTGTCCCCTCGCAAGCATGTCTTCTGGCAGGAGTGGTGTGACCGGATTATGTAAGCGTCCGCTCTGCCAAACAAGGTACAACTCCTGCCGGATATGGACGGCATGCGCCGACGCGCTGGCGGATCAAAGTGCATTGTCTCGCTGGCTTTTGTCACCGGCGACGCCCTCGTCCCGGTCTCTCTTCGACCTCGTCGCATCCGCATGCATACACGAACCTCTACATCCTGGCTGGCTAGCAGGTTACCGGTGCTCTCCTCGCTCCTCGGGCTGTGGACGCGCCATTCGAGCAACCATGCCCTTGTCCTCGAGACGGCTTGGTGAACACACTGACACATGTTCAGATCAGCCATGACCGGCACGGTGAGTACGGAATGCCGTTCTTGCCCTGTGTACGACCATCGCGCTATGTATGGGACGGCCACCAGACTGCAAGATCCGCGTCCTAATGCTTGTGCGACGCCTCGTCGTTTGGGGTATTGAGGTACCGTACATCGCTCTCAACTACTCGTAATCTCCGCTCACTAACAGGCATGACATACAGAACCCCGTAGGCTGCGGCTTAGACGTTGGGAGTGTACCATTAGACAGGACCTCTGCTTCATTCACCGCGTCTGCTCGATAGCGGTCATGGCGTCGGGAAGAGTTATACGAGCCGGAGACTGTGCGGTATCAGTGAGTTGGCGGCCCACAATACCACATTTGCACATTCATGGGTTATTCAGACTTCTCCCGTCTCTTCAAGCTATCGCACTGCTGGCCGCCAGCGTCTGAAGGCGACGAAGGAGAAGCTGCATGGGCCGAAAGGTCTTCCAGCATAATATCACGCCTGACGACTGCCGTTTGCATCATCTCGCTTCGACGCTCACTTACAGGACAAGAGAGGCTACTGTCGAGCATATAGACTCGCTGAAGCCAAAGACAGGTAGCAATCTATTCCAGTTCAATGTCTCACAGTTTATCGTACCGGCGATGTGTGAGATACTGTTCGAATGCTCCCTCTATTATGCATTGTCTCGGTGAACTCCCTGTAAGCTGCAGAAAGTACCGTAGCATGCTTAGCAGTCCCCTCGAACGCTTATATGTGAACACCCAGAACGAAATACACTGTCTGAAGCGAGGGCATCCGTTGGTCAAGGGACGGCAGTGGTGCCAGGGGTCTCAGCTCCCGGGGCTTGGGCGGCTTGCCGCTCAGGCAGCCCTCGCTTTGCATGTCCTCCTCGCTCCTTTGACGTCGACGGCGATGTGCTACTCTGTGGTTTCTTATATCCCATACATATTCTCAACATGTGTATACCCTCTTCGCCTGGATCTGACTGCCTCTGCCGCCCCCATGCCTGTCTAACCACGCAAATGCAACTGCCCTGGGAAGGCTGGGGACGGAACAACGCCCTTCGCAAGCGATGACTCCTGTCATCCTTTCCACTGAGGCATGCAAACTCGGCAGGCTCTAAGGACTTTGTATACCAGCGGTCTTCGCAGCAGACCATCGGGCTGGACGTCGGCGGATCAGCTACCCTCGCGTCCACTCTGGCCTCTTTGTTTTCTGCACAGGTACGTGGGTGCGCCTTTGACACGGCCTCCTAGTAACCGGGACCGACATAGCGTCTCTGAAGTGCTGACATTGTCTACCCCCGCAGCATGAATGCAAAGAAGGCAGGCATGCTATTGTCCCCGCCTTATCCGTCGCTACGAACCCTGCAATGCGTCCCGACATCGCGGTAATACCGCTGGGGAACGTGGGCGGCTTCCCGTGATCATTGCCGTCCTAAAAGATGGCGATAAAGGTCGATGTAGAACTCGAGGTCCGTCAACCAAAGTCCACACGCGCAACCATACTCCAGTTCCTGCCGAATCATACGGTCGATGGCGCAGAACGAGCCCGCATGCAACCTGAGTCTGCTTTTCACTCGTACGTGAATACTGCGTCCATGATATGTCCCTTACTAAAGGTATGGCTAGACCTCTCAGGGAACTTTTCACACAAAGGAATCTATACGCTATACCTCAAATGTAACAGGGACGAGCGAGCATTCTCAGAACTTCGTCCGCCCGCGACCGCGACGCCAACTCCAAGCTGGCTATCCGGTACTCCCTGCGCGTTGTAAGCACCTGCACCGCGTCGTCGCTCCAATACTCAGACGATTCCTGCAGTGCGTTCCCAGTTGGTACATTCGCTCTGCAATTTGAGGTGCGCGGTGGTCCGAAAAGTACATTCGGCTCGCCGCCTAGGGAAGTCTTAGGATGTGTGGAGGTGCCGCTGTGCGAACTATTATCTGGTGCGTCTAGTCTTCTCGTGATCTCGACAATACCCTGAACAGCGCTCGCCCTCTAGAGGCTCCCCGACCCTTCCAGCTACTTCCACCCACCTCCCCTATGGGCCACAAGAACAGACAGAGTCCAGGATCTGTCGTCGCCTGCGTGTCCGCGTCTCTCAGCGGAGGACTCGACCTCAGGCCCTATAGGGCCCATATCGATGCACATCCGGCACTGCGACCGCTCCGGCGAATCGTTAGCATGATTGGCGACTTCATGGAGCCCTTCAATAATGCTTCAATAGCGCGAACGGTTGTAAGTTTGTTGCGGATGGCATTTGAACTCTGCTGACCACACGTTCAGAAAGCGAGCCATGTACTCGCGGGGACGTCGCTGCAGTTCATTGTCAAGCATCCGCAAGTAGTGCCAGACGTGACTCGCCTGCTTGAACAGAACGTCATCTGGGATCTGTGTCGACAGGTCGAGTTCTACCTCAGCGTGTTCCGTCACTCGATATGGGAGAGCAAACACTGGTCCCAGAAAGCAAAGACCCACCTCGCAGAGGACCTCTTTCCCGTTGTATCTGGATCCCTGGCGATCATATTCGGCTTCGCAAACTCGTACCAACGTATGTGCATGTTCTACGAGGTCGCGCGGGATGCCAGCTTACGCTCGTACTCCAGTCATGTCCTACAGCTATATGGGCCAGATCTCGAACAAGAGCTGCGACGCTGCCCTTGACTTCCAGTACAAGCTAACGAAGCTTGGTGCGCAAATGTATGGCATCCGCGACATGCAGAAGGCGTTAGCCATGGACAACGCGACGTTCTTCCAGGAGCTAGCGAAGGCATACGCCAGTGAGTTCAAGTCGGAGAAGAGCCCGTCGGGGCCGTGGATGGAGTTCATGGGTGCTATGCGAGGGAGGATTGCTACCGCCATGTTGGATGGATACAAAGCAGTGAGTAACGTCCTGGTCACTGCTGTAACGAGTATTCATGAGCCCCAGTACATCGACCACTCGAGTAAACGTGACGCCTCAGGCGGCGCGCACCTCCGAGGAACTGCGCGGCGGCTCATGGCTACCCTCGCGCATAGCTCGCTGATGCTGCCATCGACACTCGAGATCCCGGCGAAGCACATCGGCAAGGATGAGCCCGCACTGCACCATGGTGCGGGGGCGCAGCGCGGTGGGTATGGCTCAGTCGTGTTCGCGACGATGCAATGCCCGAGGCGCGGGCGGACGATGCGCATTGCCATCAAGACGATCGACAAGGCGATCGACGCAGAGGCTATCAAGGTGCGTGGGTCTTTCGGGTGTGCGGAAGAGCATGCTCACAATGAGTCGCGCAGCACACATATCTCGAGATCCTCAATGGCTGGACCCTGAGTCATCGACATCTGCTCAAGACGGAGGGCATAGTTCACCGTAAAGGGATGGTGGCTATCGTCAGCGAGAGGATGGAGGGCGGCGTTCTGTCGAAGTACATTCGGGGCCCGGATGCATTCAGAGGGTTGTCGCCTGAGAGGAAGATCAGGTTGTTGAACCTTTGGGTACGCCCAGCGTCGACATTCAATATCTGACCTTTTGTTCACGTCGTGCATTACAGTTAAGGCAAGTTGCAGATGGCATCAAGTACATGCATGACGAGGGTATCGCACACGGTGACTTGCACGCTGTATGTTCTTCTCACATCCCTTACTACGGCAAATTCCTGACACGTTTTCCAGGGAAACATCTTTCTCGACACGAGCAACGGCACCAACTACAAGGTCGTCATCGGAGACTTTGGGCTGTCGATCTACATCGACGCAGCGAGCAACGCCTTCCAATCGACACGCTCCGGCAATGCACGCTACCTCGCCCCGAGCAATGCCTGCCCCGGATCAGCGACGACGAGCTCCGGCGCCACCGCGCGATGCACGGCATACCGACGGAGCTAATCTCGGGCTCGCACCGACCGACGACGCAGACGGACCTCTTCTCGTTCGCGATGCTCTGCGTTGAGGTGCGTCGATATGTGTCTTCCTGGGTGCGCGCGGTCTGACTCGGAGAGCAGCTGTACACTCAGCAAAAGCCGTTTGCGAATCTGGATGATCGGGTGGTAGGGACGGCGATCCTCGAGGGAATGCGCCCGACGCCGCTTCCGCGGGCGATCACAGACCAGCAGAGGTTGTTGAAGCGGGTGGAAACGTGCTGGAGCCAAAATCCGGCTGCACGCGAGGACGCGGGGAAGCTGCTCAGGGATATGCAACATGTTGCACCGTTCGATGCGCCGTAGAATGTTGTACACTCGCTTTACAGTGGTGAACTGTACAGACCGCTTCCTGGGACTCTGGTTCTTTACCTTGACTGCAGGTCTGAATTTCTTTCCCGCTTCCGTGGTACACTGGAGTAGGTCCTATTAGTTGGGTATTGATGGAATCTAAGGGCGAGTTGCAGTAGGACCACGACCTCCTCAAAGACTGTCTCGCTTGTATTTGAACCCGTCGGGCTGCGTAGGGTGTATAAAGCGTAACGTCCATGCACATGCACACACAGGCGTCGACATCGCCACTGCAACACCCTCTGAGTCGTTGCTGCATGATCATGCCAGCACCTCAACTCCTCGGCGTAGCACTGCACACGCTCACATCCGCCCCACGCGACCGCGAGGATGACGGACGCCCCATGCCACGCGCGGCTGCCGCATTTGCGGCACGACTTGAGCCAAGCGCAATATCAAGCCGACGCCCTGCTTGCATGGATAGTAGAGAGACTGAACGCGAGCGCAAAGGCCCTCGAGGGGCTCGCTGTGCTCACCCGGCCGCCTGCCCCTCGGACAAGCTCGACCGTGTTGCAGAGCGGCTTGACCGGTGTGTCGCAACTCTTATGAGGGCATCTGTCGGTTTGCTGATGTGCCAGGGCGTACTGCAGATGTAGGGAGCTGTCGCAGGCCCTCTCAGAAGATATGCAGACGCAGGCCGCCGCGTCGCAGATCGCGCAAAATCGACCCTCGCAGCGCGAAGACGTGCGGAGACTTCGAACAGCGAGCGAGGGCCATGGGCTTTCGCAGACGGTGGTCAACGTCTATGTGGCGGTTCTGGTGGGCCTTGTCGCACTTGCTGTAGGTCATAGATAATCTAATTCCTGACAGACAATGCGAAACTTGCTACGGGAGAAGGGCCAGTTCAACGACACATCCGATGCTCCACCGTATATAGCCTCCCTATAGAACCCGGATTATTGTACCGCTTTGCAAAATATTCTGGGCGAATGAAGCGAAATGAAAACCGTACACGCATAACAAATCCATCCCCCAGAAATTCACCAACTTCTCACTTCGTGCGCCCTATATCATGGTAACTGTTTCATCGGTCACAACGTGAGACGCAGGTTCGTTATCGGGTGCATGGACGTACCTATTTGTCGGATCTCTGAACAGTGTGATGTCCATTGATGGGACGCTCGTCTCCCTATACCTCTCGCTCTGCGCCCCGTCCAAATTCTTCCGCAGCTTCTCGCAGCTCCGCAAGATATTGCTCCCTCGCCTGGTCATTATCAAGATCCAGCCATCGCGCGCGCTGCGCGGTTGTCAGCGGCAGCGTCGTGCCATCGTGCAAGGCCACCTTCGCCGGTATTGCCTTGATTTCGTGCACGGCGTGCTGACGGACGAGGAAGGACCCTGAAGTACTCCTGAGGAGTACACTGCTGACCTTGGGATCCGCCAGTAGGCGTTCCTCCAGAATACCGCATACGAGAGTACGTATGTTTACTGTAGAGCCGTATACAATGCAAAGGCGACTCATGGGAGCAGTCACCGTGTTGGCTAGAGCAAGAGAGAGTTGATCGATGGCGCCAAATGCACGCGCGCTGTCCTTGAGGTCGGGGCAGCGGAATTGTATAGAGCGAACGTGTGTAGCACCTGCGTTTAGGACCTCTGCCGAGATTGACGCAAATAAGTGCTGGTCGTATAGACTATAATCCCAAAATCCCCCTAGGATTACATGAATGCTTGACTCTGCGGAGGAATATGCCACTCACTGAGGGACCCCGTGATGAATAGGTTATATGTTCTATGACTGGTGTCAAGAATGTCCACACAAAGGGAGAGGCGGCTGGATATCGACTCCACGAGCCCACGATTGTTCATCTGCAAGCGTTGGGTAGAGAGCACGAGATTACCAACAGTGTTCCAGTACGGAAGTGCGCTTATGCTGATCCCCTTGAAATCAATAAAACATATCCTCGGAGTTTCAGCCCTGCCATTCTCTAACAGAAGCACAGGCAATGCCTGCAACAGGGCTAGGTCTTCACCGCCGTCGAAGGAGACATTCTCTATGTTGAGCCGTGAAAAGCGAAGAAATTGGAGGGACCGTAGGAAGTCACGGATGGGAATGAAAAGATTGAGGAGTGTGATAGAGAATATATCATATGTTGCAAAGGGCGGTGGCGTTCTCGGGAGCACCCTGGAGAGCAGGTGTGTCGGCCATTTTTGCCCAGAGCGAGCTTCTCCACCTGCCATACGCCATCTGACAAAGGTTTTGACATGAGGCGGTATCAGGGATCGCTCCGGCCGCAGTAACGTCCATGGAACGCCCGACGCCGGCCCATCGTAACTGAGTGTCAACCAGGCCATGCTGTCTCCGATACTGCGTCCAAGAAAGTCGGGAGTTGCGAGGAACGCCTGGAGCTGCGCCTCGTCCTCGCGACTACGGAGCACCAGCTGGCGAAAGAGCAATGGGCGCACAAATCGCGCCCAATAGCGACATGTCAGGCTACAGGATGTGAGGCCACGCTTGGACATGTCCTCGGATCCCCATCTGGTGTCGTCGAGGAGGACCAGGACGGCCTTGAGGAGCTCTTCGGGGAGTTCTGTAGCGATAGACCTAGACATGCTTGGCGTCTGTACGTCGCAGGATATAGTCGTGCGCGTAGAGCACAATGGTCCTTTGTGTCGTCGAGATGTGCCGTGGGTCTTGCAGTACTTGGGGGATGGTGGATCGTAGCAGAGCAGATCGATTACGCGGCGCTGTGCTGGCCGGCTTGACGCCCATCCTGCGTGGCTCATTCCCCACGCACAGCTCAAACATCTGTGTCCACGACCGCCCTGCAGTATATCTACCTCGCGTCGACACCCATGCCTTGCAAATACCATGGATGGATGACATTGGGGACAGCATATAGCGCGATAAACACTGCGCGGAGGCGGTGGACGTGGGAGACACCAAAGGTGCGTAGCACCGTTGTCACATATGTTCTGGTGTGCTGATGAGCAAAGATACGGGTTGCACCTGTTGCGATCTGCAACGCGAGTCGTCTGGTGATTGGGACTGCATACCTGGCACTGCGTCGTGCTCCCCTCGCCATGGACTCGTTACGGCAACCTCAGCAGGCTCCTGGACCCAAATAGGGCTGGTCCCACAACTCACCTCCAGCATACAGCGTCGCGCTACTCTAGCTCCTCCACTCTGTTGATGTCAATCAGACTCAATTGACAGTTCTACGAGATCCTCATCCAGGCCATTTTGGCACACCTCGTCCATCAGCCGAAGGACGAATGGGACCGCAGACCATGTCGCGATCTCGCGGCGCTCGGTCTCACATGTGTCTCCTGGGCACAGGCCATCCGTTCAGTCCTATTTGGGCACCTCGTCCTACAGACTGAGGAGGATGTCGCACAACTCCGAGCATTCCTGGCCGGACCTGCCTTCAGAGGCCGCAGTCTCGCGGACTTCATTTCGGTGGTGACCCTTCTACACCGGGAAGACACTTTGAGAACCTCATGGATGCTGATAACTTCCGTAGCTCTCCAGCTCCCGCCCTCCGTAACTGTGCGTGTCGTATGGGACATATGGGGCGGCTCCCAGCCAAGCCATCGAGATGCATTCTCGATGCTGTCCGCCGGGATGTTCGCAAGACTCTATCGGTCGATCACGCGTGTTGACGAGCTGATCGTCTCGAATGTACACGATGTAAAAGCTCGCAACCTATCCACCCTCACAAAACGCCTTCGGCTTCACAAGCTCAGGCTGCAGGACATGACATTCATCGACTGGCCAGACTCTCCCTGTCTTCCGCCGCCATACCGCCATCTTCCAGGAAGATACCTCCCCGAAGGAATTTGAGTTTACCGTTAGCAGCTGCGTCAAGGCCACATACATCAAGTTTTGGCTCCGTCTTTACCATTCCGTACTCGCGTGCGAGAACATCCCCGCTGACGATGCTCACGCGTTCGTGTTGCCGCATCTCGAGCTCGCTACGCGTCTGCACCAGTGCGAGCACGACCCGCTGTCTCTCAACATCAAGTACTCTGACCACAGACTGCTGCATGGTGCGCCATGCCCTCTATCATAGACGGCGAGGCCGTGGCTGACGGTGCACACAGCTCATGGCAGAGAACACGCGGCACCGTGTGTCCACCGCGACCTTACCTACGTCCTCTCCCGGCATTCCAGCGACCACAAGTCTCCGCCCGTCCAGATCATCGTGCCCGCCAGCCAGAGCGCGGCCGCACAGCTCCGCGTCGTGGCCTACACGTGCCCCGACGCAGCCGGCGACGCGCTCGCCGCCGCCGTGGACCGGCTCTTCGACGGGCTCGCGGGGCTCGGTGCCCTCCCGCCGTGCCACCTCTCGCTCGACTGCGGGACCGCGGAGCTCGCGCGCGCGCTGCTGCACTGTGTCCTCGAGGACCGCGTGCGGACGCGCGGAGACGCGCAGGTCGAGCTCGGGCTGCACGCGACGTCGCTCACGCTGGACGGCATCCGCGCGACGCCAACGATGTTGGAGCTGGACAATGGGACGGGCGTGCCGCTGACCACGGAGCAGCGTGCCGGGCTTGTGATGTGTGGGGACTGGGAGGAGCCGCAGGAGGCGTATCTTGAGGCGCTCAGGCAGGCCGCTCTACTGTCCCAGGCGGAGTGAGCACTCTGGGCGGGCCCTTACCAGGACCGTGTAGCACGGATGCATGACTTGTGTACAGAATGCAGTGATCAACTGGCGGGCTTATGCTGTAGGTTGAAATGAAAATATGGATGTCAACACATGTACAGCGCAGCAGCGCCCCTCGAGAATTGCTATATGATCCCGTATGCCACCAATTATGAGGCACCAGGTCTGGGAAAGGCCTTGTGTTTCATTCGGCGCACCCACTTCTTACTCATGACGCAGGCAAGCACTACTGCCGTGCAGCCGTCGGCCACTGCAGTGTACAATGCGCCTTCGGGATCACGGTACTTTCGCGAAAGCCGGCGCCATTGCCCGCCTAGCGGGAGACTGCGACGAAGGCGGCGGAGCTCGAGCAACGCCTCTTGCGCTGTGATGTGTGGATGAGGACCATTTTCCGTCATGCGAGCAACTAGCGGCTCGAGGAACTCGAGGCGGTGGTAGAGCTGCACCGAGTGACCATCAGCGGGCAAGCGGTAGGCGAACACACACATAGGCACGCACCCTGAGAGTTTTCTTGAGGATCCAGCCGACAGTGTCGACATTCAGGAAAAATAGGTCGTGCAGCTCTGCGGAAAGTGAATCATGTGTCTGAATTGCCTCCGGTTTGTTCGGCATGAGGTCTTCGGCCCTGACGACGTCTGTGAAGTAGTAGCGCACAGGTTGTGGTGCGCTAGTTCGACTATACCGAGGATGCTGCCATAAAGAGAAGGGAAGTGATGCGTTATCGACTGGCTGATAGCCACGCGAGTACAGTGAGTGTGCATCCATTCCGACGCCTTGGAAACTGACAGAGTGAAGGGGGTCGTCAGCGGCGCCTTCAAATTCTTCAGGGCACATTTTGCATACCTGTACCCCATCAGGACTCCACGCTCATGCAGGAAAGTCAGTCCCTAAACCGGTTACTGACACGTTCAATCACATGCATGCCACTTGAGACACTTACATCGAGGACTTGCTCCGCAAAATCCAGGACATCGTGAACGAGTTCAAACCTCGGGTCGTCCACCCGCCGTGTATGCGGTGTTACAATGTATGTAATGTTGCGCTCCTGGTCATCCTGGAAGCTGTCCAGAATGGGAAGGCAATGGTTGCGTGAATCATTCACCAGCGGGCCCGACGAGAGGTCCATCATAAGCTCCATTCGCGAGCTGTCAGTGGGAATCGCCCGTATGTGCACCAGGCGCCCGTCCACGGCTCGCCTGGCATCGATTCTGGGCGATTGTTGGTCCTGCAGCAGGCATAAGAGCAGACAGGGCTCGAGCTGTGTAAGACACTCACGTGCAGCATCACGAAGTCTTCGCATTTGTACGGATCCGCTGTGGGCTTGCGCAGCCAGGACGGCCGCCACCCCTTGCGGAAACGCGGGCGGAGAGTGTATCCGTGCGAGGCAAGTAATGACTGCTTGTCGCGCCAGTACACCTCGTGTGGGGCTAGCGTCTCGGCCCTCTTAATCAAGTCGAGCATGCTGGGCTCGTCCTTGTATTTCTCAAGGTACTGGGGTGCGTTGCCGGCCAACGTGACGGTCTGCTGCTTGCTCATTGGAGTATGTGATGGCGTTGAAAGATATGTGCCACGCACTTTTATAGCGACGGTTATGCGCCACAGCAGACCCCCCTGCTATTGTTTGCTCAGCGGCGTGATGCCAACAGCAGCAGCGTGTGGGTTGGCCATACCTTTTTGTACGCGCCATAGATGGTGCGCGCGCGGTTGGGAGGTGTATCTGTGGGGTACGATTTGCATGCAACGGCCTGAGCAATGGTGACGGGAGTCTACAATAGTTTACGATTGTAGCTCGTGTTGGACAGGGTCAAGTCTTGGCGCGGGCCATGCACACGACACCGGAGGCGAGCAAACGAGTCATGTCCTGCCACGCAGCCTCAGCGTTAGTTATGTTAGAAGAGGAATGGTAAGAGAGAAGCCTAAATCGAGAGCGTTGGTTAGAGGGCTGTAGGATAGCATGGAGCACCAAGTCCCCAGCGGCGTTCGTGGACCGTGCGCGTGAAGTACGACCAACTCTTTTGAAGTTCGTATCGGCTGTAAGGAATTCCTGCCAGACTTTCCGCCACTCACAGATGAGCGTGTCACAAGTGAGCATCGTCGTATGGGCCTGAGTTCTATAGTAGCAGTGACTCCAGTGAACGAAGGATGTGGCCTAACGTTTGAACTTCCGCCGCTTCATTGCTCGATTAGTTTCGATCTCCGACGCAGTCTCCGCTCTGCCACGCCACTGCGCTGACTCGCGGACGGATACGAGCTTCGGGACCTCGACTACACGCGACTCTTGCGCAGATGTGCCACTCTCCTCAACGATATAGCAGAGGTGAAGATAAACATTGAACGTCATAGTACGCTACACAACTCCAGGCTTGGCGATACAGGTTACATTACTCTCCGCACTGATATGTGCACGGACACTGGCACGTAGCTGGCGACCAGCCAGTACACGGCACAGTACACGGCAGGCCAGAATAATGCCTTTATCAGAGGAAGACACGACCAGGATTCGAGGAAAGCCCGCTCTTGCACCCGCCAAAGCGAGCTTCGGATGCGTCTGAACTCTGAAAGCGCGTCGCGGGCCGTGATACGCTGGTCTGCATCAGAGCAGCTCATAGTGTCCACGAGGCCCTCCAGGTACCGAAGGTGATAGCGCTGCAGAGCAATCAGCGACGGTTTGCCAGGAAGTGAACGCTTGCCACTACTCACGTCAACGATGTTTCTCTCCAGGAAGATGCCGACCTGTTCCACGTCGTACTTCATGGGATCATACGGCTCCGTCATGTGCGGGGGGCAGTCCGGCCCCAGCAGGTAATGGTCGGCATGCTTGCGGTAGAGGAGCTGCGGGGTATGCAAAGAGGAGCGCACGGCCTTGGAGAAGTCCACAAAGTGATAGCGCACGGGCTGAGGGGCATCTGACCGCGAGCGATACGGGGCCCACTTGCGCGATCCGGGCAAATAATACTGCTTTGCAGGATCATAGCCCTGAGGATATAACGCAGACGCGTCCATCATGATCGCCCGTCCGAAGCCATCGTAGGACCTGCGTGTACATGAGATGTTGCGCTATACAGATGACAGCAGTTTCTTACATGTTCAGGGCCACTTCGTGTTCATGCAGAAACGCCAGTCCCTAGTTGAGACCCGATTAGAGATTGCTGAGACTCCAAATATCAAGATGACGCACCTCTAGTACTTGCTCTGCGAAGTCCAAGACCTCGCTGACCCGCTTGAACGGCGGGTCTCTGAACTCCCGCAGGTGCGGCATGACGATGTAGGATATTTCACGGTTCTCCTCGTCGGGAAAGCTGTCCAGCAGAGGGGGGCAGGGATTGCAAGGATCTGCGGAAAGAGGCGAGGACGAGAGCTGTGTTACAATTTCGGATTCAGGACTCGTGTTGGAGACCTTCTGTATGAACACGAAACGGCCATCAGACTCTCTGCAGGCGTCGATGCGTTCTGAAGGGTACTGTGCAGCTGATTAGCATGCTACTAGCAGCGTCAGAGTACGCGTTGGAGAACGCACCCATTCACCCCCGCCAAAGTCGTCGCAT
Organism: Phanerodontia chrysosporium; assembly: GCA_001910725.1. NCBI lineage: Eukaryota > Fungi > Basidiomycota > Agaricomycetes > Polyporales > Phanerochaetaceae > Phanerodontia > Phanerodontia chrysosporium. The sequence continues at coordinate 228,051 of MJGA01000037.1, forward strand.
AGCACTGGGATTTTCTCCGGGTCAGACTTCCAAGAAGGTTGCCACCCAGGATGGAGCCGTGCGCGGAGAGTGTACCCTCGTGCGGCAAGGAACGGCTGCTTGTCTCGCCAGAAGGCCTCAGCCTCGTTCAGGGTTTCTCTCTGTTTGACGAGTTTGCGCTTGCTCTGCTTCCACCAGCACTCGCAGCAGAGTTCGTCGCTGAGGTCGTCGTTGACGTCGGGCATCTTTAGGGCTTGCCAAGGGGGGTTGTCGATATCGATATTTGCAGAGTGCACCGCGGGGCGCACCACACTTTATACCGTTTGAAAACGGCGGGACTCAGCGCGGCCGATGAGCACTTTTGTGCAGCGTGAGCCCGGCCCATGCAGAGGTGAGACACAGGGATGCGCTTACAATACTGCGCCACTGTACTATGCGTTGGCCTACCGTGTGGTGCAGGCGTACACAGACCTGGCGCCACCGGTAACGGAACAAAAAAGGAGCTAATACCAGGGTGGGTGCCCGGGGCTTTCGCCACGCTCTGGCCACCGGCGTACGTCCTCAAGCTACCTGGTACCCATAGTAACATGCGAGAATAGAGCGGGTCAATAGATCGAGTACCATTCTGGCGTGTCCAGCTTACCGCGCTCGTACAGCAAAGGGGGACCCAGGCTCGGGAATTCTCGCTCAGCTTGTCGCCAGCACTCGTCAGGCATGAAATTTCTCCCCAAGAGACTGATTTCCACAGAGGACGAGATCTGGCAAAGAAGAGGTTGGAAACGACCGCTTTTCAACGTTGGTGGTCGAGGAGAACGAGTGCGGTCGACCGAAACATCGAGTGTAAGCTCAGTATGTCATTGATGGTCAACGCATTCGCCGCATGGACGATATGCGGGTCATCCTGCAGAGCGATACAATAAGAGCGCTAACAATACATCACAGCAGATTATACAGCATTAGAATACAACGCGTACCATTAGTCTAACAACGACGCCAGCCGCTCGACAAGGGCGGGACCCGCAAGCTCAACGATCTTCCTCCGCGCCTCCTTCACAGCAGCCAGCCCCTCAAAACACTCAGGCGGGAGCACCATCGTGTCTTTCGACTGGCGATACGAGACGACGTCCTTGATGACGGCAGGGCTCGCCTGCGCGACGACGGCCTGGAGGAGCTTCGCGGCCTTCTCTCCGGGGACGGCGTGCCCGAGGTCCGGCCAGATGTTGCACGCGACATGGTGCACTGCGACGAGGTGCACGAACGCGCCTTGCGTGGCGCCCTTCGCGAGTGCGCGCACGTACGCCGCGACGACCTCGGGGTCGCTCTCGACGGGCCAGAGGAAGTCGCGCAGGTCGCCCGCGACGACGGCGCCGACGGGTGTCTTGATCGTGCGCACGGCCTGGTGGAAGTCCGCCCAGAGGCACTTGCGGTAGTCGCTCGCGTAGCGCATGGCAAGCGGCGGGAGGAGCAGGCGGCCGAAGAGGGGGTGGCCGAAGGAGACGGAGTCGTAGAGCCCGACGAAATCGGTGTAGTACTGGTAGAAGGGCGTGCCAGACCCGAGGAATGACTTTGCGACATCCTCCAGGCTGGGAGCCTCAGGCGCTGGCGCTGGAGCCGACTGCGCGGCAAAGGTGAAGGGCTCCAGCAGGTCTTCCATGAAGCGACCAACGACGGAGTCCCGGAAAACCTCCTCAGCCGACGTCTCCTGTTGCTGGCCGTGCTCGAGCATGAAAACCTTCATGCACGAGAAGACGGTCTCTTCGCGATTCAGAGAGAAAATGGGCAAGCCATGCGTATGTAGTGTATCGCGATGAACCTTCGCAAGGAGGAGAGTCGCGCGAACCATCTCCGTCTCAGAGAAGTCCCAAGTCGATGGCAGGGACTTGAAGACTTCAGACTGGCCGGACCGAAGGAGGTGGTCGAGCGGTGCGAACATCCAGTCTCGGTTCAGCGGCAACGACGGGGCCGACTTCACCAGACTTTCCGGCGGTGGTGCGGGCAGCCGGAGCGTAGTCACAATCTGCAACGACGCAGGTGTCGGCCAGAGCGGGCTGACCTTCACAGGAGCGTGCTCGAGCGAAAAGGTCAGGAACGGCATGACCGACTCGAGACCATGGCTCTCCCAGATCACCGGTGGTACCTGCAGCGCTCTGCTCTCCATGAACGCCGGGCTGACGAGAGACGCTGCGCGCTGCAGCAGATGCATGGCTCGTTCCTCGTCGCCTGGAACGAGCCTGAGCACGATAGAGAAGGCCTGTGCGAGCCACATGTCATCCGACGCGCCAGGAAGGAAGCGCGAAAAGTCAAGGTAGACCGAGAGAAGTAGTGACAGCGGCCGCACGAATGGGAGGATGTGCTGTGGCATCGCTTTGTTACGGACTGCCCGCCAGATGGGATGGAGTGTAAGGTGTGCACAAAGGGTCGAGATCTCGGGGAATGGGAGTGGGAACGATGGTGAAGTAAGCGAAGTGTTTTGGGGAGGGAGGCAGGACAGCCACAGGCGGAGGGCGGCCGCAAGAGTGTTTGCAGGCTCAGCTAGTTGCTGCCACGCGGCGGTACGTGGGATGTCTTCAGGAGAGAACGACGATAGTCCAGCCTCGAGTGCCTGAACAGCACCAACCACCACCTGCTTCGCCTTCCCGCTTGCAAAGTCATCCTGGAGAGCACTCAAAGCGGCTGTCTTCTCCGCTTCGCCACCCTTCGGCGCGTTGATCGACGTGCCCTCTAGCCACGCAGACTCCGCGCGCCACAGCGCAGCCCACAGCCTAGTCTGCGGCGCGGCGAGATGGACACGTAGCTTAAGGATGTCTTCGCCCCAACCCCAGCTGGCGATCTGGCTCCAGAGGATATCGTGGCTAGGCGTCGTCTTGTGCGGATCGCGGGCGCAGACTATCCAAGCTTCCAGGAGAGCTAGCCACATTTCTCGAAGCGCGTCCGAAGTGCATGAGTCGGACAGGATGTAGCGACCGAGTTTGTCGAGCGGCTCCGCGGCAGTCGTCGCAAGCTGGGCGCAGAGGCCATAGCGGGCCAGAGTGGTGTAGAGATGGAGTGTTGCAACCAGGAGGGCGTTCGCGATGGGCTCAGGGTACATGGAGGAAGAGGAAGTGCAATGACGAAGCGAAGCAGTGTCTCAGCAGACTCCGCCACAACCGTGGCGTTCTGCCGCGAGGACTGCGCCAGGACGTCGAGCAGCTGGATGGCATCGGATTCGGGATATGCGTTGACGTCTGGCACCGGCGGGACGACCACAAATCGTCGCATGACATTCGCGATCAGCTTGGGGTGTTCACAATGGAGGTCGCGATGTCGTTGCTGTGCTTCGCCAGGCGGTGGAGGAGTTGAAGCAGCTGGAACAGAGACTCTGTAGGTAGCGCAGCGATGCTAAGCGCGTCCGAAATTTGGGTAAGGATGTGCTCTATCGGGAGAGGTGACAGGAAATCGTCGTTGGATGATTTCAGTTCAACCCCGTCGATGCGGCTAGCGTCACCGTCCCAGAAGACGACGCATGCCCAGACGAGGTCGACTGCTCTGATACCAACGGTACCCCGTTCCGACATAGCTTCGAGGCCTGCAGCGAGCATGCGCTTCCGGAGTTCATCCTCCTGGCCTGTGAGCTCTTGTATACTCATCTTTCTTTCTCGAGCCGGGATCGACAGCTGCCGCGCAATCTTACTCAACACGTCGAGCATCGATGCTCGTTGAGCAGGCACCGTCGAACGTGACAATAGGAAGATGTCGTCGAGTGTGTAGCCCGCGTGCTTCCCTTCAGCATGGTGGTGGAGACCGAGATGTGTAGGCAGTTTCTCGGCCTCGTCGGGGGGTATAGGCTTTCCTGCAAGGTCAAAACGAAGAGATGACGACGAGGACCCTGCGTCTAGTTCAGTAGAGCCTTCTATCCATGCAAGAGATGGGTCGTGAGGCGCTGCGTTCGGGAAGAAACGACGGCGAATGTCTTCTGGCGTGCCTTCGAAAGACTCTCCGTCGCTGGGCTCTTTCCCTGAGGATGATGCATCAATCCTCGTGGAAGAGGCCGCAGCGGAGGTTTCTTCAGCACTTGGTACGAGCTTGCCTTTGTCCTTGAAGTCTCCCAGGGAGATGGTAGGGCCATCGGCTTCTGTCGGTGACATGAGAGCGAGGGGCTTCCGCTTCGGAGATGGAGGCGCAGACTCATAGACATGAACGTCCTTTGTCGTGACGTCTGCAAAGCGTAGCTGTCGTTCTGTCTGACTGGGTGGGCGACTGCCATTCGGCGAGAGCGGGGTCGGTGAAGCGGATCGTGAGGCTAGAGCACCTGGAGCACAAGTAAACCGTCCGTCCGGGTTGTAAGAAGATGAAGACGCACTTTTGAGAATTTTGGAGTCTCTACGCAGCCTGTCGGCTCTTCCGTCTTTGTTTTCCTTGCCCTGCAACTGCGCCGCCTCCCTCGCTAACCGCGCCTTCCTAAGCACCTCTCCGATATTTGGCCCGAACCGTTCCAAGATCTCTTTTCTCTCCGCTTCCCGCTCTTCCTCGGTCATAGCCTCTACCTTTCGTGTGTTTTCTTCCTCCATCTGCCTCCTCCAGTCCTCTGTGGCCTCCGCGATGACTCTGCTACTGCGGGTCTCGTCTTCATCATCCTTGCTTGTCCCCTGAGTCTGTTGCAGAGGCGTCACCGACGGAGGTGCAGCAGGTCGTTCTAAAGCAGAGACAGTCCTCTTGTTTTCTCGTGCTTTTTGGAACGCGCTTTTAGATCTGTGTTGTACACCGGGAAAACCACCGTTTGAGGTTGGCTTCGGGACGGGTGGAGCAGCTGGAGCCCCTGCTTTGCGCTCGACGATAGAACCAACCAGAGAGCCCTTTGAAGACATTCAAACCGTCCCAGTAAGCAGAGACAATAGATTAAACCCAAGGAAGAGAAAACGGAGATGAGAGGGAGAGTGGTCAAGTTTCCTCGGTCCAGCCGGATGCGGTCATCGCTTCGGCAGGTCCCGATATAGCGATCTTATTGCGCGCTTACGGCGGGCGTAGCGGTCGAGTGATTGTCACCAGCTTGGAAGAAAAACTCTCCAGAAAATGACTCTCGTATACATAGCCAAAGAACTGTTGTATCACCATATCCTTACAACGAAAATCTCGCCTGACGGACGAAAGCATCAATGTCAGCTGGGCGTGAAGCTTCAAACAAGCCTCCATTACTCACTCTCAAAGCGCTACCCTTGAGTTGCAAGATCGGCACGACAAGAATAAATAAAGCCGCAACAATCGCAGCCTCACACCCGAATGTCTGCAGCGCTCCGTGATTGGCTGCCCAAGGGACCTGGAAGTAGGTTACGCTAAAGCCACCCAGCGTGCGCGCCAGGTTCAGCAAAGCTGACATTTCGCCCTGTGGATAAGCAATTAGCAGCAGACACAACATGAACCCGCGATGCACAAAGGTTACAAACCTTGTATCTTGGAAATGAATCGTTGAGATACGCATACACCACGGTAGTGTTGATCATAGTCGCAATCTCAACCAGGCCCCAACCTATAATAAATGCCGCAATAGTGAGGTGCTTCTGCAGACCAGCGCCCAGCAGTATCATTCCGCAGGTATAGAAAGCTACTGCAACATAACAGGCCCTAGAGACCGGGATCAGCTCGCAAAGCTCCAATATATCCAGTTTGTCCAACCCACCAAAGACGGCTTTCAGCCTTGAAGACACCGTTGTTGCGACGGATGGAGACGTGCATGATCCAGTCATTGAGGTATCTTCCGAGGAGCTCTCCGAGAACGACCGCCACGACGGGAGTGGCGTAACATCCGGCAATGCGTATCTGGTCGAAGCCGTATCCTATCGGTGGTGGTTGACTTAGGAATACGCCATTCGTCCCCTTGGATTCTGTGAGGCGGCGGAATATATCAGACCCATGGAGTTAGACACTCACGTTGATCCCTATGCCAAAGCCGAATAGCATAGCCTAGCTAGGTGTCAGCGGATTCATCGGTACCCACAAACTCGCACTCACCTCAAAGAGTAGGATACCAAAAACGTGAGGCCTCCATGATAGGCGGAACCATATTGCAGAGACGTCCCTCCAGGAAGCCCTGAACCTCGCCATGCGAGCGCCGTACGTGCCGACCAACAGCTGGAATCTCCTTCGAAGCCAGGATTTTGGCAGGTGGTACGGTTTCGGTTCTTGCAATCCGCGGTCGTACATGCTGTCGCCGTCGTTAGTTATGATACTCGGTATATGTCAAGACGTAGACGTACGTCTCTTCGCCGAAGAATACGATTAGGGCCAGCACCACGGCTCCGTACATGCATGCGATGCCATAGGACCAACGCCAACTAACGATCACGAACATTTAGCGTTACGAATGGGCCAGAAGATAAATCATACTTCGCTCTCGCGACCAGAAATCCGAATGCCATGGGCGAAAGGAATGGAGATACAATGAAGCCCATGGTCCAGATATTCAGCTGACAAGGTGCGATAATGAGTTAGTACTGAAACCTATGAACGTCAGGTCGCTTACCTTGCGAGCCTGGAGATGGAAGGGGAACATGTCCGTAATAACGTAGAGTCCCTTACATTGCATTCGATAAGTACACCCAGACGGGCGTGCCATGGGGCGATGTTCAGCGTACCGTTACTTGAGGCGTAGTCCTTGCGAAAACATACTGCATCGGCACATTGACCCAGAGAATCATGAATCAAGGCTTACCCGAAGAATCCATTGAGACACCGCATAGCTGCCTTTCCGATTAGATGTTGAATGCGGGCCACGTAAGTTGGAAGCCTACCCGCGAAAGTAGACAAGTTCGGGGAAAACGTATTTCCGAACAGAAAGGCCAGAGAGAGGACTTGTGACCAGAATAAGACTGGCAGGCGTCCGTAGCGGCGCATGAGCATGACGGCAAATATACCGCCCCATCCTAGTTGCGCAGGGCTGTCAGTGTCCAGCCAATTGAGGAGACAAAGCCTGCTCACCGAGCAGAAATATGCTCCAGCTGCGAAACGAAGTCAGTTGTCATGTTCGAAACGTCGTTACGACGCAACGCACTTGTTTGTCAAGTCGTTGATCTCGCCCGTCGTCGTCTTGAATTGTCTTGAAATGGCAAACAGGACGGCAGTTCCTAGCGAGAGACGTGAGCCCGGCGACTCGGAGAAGGAAAAGTCTGGACAGCCTTACCAGTCCCGTTGTCAAAGTCTGGGACTATAGCTGCTAGCGTGATTATAAAAAGCTGGACTCCCTTGCGCACGTCTGACCACTACTTGTGGCCACACTCAGATATATTCACTCGAGACTGAGATGGAACGATGACGCACGTTCTGAGGATCCTCGGGGTCGTCGGACGGCTGCGGCCAGAGTACGGTGGTGCCGTCGGCAGTAAGCTTCAGCCTCTTCGCCACTTCGTCTCCGAACTCTGCCTTCGCTTCTCTGCATCATACCATCATCGGCGCAAGCGCAGGACGCGAAGAGAAAGACGCACTCGGGGTCGACGACAAGTCGTCCAGCATTGTTCTCGTAGTAGGCGACGAGGTCTATGGTCTCGACACTAGACGCAGTCTCCTTCGCGTCTATGTCGAGCTCCTTCGCGCTGTCCGAGGGAGACTCTGGCATCGGTGGCAGCCGTGGCACGTCCATGGTGGGCAGACAATGAAGCGTGTGGCTCACTGCAGTGTCCCTTGAGTGAGGTGCTGCACTCACATAAACATTTACCCCCATATTCTCCACGGCTATGATCCCATGACTCCGTTGTGAGAGTCGGACTCACGACACTTGCATTGTGAGAGAAGCCGGGGCGTCAGGCATCAGTAGTCGAATAGAACTTGGCCAGACTTGGGGCTCCTTCGTCTCGGCTCATGGGAATGCGGCTCCGACAACTCAGGGTAGGAAGCGTCAGCTGCCTCAAGCTAGGGGAAAGATGTTGACTCTCTGAGGGATCCACCCACGACTTCGCTCTGTTCGAGCCCGTCAATCAGTTGCCCTCATTGCCAAGGTCTCGCTGCATCTTAGCACATTCTCGTGCATGAACAAGCCTTGCTATCCGTATTCAGTATGTAAAACTATCGAAGAGTCTTGAAACTAGAAAGACGTTACGCGAGATAACCGACCGCTCTCCAGTACTTCACCCATGCCTCCGCATGTTCCTTGCCAAGAGGACGCAGCTCTCTCATCGTCCGGCTATACTCTTGCAGCCGCTTCGTCTCGAACAGCGGGAGGCCTCCCGCCTCCGTTTGTATGCCGGAGTCCTGCGCACGCCTGGCGCCCGCGGCTAGTCCGCGGAAGAAGTGCACCAGCTTAATGGCAGGCTGGAAGACGCGTGTTAGCAACTGTAAAGTCGTGATAGTTTACTGCTCACGATGGCCTCTGCGGTCTTCGCGTCCGCGTTCTTTGCCTTCTCTTCCAGCCTGGATACCCAATGGTCGATTGGCACGAACTCGAGGTTGGCGCCTAGCGCTTCGTTCATATCCGAGAGGATGGTTCGCCAAAGAACGGGCCGAGGATGAACGACGTTCAGGACTAAAGGCGCAGGCTGCAGTGAGACGGCCAGATCTACAGCCAAGTTTGCCACTGCATCCATGGGGATCCACGCTGATGGCTGAATGGCTGTTAGCATCGGTGATATCATCGAACAGGGACTACGTACGCCTTCAGTGTCCGGTAGCTGGCCCATGGCCAGACTGGACTTGACCATGTTCGGAACCCAGTCGCTGGTGTTCCAAGCTCCTGTGTCGACGGATCCACAAACCTGTCCGACGCGAAGGACGGTTGTGTCAAGGCCCTTATCGCATGCCGCCGAGAGGATCTGATAATCATGAGGGCGTGACTCTATGCGGTGGTAGTGGCAACTCACCCGTTCAGCCACGTACTTCGAGGCCGCGTAACCATTTCCGATCGCTACGGCGGGGTCGGGCAGCACGTTCTCCGGGACGAGTCCAGCCTTGGGATCCCAGCCTTGCGCGACACCGACGGAGGAAGTGTAGGCGAGTCGAACGGGGTGGTCAAGAGAGAAGCAAAAGTCGACAAGCTTTCTCGTGCCGGCAATCAGAGGCTCGAAAGAGGCAAGGCCGTGGTTGAAGTGGACCATCCAGGCGTTATGTATAATGACATCAACTGACTTCGCGATCTAGGCACACGCATGTAAGCCTGGCGCAGCGAAACGCTAAGGAGTATTTCACCTCTTGGAACACATGTGATGCCAATCCGAAGCCATCTGAGTTCAGGTCTCCGACCAAGCTTACGTACTTCTTGTCGGACAACAAGCCTGCGGGGAGCCTACGCTCCTTGAACGATTCGACCTGACGACGCACAGGGTCTTCACCAGGTTTCGCTCTGTTGAGAGCGTAGACCGTGGACACCCGCTCGTCCGCTAGGAGGGCGGCCAGGATGTGCGATCCGATGCCGCCGGTGGTGCCTGTGACGAGTACGACTGTTGGGCCTTCCGCACGTCGGCGGGCAGTGAAGGCAGATGGCATGTTGGCTGCATACTTCGCGACCATGTCATTGATTTGTTCGACGGGAGACGAGCATCATCCACGGAGTGCGACGTTGGATCCACCAACGATGAGATTGCCTGTGCAAGGCCCGCGACGGAAGGATGCTCGTAGACGAAGTTCTGAGAAACGTTCGCGGCAGCCTCTGCCTGCTTCCCGCGCGCAATGCACCAATGATGCGGTTGCGCAGGAAGGTAGCGTTCAGACTAGCACCAAGTCAGAGAAGTTCACCAAGAGAGCCACCTGGCTTACCTGTCGAACCCTTGCGTGAACAGATCTTTGTGAGCGTCCACTGATCTGTCGTCATTGACATGGACTGCTTGCTTCAGCAACCACGATTCGACATCGCCGCGCTGCCATGACAGTGGAGGCGTGATTCCTTTTGTGCCGGAGGTGTCCTCGACGGTCTTGTACCTATGGATCGCGGATAAGCCTCCAGCGGACCCGACAAAAAGTGTGGCGTACAGTTGTTCTACCTCGTCAGCATATGAGGCCCATGCTTGCTTCCGGATGGTAGTCCCTTTGGCAGCCCGTGGGATCGGCTTAGAGGGGTGCGTGACCAAGATCATTTCCTTGAATATCCTGCTCCACGAAGGGACGCCGTGGTTCGCCTCCTCAACTGTGGGCCTTCCAAGACCGTTAGAGACACGGTGTAAAGTCAGATAGGTCTCTACACACCATATAGCATTCCTAAAGTTGGCCAAGGCCTCGTCATCATTCGGATCGATCGCGTACTTCGCTGTTGGTTCAACCAGAACACCCGCTTGCTCGCGCCCATGCCCGAACATAACAGCGGCAGACACCATCGGGCTGGTCACCATGTGTGCCTCCTGGGGGATAGGAACGATCTTCTCGGCTAGGTAGGCTATTAGCGTACCGGTGATGGATGTTAGGAGCAGGGAGCGTACCGTTGCTGAGCACGATGACATCGTCCAGCCTGCCCGATCTACGCAAACCATGTCAGCGAAGAGCCCGCCGGAAAAGGCCCGATACGTACACCTTCCACAGGCCCTTCTTCGTCGGATGCGGGATGAACAGATCGGAGGTCGCATAGCCGCGAACGTCGGGCAGGTTTGCTACTGCAACATCTTGCGCGTCATTCGCCTGGGGCTGTCTCAGCACTGTTCCAGCCGTGGAGTGAATCTACAACCGCACGCACCAGAATGTGCAGCTCGTAGGTGCCGTCGCCTTGCGGCACAAGCCTCAGGTTGACTTCCTGCTCGTTGAACTGCATCCAATCCCAGTCTTCCGGGGATCGGATGTCGCCGTACTCGCCGCAATCGGAGTAGAAACCGAGGGTGGGGCAGCCAAACTCAGTGCCTGCGTATACGCAGAGAAGTTTAACCCGTTGGCGACCAGCTGATCGCCGCTTTTCTTCGCAAGCGGACCACCGGCGAACATCTGAGGGCGCTTGAGCTATATAGCTGCACCGAAGACAAACCCACGTACCAAAGCGTCCAACGTAGTCAAATACTTCACGACCTCGGGATCTTTGGCCCATGCCTGCGAACGGAAGCATAAGGCCTGCGGCAACTGCAAGATATTATATGGAACGCCACCTCGACGAAGGACGGAACCGCGGGCAAAGCTGTGCATCTTGTCCGCCTGGCCGCCTCAAGCAGATTGTCGGGCGTCGGGACGACCGGTGGCGCTGGGTACTTCGGTTCGTACAGACCGACGGCTTGACTGATCACGAACGGCATGAGGAATTGGAAGCCGAAGCCGAACGCATGGAAGGTAGGCAGGGCCATAGAAGCCCATCGTGTCTGACGGGGCCCGCCGTCTTTCGTGATGGCTGAGGAACGGGTGAGCTACAAGAGAGTTGTGGTCGGCGGTTGCACGTACGTCTCGAAACTGTGTGCACGGTGAATTTGTTCGTCCATGGTATAGGCTTTGGCAATCCCGTAGAGCCCGAAGAGTGTAGATAAAGCACGACGTCTTCGGGTCCCGGTCTCTTCGGAGGAGGAGGGGTATGGTTC